>LPNX010938959.1:137191-196414 GCA_001517045.1 Pseudotsuga menziesii
ACTTTATTTTCATGTTGTTTCTTTTCAATATTCTTTATGTCTAATTGGTAACTTAGTGAACTAAAGTTATCAAATAAATTCCCAATTTCATCTTTATGTAACTCCTCCATATGAATTTGAGACTCTTATTATGACATCTATAGCCTCTTTTCATTGTTTAGCATTACCTCATGAGTAGATCCTATATAACTCACAAATTCCTTTCATAAGACAATCAAGAAATATCCCCAACTCCTAAAAAAAAAACGCATCAGTACATTCATCCAATATACTTTTAAGAATAATGATATAGATATACTTACTATCAAAATTATGTTACTTTGAACTCTAGAGATTTATTTCATACTTTCATCCTCTTTTTGCATCATTTGAAGATTTCTTTGATTAGGTTTCTTGAATCACAATAATCTTGATGTTTTTTAAATATGGGTTTCCTCATTTAATAATTGATCAATGTATGCGCTGTCGCTTAAGTGACGCTTGCTAGGATAGCCATCGCTTAAGCAACACTTATGAGCCTAGCCATCTCTTAAGCAACGCTTATGACCAAAATTTAAAAAAAAAAATTAACTTTTTTGATTTTTGGTAGGTTTAAAAGAAAAAATCCATGCGCCGTCGGAAGTAACCGTCGGATTTTGGATCGAAATGTAGTAGTGTAAGTGAAGCCTATAACTACCTTAGTGATTTTGATGTCATTGTTTGTTTTGCTAGCGAATGCAGAGGATTTTGAAGATATTAAAATGTTGGCTTTGGGTTGAAGTTATCAACTATTCAAATACCTGTGTTTTGATTTGATGGTAGTGTTGTTGGATTTCTTTATTACATATTTGGTGCATGGTTTATCCTTCATCCTTAACAAAGTTCTTTTGATATAGACCTTTCTCTATGCATGAGTATAAACATGTAAATTTTATCCATTTTGCTATTATTCCAGTCATTTTTTATGTAGTTGTTCTTTGCTAAATCAATTCTACAGATGATGAAGTTCAAGATAGTGTAGGAATTATTTATTTATTATTACTTTTAATCCAAGTGGTGTTTTTTTGGTAGTTGTTTATGGGGGAAATTAATAGGAAAAGGGTGTTCCACATATAACCTATCTTTTCTTAAAACATATAAATACTTTTCCCATTTAGTGTTGTATCAATGATGTAGTGATGGTTTAAAATGTATTCATTCTTCTGGAACATATTTAGGTGGCTTATACATTCACAAAAGTTATACTCTGCTAAGTAGAATATAGTATAGATAAGGATATTTATTGATGAATATAAACTTGGTTTTGAATCTCTTATTTCTAGTACTAATGGAAATTGCATCAGTAAGTGAGGGGAAATCCTCTAATATTGACATTACATTTCAAACCGTCCATGGAAATGCCACTTAATTAACACTAGTACAAAATGAGGAATTAGCTACTACATGACTAAAATTTCTAGTCACCACAGGTTTTTCAAGTGATTTACTACTAAATATGATCAATTTTGATTGACCCAGTTATAAACGACTAAAATTAATGACTGATTTAGTCATTAGTTAACAAACATGACTAGATAATAAGTGATAGAGTTAAAAATGACTAACATAAACGACTAATTTAGTCATGACATAAAAAAAAACTAGCTAGAAGAATATGTATTAGTCATTTTTTATTGTCACTCCAACAATGGAACATTGAAATTCTAGCGATGAAGTGTTACATTTACTAAATTTTAACACTACAAATAGATTCTCTCTAGATCCATCTGTGGTGTTAAAATTTAGTAAATTGTAACATTGTAGATGGATTTGTGTCACAAAGGGTATCTAATGAATTAATCCTAATTAACATAACCCATAAGTTAATTTGTGCAGGATAAGTACAAGAACATTATGACCATACTGCTACGTTCAATATCCCTGGTCATTTTGTATACCTTATAAGATTAATAAAGTGGGATCTAGACCACCCAAGTTAGACCTAGTACTACAGTATAATTATTACTTCGAGGAGGCTATGGATATGTTTTATAACATATCAATACCATGCTATCCAATTAATACCGAGGATAGACAAAAATAGAAAACCTCTACTACATTCCCTAGATCTAGACATCTATGGAGGTAAATATCGCTCGCAAGATACATTTGCTTAGATAACTCTATCCACAAATCCACAAAATATATTAATATATTACATACTATATAGTTACAAAACTTACCATATATAAATTGTAAACCATATATATAACACAAAAGAACATAAAAATAAACAAAAATTCCCAACACACACATAGATACATAGATATTGTAAAACACACACACACACACACACACACACACACACACACAATAAAAATTATAATAGAATATAAAATAAAGAAAATCGACATACCATATAATATACAATAACATTAATACAACATAATGCAACACTATGTAAACTAATAAAATGATCATTGGAATATGACCATAATACCTCTAGCTCAAACCCAAACATGCCACTGACCTCTTCTTGAGTTCATTCATGGAGCATTATTTGAATTCCTGGAGATTTACTCCCCAAATTACTCAGATATGAAGAATTATGTTTAATTCATGGAGATTTCCTGCTAGGATTATATAGATAGACCTTTGGCACCAAATATTTTATGTTGGCAAGAAGCGAGGAGGGTTTTATGGGTTTTGGGAGGAAAATAGTTGTGAATTTGGTCAGTTGGCAGGAAGCGAGGAGGGCTCCGTGAGTTTTGGGAGGAAAATAATTGCGAATTTGGTCTGAGATGCATTTTTTGTGTTTTGAATATTTATCAGGCCACCATTGATGCCCATCGAGGAATTGTGATTCCTATAAACCATTGAAGAGGGTTTAGAATTTGGGTATTCATTTTCGAGTGTTTCCATGGATAGAAGAGAGATGGAGATATATTAGAGGATCTTAAAGAGGTGTGTGATGAATTCTACAACTTTAGCATCAAAATCTCAAACTTCCCTTCCAAATTTGCAGGTTGGTTTCTTGGTTTTATTTGAAAATTTAGCTTATGTATGTTAATCTTGGTTAGCATCCTACATTGTGAATGTTCAAAATTGTCTAGCATCCTATTTCTTGATTCTTTATTGTGAATTTTGATTCCTAAATAATGGTTTTTTCAATAACTAGAGTTCAATTCTTTAGTGCCAAACAAAATGAATGTCCACCCACCCTTGTTATCTCTTTGTTGCAAGACCACACCCCAAAGGATATTAAACTAGAATTATTTTCTCGTTTGATCATTTTGTTAGTTCTCACCTTAGAGGATTAAGTTTTCCCAAATAATACATTATGTTGTTAGTTCTTACAAACCAATTAGTTATGACATAGATCCTAATTTTTCGGTTGCTTTATATGATCAGATAATTTTGGATTCCTTGTGTCTTGGTCTGCAAACAAATGGATATGAATATTTTGATTTAGACTCTAAAAATATTGCTATTCACTGGTCAGTCTATATCAGATTCTTTAAGAATTTTGTTCCCGTATCCCTTAATTCTATTAGTGATGGGTCATATTTCACAATTCTCCTTACATATAATGATCTACGATAAGCCCAGGTAGCCCCACATATGATTAATCAAGGAGATATTCATCCTCCATATAAGGGGGTTACTGATTGGAGTGAAATTAGAGGTTCCACAAATCCATGACAAATCACCTCTAAAGTTGTCATCCAAGAAGAAGATGGCACTGTAATAACTTGGTTCCCTCCTAAACATCAGAGCTCTCACATATTTGAGCATGGTGGACCATCCCTTTCTATAAATACTTCTATACATCCTCCAATCATACCTCCTCCTTCTCCTCCATATCATCCTGCAGATTCTTTCAACCCTGCAACAAACCAAGATTTAATCTGTCTCCTTATTAAACAACAACAAGAACAAATAGTTAGGCCCATCTCTTCACAAATGCATAATTTTGTGCTTACCTACAATATTATACCTCCAGTAAAGGTTGACATGCAGAGTTCTTACCAAAATCCTGCACAAAGTATACCTGGAACTCCTGAACTCCAGTTTCCTAGAGATCCAGTCTATCAATATCCAAGCTTCTCTCTAGGACATTGTCATGAAAAACAACCTTCATCTTTCCATGGTCCAAATGATTTTAATATGATCATATTCTCTGAAGGGATATCACAAGAGAATATAAATTTTATCTCGCAATCTTCATATTTCTCTACCTCAAATGACAATCAGTTCAATATGCACTAAGAAATTCTGTTAGAAATTGTGAGACAAAGAAAGGTAAAGAAAAGGCTAGGAATTGGATTTAATACTGAAACTGTTCCCACTTAGAGAATAGATGTAAATATTCTTGTACATATTGCACAACCTTTTGATGAAGATAGCATAATATATTTACAAGTTATGAATGGTATATCTCCATTTGATTCTAATGACCAATGGTTGAAGAAAATGTTCACTTGGAACATTTATATGCATTGGTTAAGTGGTAGATATGATGATGAATTAAACAGTATCCCAAACTTTGAAGAATTAAAAGCCAAAAAAACTTTAGATAAAAATAATTGGATTGCATATATGAAACAGATGATTTGCTCATGTTCATTCTATGTTTTTTTTGTATCCATAGATTGCAGAGAAAAATGTTTCTCTCATTAGTTCTCTTATTTCTCTTCTTTGAGAAAATAGTAAAAATGGAATTCAGGCCAAATAAAGTCACCAAATTAGATTGAAGAGCACAAGAAAAAAGAAACATTGATGCATAAATACAAAGAATGTTTGAATCTTTCAACAATCTTAATATGATGAGTGGTGAATCAGAGTTCCCTGAACTCCAGAAAATAAACATAGATGGGAACTTACGTATGGTTCTTATGGAAAATACACATGATATTCCACCTTGGAAAAATATCATTTTTAAGAGAAGCAGATGAGAAGTATAATATGGTCCATGTCCAAATTGATAGAATAGGAACTTCAAATCAAGATGTTTTTGCTTCCTACAATTGGACAAATCTATCCTTAAACAAACTTGCAGTTCATTGTAACAAAATGTCAAATAGAAACAATAACATCACTGATTCTAGGCAAAAGTGTATTGACCTAGACAAAAAGTTTAAGATCTTTGATCTTACTAAAGAAAATGGTTTTTGCTAGTGTACTTAAGCTTTTCAAAATATTGGTGAAAATAATCAGATGAATGTTTCAGGTTTGAATAATTGAGGAACTGATATAGAAACTTTAGTCAAATAATTTGGTAAGTTTAATGATGCTATTGCAAAAATCGACGATAGGCTAAATACGATTGCTTCAACATATAATGAACTCAAAGAAGAACAAAAGAAATAGAGACAAGCAAAGGAAAAGGTTGCGTTTTCCATCAGAAAAAACATCGTTTCTCCTTCTTCTTCTCATATGCCTGCAAACTTCTCCAGTTTCCAAGAACCAAAAAGATCTATCCCTTTTACTTTCACTCAGCTAGATCCTTCCTCTTTCTGAATGCCAACTTTCTCTTAGCCACAACACCCTCTATTGTTTCCTTCTAAACCAACAAAAATTCCTTTCCACTTCCAATATATGCCTTTCACTATGCCATACTCAAAGGACAATGTTAAGGGTCATGAATTGGATCAAGAAAATTTTAATAAAAAATCAAGCAGTGATAATGAAAGACTATACATATCAAGTTTAATGGGAGAAATTTCTGATGATGAAAAGGATAAAGAGAAAGGTAAACCTTTGAATACCTTTGGCATTTATGATGAAGAATGTTCAATTCCTACTCTTGAACCTCAAGATCCTCGATCAGAAAGTTTGAATTTTGTTACAAACCATACGAAATGGAATTCTTCCCTAGATTTGTATGATCAGGTAGGAAATACATATAATAAATACTGGAATGCAACAAGTGTGTATTCATGGAATTTAGATGGTTGTTCAAAACACGAAATCATGACTCTTGTTAATTCCATGATGGTATGTTATAGAACATATGTATCTTATGACAACAATCCAATTAATGCCTGCAAAAAGCTAATGGCTGGCTTTGAAGGCACATTACAGAATTGGCTCTATGCAAAACAAAAAGAAGATCCTAATCTAATGAATCTTTGGGAACGTATGTTTCTAATTAATGAAAATGGAGCTGCAATTTTCGACTCACAAGGTAATACTCAGCATAACATGATTGGTTCCATGTTACATTGTATTCTTGAAAATTTCGTTGGGTATACTACTGCTAACAAACAGATTCAAGCATTGTTTTTGTCTAAAATGAAATGTGATGACTTGACAAAATTTGAATTTTATTTGATTGAATTTCTCAGCATATTTTTTAGACTTGATGATCCATTTAATCCTAAATGGAAAATGATATTTATTTCTACTCTTCCAAACTGGTTTGCAAAGAAAGTCACTAAAGTTTTTCTTGATGACGTGAATAAATATGCTTGGGGAGTTATAAGGAAAGGAGTGATTGGTGAGATTGTGTCTACTTGCAACCAAATGAAGATGGACAAAGCTGCTTCAGACTACTCCAAAGTCCATAGCTACAATAAATTTTGCAACCAATACCATATTCCTACTGGTTCTACTTCCAAGCCAATAAAGAAGAAGCATCATGAAAGTTCTTCGCCTCCAATGCCAAACTTTCAAGGGGAAGGAGACATGCTTCAAGAAAAACAATTGTGTACAAAATAAAGCCTCGGTTTAAAAGAAATGAACCATTTACTGCTCCAAAAGGGAATTCTCGAAAGACAGTTGTGATCTGTTACAGATGTGGATCTCATGATGGTCACATAGCTCCAAACTGTCCAACTTTGAAGAAATGGTGAAGACAAGATAAAGAGGCTAAGAAAAAGACTCAAGTCTTTTACAGGAATAAACAAGGAAAAATCAATGTCCTAGATATTCCTGATGATTTTCATCAAATTGCAGAAATTGTTCAGAACAAAAGTGATCAAATCTTTGAACAACAACTGTACCACCTTCAAGTAGATTCTAGTTCAGAAGAAGAAGATGAACAAGATGAAGAATGCAGTGATCCAAATTGTATTGCTTGTCAATCTGAATATGAATCATGTGCATGTACTGAACTTGATGTATGTTCACGTAATGTTTTGAATATGTTCAGTCCATATAAAGGAAAATGATCTCTATCTGAAAAATACATCCTTATAAGAAAGCTTACTGAAGCCGTGACTGGAACATCTGATCCTCAGATCATAACAATGTATTAAACAATACTGAAAGAATAGTTGGATGGAACTGAAAATACTAAGAGAGATAAGAATCCAAATCATAGAAATCCTGGTATTATTCTTCCTGTTGTATCTCTATTCTCTCTTGATGGTATAACTTCTCAATTACAAAAGAAAGATGATGAAAATGAAACAATTCCTGAAGTGTATAAGAAAATCATGTTTTTGAAGAATCAAATGAAAGAAATAGGGAATGAATGCAGTATCAGACATCAACGGAATTATTCTACTACTACTGCATTAAGTTCTTTTCAAGGTACTATACCTCAACATCCTACTCCAACGTCTTTTTCTCTGAATAACTGGATAAACCATATCGTAGCTTGGAAAATTTCTCCATTGCCTAATAATCCAGTTATACAACCCATGAATTCTCTTGAAAAACCTCATCGTGAAACTAAGCTTGATGTTGAACCTTTCAAGTATTTGTAATTATGATATACATTTTTAGCTTTCAAGTTTTTATGTAGTTTCACATGATATCCAATCGAGAAAATGCAAGCGTGTGTTAATGTTGGCTCCATGCTCCAATTTTATAAGTCATATTTCTCGAGTTTTTCTAAATTATATCCAAGTAGAGCATCGTATTTATCCTTTGCAACTTGATCACCCAGTATCTAAGAGGAAACATTCCCTCAAGTGTCCTTATCCTGCACATGGTTCCTTGTTGTTAGCACTATTTTTGTTAACAGTGGATAGGAAGGGGCTTAAGGTAAAATAAGGATCTTGTAGGTGAAAATTTTGGCAATATGACCAAGGAGATGATGAAATCGATGCTAAGTTAAATACCAAGGTTTTTATTTTCTCATAAAACCATAGGCTAATTAGGTTTGTAAGAGGCTAAAAATAAATAATGGCGCTTATGGTATATAGTGAAGGTTTCAACGTCAAATATTGTCAAGCATAAAGATATACGGCATGTCGTGTATCTATTGTTTAAAATTGCAAGGTAAAAGTAAAGTTGGCGATCGGCAGAAAGGATTACATTCCACTCATATCCACGACGAAGGAAAAAGGAATATAAGAGAAAGGAAGATCAAGTAAAAATAGTTCAACCTGCTGCAAAAACAAATATTGAATGTAATGTACAAGCTATGTCACAAGTGAGTATAAAATACTTGGAGATTGTTGGTTTAAAAATTCAGAATAAAAATTTAGTTGATGCAGTCTTGAAGAAAGAAGAAGAGAGGAAAAAACTGGAGAAAAAAAATAAAGAGTCGATGAATGAGAAGTTAATGAAGCAACTATATTGATAATTTTTGATGCAAGGAGCAAGACATCTTATCTAGGATATGATAATAGCAGAAGATGTTAAAACCATACCATATATAAATTATATTCAGGAGAAGGAGATGGTAAAAATGCTGCAGAATAGAGTTGTACAATAGTGAAAGAGGCCTTAAATAAAAATCTAGTGGACACAAGCACAAACACAATAAACTTCATAAATACTTTGTCTAAAGAAGATTTGAGGAAAATGGGCATCAAGGACATAATTACAATGATCAATTGGGAAAGGAAAGTGGTAGGAAAATATCAAGACATAGAAACTGTGCATGCCAAGTTTGATATAATGCAACATCAGGTAAATATTTCTAAAGGATCCTTTGTTTCTCTTTTTTAGAAAGGTTTTCCTTCCTTTTCAAAAGAAGATGGAAAACTTTTATGTCAGTCAGAGTATTAGGCATTATTGGTCATATGTAGATTGGATCACATAAAATTTGAGGACATGAACCAATCTTTATCGGGGGAAACTTTAATTGATAAAATGACAGTGGATTTTGAGTTAATCAATACATTATAGACAATTTGTACCTAGATGCCGCCTATTTCATATGTAGATCATGTGGAGTTGAGAGTCTTTGAAAAAGAAATGGTGAATATGGAACTGCCATATGTAGACCAATGGAAAATGATAGAGAAATTTGGCAGGACAAAGTATAAATTGCATCAGTGATGTTTTTATTTGTAAAACTCAAGAAATTTTGAAGACAAGTCTATTTTGAATAATGTAATAGATTTTTGAGTAGTTAGTTTGTTAGGAGTCAAGTGACAAGTGTAATAAGGAAGTTGCTTTCATTAATTTTTAGTATGTAAACAATTATCAGCTCAAGGAGTATTTTGATATATTTAAGAAAATTTTCCAATATAATGAGGGTTGGAACACATGAGATGAACTGATTTTGTAAAATACCTTCAATATTAATAAAATATTCCAGATCCAAACAAGTTTTCTACCAGATGTTCTTGTGTTATTTCTTGTACAGTCTATACTTTCTCTCCTTCATGTGAATGTGTTTCCTATTTATCTTTCCATTTTGTCATCTTTTCATGCTTGGATAAGAGTATATTGAATCATAATTCATAGGTTTATGCTCTGATTCTTTAATTTCAATCATTCACAAGAATTTTCCACTAAAGTTAATATTGGATTCATGTTTAGATGCCCATATTAATTGACTGTTTCTTATTCTTCCTTATCACCACACAACTAGCATTTTAACTGTAAAAGAGTAACTACCCTTCTTCTATTGAGAAATCCATTGCAAAGCACTGTTATTAATTGTTTTTCATATTTGACTCCATTCCCAATGACCACATGTTTCAACCATTGTTATTATTAAAATTTGTTTCTCTTCAAATATATTTTTCCTTTGAGTTTATCTATGGAGAGATCCTTCTCTGGAAGGAAAGAAGCCATCTTTCCTCCTAATTATTGGTTTTATGGTTACCTTGGGATTGTCCTCTCACAACCAAGGGTAAATTCTAAGTGTTAACATCTTGGAGCCATTGCTAGGGACGAGAGTTCAAATATTCCCTAGGAGAACGACAATATTTTTCAAGAAAATAGGATTTCCGTGGGAAAACATAAGTTCTTGCATCCAAAGTTGGTTGTGTTTTTTCCTCGCGACTCCACATTAATTTTCAAGAAGGTGTTTCAAAGAAGAAATCCTAGATTTCAAGAGAGCCCACACAAGACATAACCCTAATTATGAAACTTTGTATAGTGTGGAAGATCCATAAATTTTAATTAGGAAAAAAGGAAAAGAACTAGAAGGTACTCCTCAAATAGAAAGATCATTTTCTCAAAATCAAGAATAATTTCTGAGCTTTCAATATTTTGATTTGGAAACAAAGTTTCAATAGTCTCTTATAAGGTACAAATCTGAATCATATTTAAAACAAGTTGAAATTAGTCCAAATAGGATCAAACCTTATCTGTTGGACTCACTTTTGCAAAACCTTTAGAATATTGTTAAAATAGAAGAAAGAAATCTAATAATAGAAAATCCTCAACCACCAATTTCTAGTAATATTCAAAATCCTCCTATTTTTCAAAACCCTCCTAGAGCCATAGCTGCTAGGTTTTCTCCACTTTCTTTTCCTATTGTTTTACATAACCTCCCACAAAATTACTGCCAAAGCATTACATTGTTTGATTGGGAGGGAAATTGCACAACTAGACAACATATTGATATATTTGATGATTTCATTGATTTAGAAGAGGTGGATTATGATGATGTGAAAATGAGATTGTTTGCACAATGTTTATGAGGGGAAGAAAAGAGGTGGTTTAGGGATATTCCTACAAGATATATTTCTACTTTTGAGGCTTTTCAAATTCTTTTTCTAGATAGGTGGGAAGATAAAAAGAGTCCTCAGCAGGTCTTAGCCTAATACAACAATTTAAATAAAGGGAATTTTGAGTTTGTGCATGAATTCTATAGCAAATTTATGAGGGTTTATACTTCAATACCAGCTGACATCAAACCCTTTGCAGGAGACACTAAACTACACTATGTTGATGCAGTTAATAGTGATTTTGATTTGTTATTGAGAGAGAGGAAATATTACAATATTCCTACAATGTTTAAAGATGCTCTGGAGGTAGAATCTCACTTAATGAATTCTGGAAAAATGAAACAATGAATGGAGGTATATAGGAGAAAAACTAGGGAAGGAAATCAACCGTCCACTTCTTCCTCAACCAATGCAAAATTTGATATAATGATGAAAACCATGGAGAGGTTGATGGATAGATTAGTATTGGATAATAGGCCTCCAAATAGATATCAACCTGAGCCACGAATCAATAATCCAAATTTCATAAGACCTCCTCCTCCCCTTAGATTAGATAGATATATTAAAGAAATCCAAGGAATTTTAAGGACCAATAGATAATACCACCATTTCCAGATAACTTTGTAGATGAGGAAGAAGAGAATGATCCCATAGATAATCATATAAACCATTTTGATGATCTAGACTCTAAAATTCATCTCACAGAAGAGGAACATAATATGTTTTCTCAGAAAGATGATTGTAATACCCTTGAGTTAGAGACAAAGCAATACCAAAGAAGGTATCAGAATGCTATAAATTATTTAGTTAAATTTTAGAAATAGAGATGTAGTTATAAATAAAGGAAGAATTTCTACAAATCATTCTTCTAGCAGTCAACAAAACATAGAAAAAAACTAAAAAGAAAAAAGAAAATATTGTACAAAAGTTTAAAGAGAACAAAACAGAGACATTAAAAGAAAATATAAAATAAATTCCAATTGAAAGTGACAAAAAAATTTCCTCCTTCAGTTTAGAGAATGAGATATCTAAGATAAATATTTCCATTCCTTTAAATGAGCTGTTGAATAACAATGATTATAGATAAAATATTACCAGAATGGTTAGAACTGATGGAGAATTCCATCTAGATACACTAGAGTTTATAGATGATGCCCCAATAATAGTTCTTGGTACCGGGATTGAAGATACGAATGAAGAAGATGTTACACCTTTCTATGTTAGCCTTAATGTTGATGATATGATCTTACATAATTCTATGTTGGATTATGGTGCATCACATAATCTCATGCCAAGAGTGGTGGTTGAAATCCTAGGATTAGAAATCACAATTCGTTAATAAGATTTGTTCTAATTTTATTCCAGGAAAGTAAAATGTTTGGGAGTAATTAAAGATTTGGTAGTTACTCTTGCATAGATTCTTGCCAAAAGAATTATCATGGATGTGGTAGTGGATGATATTCCTCCAAAATTTGGTATGTTGTTATTAAGGTATTGGGCTTCAAATCTCAAAGGAACATTGCAGATGGACATGTCCTATGCAACAATTACTTTCTTTAGAGAACATAGAATATTTTAAGGGAAAATAGATTAGCATATGTGGCGAGTAGTCAAGATAATCCCAATAGTCATCCCATATATGTTGTTGATACCGATCTAGGATATTCTATCTTTTTCAATGATTCTCATATTCAACAAGATGTTCCAGTAGTAGATCAAAGAAAAGAGGATAAATGATTTACTAAGAGGAAAGAAGAATTGGGACATAAACATAATGATGAGGGGTTATGGAAAATGTACTTTGATGGATCAATAAGGAAGGAGTTGGTGCAGGCATTTGGATTATTTATCCAAACAGACACTCTAAAGTATATTATTTTAAATTTACATTTGAATGTACAAATAATGTAGAAAAGTATTAGGCTATGTTACTAGGATTAATTTCCATGAAGGAATTAAAAGAAAAAATAATAGATGTATTTGGAGATTCATAACTAGTGATAAATCAAGTGAATGGTAACTGTACAGCATGAGTGGGCCTAATGGTTAAGAGCATGTGTTTCCTCTTAGGAGGTCACGGGTTCAAATCCAGAGGGGGGTAGTGTATGTACACCTCTGTAGACTTTAGCAGTTAAATCGTTGCACATAGGGGGGTCCCTTGTCCCACAAACAAGGGGGTCTCATACACCAATTTGGTGTCTCACTTGGCGGTGACCTTAAAAATAGATTATTATTATTATTATTATTATTATTATTATATCAAACTAAACATCCCATAATGAGATATTATAGAAATGAAGTTTGGGATATGTTGGCAAATGTTTTTGTTGATGTATTTGTAACTTCGGAATGTATTCACTTGTATTGTATTTCATTGTACCCTGATGTTCCTATCGGGAGAATCATTAATATAATAAAGTCATGTAAACTCATAGTGTTTAACCCTCTATTGTACTAGGGGTACTAGGGTTATTAGACTCTCCTAGTGAGGACGGTCCTGGTGAGTAATTTTTAAGTGGAAAACTAGTATAAATAGAGAGTGAGACTCTCTATTTGAAACCCACACTCACTCAATTGTAGTGCATGAGTGAGAGAAGAGGAGCTTACATAAGTGAGAGAGAAAACAATTGTCAGAGATCATATTTGAATTTTTGGGTTTTACTGATGCTATTGTTGCTCATTCTATCTCTGAGGAAGTTGCGGGGTTTTCCCTATATGGTTTCCCCGAGGAAAACTCTTTGTGTCTCTTGTCTCTTATGATTATTACTGTGCATGTTATTCTCTGAGATAAGATCCTAGATCCTATTGATTAAATGATAGAAATCTAACATGGTATTAGAGCTAACCTGAGAAGAAGACACTATGTAGCTTCAGAATCTAGGGATTCTTACTTTTTGGGTCTCTCTCCATAGATCATCAGCAAAAGGAGGCTATGATAAATCTCCATTGAAGAGCGCATCTTTCTATTGGAGTAGAATTTGATTCTGGGCATTTTTAGTTTTTGACCTATCACTACTACAGGAAATTAGGGATTTTCATAGAAGAGGAATTTTTTAGTGAGCTTAGCATAGGATTTCTCTCCTCCTCAAAATCTAAATTTAGAGACCAATATCAAAATTTTTGGTTGGGTAAAACTCTAGGAAATTCAAACCCTAGTTTGACCACGGACCAGAAAACCCTAAAAGACTAAAACTAGCCATTTTGGTGCATTCACTATATTTCAATATTGGAGAAGGATCAGGAGCCAAAATTGTTACAGGACAAAGACATTTTCCTAATGTACGCTATGTAAAAGTTTCAGCCTTATATTCTCTATATTCTGGGAGATATGATTCCTCCAAATTAGGGTTCCATCCTCTCCTAGGATTCACCCCTAAATAGGACACCTAGGGAACATTACTATATCTCGGTCTATGAAGGTCCAAATGAAATTTTGCAAGATGTTACAGATAGTGGATGAAAGTTAATTTCTATGGTAAAATTTTCAGAACCCAAAGGTGAAACATTGACACGTGGAAGTCTGTACAAGTTTGCTATGCTAAACAGTCCTGAAATAAGTCACCTTGGGAAAACTCTCATAAGTCCCAATTGGTGAAACCAATTATTCTCAAACCTATGGTGTTGGAAAGAGGACAAATGAGGCTACCTCACTACGATGTTTCATACACATAGGAGTAGTAATTTTGGATATATTTCAGAAACAATATCAGGAAATTCACCAGAATAAATTGAAGAACACTAGGGAATCAGATATTTTGTAGTTCTAATCATAGTTTTGGGAAAATGAGTATGTTGCTTAGTTTACCTTGAGGAGGCACATATTTCTATCCAATCAGATCTAAAAGATTCCAATTTTTGAAAATTAGGTTTTCTCTGACAAGCCCTAGATCAGCCATATTTGGGACCACGGCAAACACCTCAAATCGTTAAGATCTAATATTTTGCTATTTACATTTGAGGTTCTCATTTCAAAATGAAATATCACACCAGCTTGATGAAAATCTTGGTGAGGCTGACAAATTCCAAGTATGGAAGTATAGGACCTCCATGAGCCTTGAATAAATTGACTTGGATCAGTTCTAAGAGCCAAAGGGATATGTGGCTAAGGCTAGAGCCAAGTTAATCATTGCAGATTCTATTAAAGATCATATCTCATGTGTCATCCTTGAACACACCAAAAAGAAGTTTTTGATGCTATGACGTAGCAATCTAAGAAGAATAATATATTGTTGTAACCACCTTGAATCTCCTTCTAGGATAATGGGATTCATTCATTTGAGGAATGTGTTCCATAAGGAAGTGATTACTTTCAGTAAACTCTGGGAAGAGTGCACACAAGAAGAAGCTCGACTCATAATAAGAGAAGAGAAGATGGGAGCAACTGAAGATCAAGTGCTCACGATTAAGAGAAGATCCCTCAAGTGATGAGGAATATGATGAACTCAATTCTTGAAGAACCTCTTATCCATCCTAGAATTTGGATAAGAAGTGATGCTGTTATGAATGAAGAAAATGATGAAGCTGAAGGCTCAAGAAGGAGTCTACCCACAAAACAAATAAAGATAAGTATTTGAATTGTCTTTTCCTATATATCTAGTTGTTTATATGACATTGTTTAGTTGTAGAATGTTTGCATTAATGACATTATACTACTAATATGAATGTGATGGGTAAGTATCTCATGGTGCTATACAAATATCCATTGCTACTTATCTAGAATGAAACCTCTTTGCTGACATATTTGGATTAGTGCATAATCTCAATGATGTCATGGTAGAGATGGAAGGAATCTAGAAAGTTTCCATGAGATATGGATGAATGTTGTATTAGATAAAATAGTTTCATGATTATATATTTATGCATAATAATTTTCCATTATAAATATGCAATATGAAATGTTTCTAACCATACAACTGGTGCATTTGACTTCGGGAAAGATCACGTACAATCACCTACAAGAAAACAAGGATGAGACTTGTTTCGAAGAACAAGTGATGATAGTTCAAGAAATAATACAAAATGAAGAATAATATGACAAGACTTCAAGAGGCCTCAGACACACTCTAGTTATGTGAAACTGTTGAATGGCATCATTGATGCAGAGCCTTCCAACTATGAAGAAGTAGCCAAGAAGAAAGGGAAGGAGAGTACCAGTTTAAGAAGAATGATGTCTAGGATGTAGTATCTACAAGTTACAACATGTAGCAGATGGAAACACCATGGGATACACGGAAAGATTTGTAGCATGAGGCTTCTCACAGAAGGAAGGAATAGACTACGAAGAGACATTTGCAGCCATTGTAAGTTAAGAAACATGACAAGTAGACTCATGTGTGAAAATTAAAGAAGTCCTTTTACGAGGTCAGAAGAAAACCATGGGATAACACATACATGAGGAGTTTGAAGATCACCTAGAGTGATGAAAATGTTAACTTTTTCTACAAGGTTGAAGATGAAACCTATAGAGGATGGCAAGATCACAGATGGGTGTGAGAAGAAATTTTAAAAAGGTTCAATATAGAGGATCTTGGTATCCAGTGACCCTATATGGATACATAGAATATTAGTAGTAGGGGAAGCTACTTGTCACCCTAGTATAGAATGTTTCAATACATAGAGTATGAAAGGAAGAGGGAGAATGATGCTCCACTTCAAAGGGAATGACTGTAGAATATCTCGAGGTTCAACATGGTATGATAGGATGGAAAAATTACTGATGGTTCTAGGATTTACTGAGAGTAAAGAGGACTCCAACCATTGCTCCAATGTTGAAGGCAGAAGACCAGTGATGCTCTTATTATATGTTGATAACTTGTTCCTAATAGGAAAAGAGGAACTCATTAAAGATGCAAGAATGAGACTTGCTATCGAGTTTGATATGAAAGAATTGGGTATGGTGCATTGCTTTCTAGACATGGAGGTGTGGAAAAATGAAGATGGAATATCCCTAGTACAAGGGAAGTATGCAGTAGATATCCTAAACAGGTTTAGGATGATGGACTGTAAGGCCATAACCACACCTATGGCATCAAACCTGAAGCTATTGAGTGATGCTTCATCAGAGTGGGTTGATGCCACGATGAATTGCCAGATGATTTGTTCCTTGATGTACCTGACAAATACAAGACCATATATTTGCTTTGATGTGAAAACATTTAGCCAGTTCCTGACTAATTGCTGCAATATATTCTGAGGTACTTGAAGGGTACAATTGATTATGGGCTTATGTATGAAGCAAATCAGAAGATTAACTTGGAGGGTTATGTAGATTCGGATTGGGGAGGAAGAATCATTGATAGGAAGAGCACTTTGGGGTGCTTATTTAGTATGAGATCAGGTGTGATCTCTTGGTTTAGCAGGAAGGAGTCCTATATGGTGCTGAGATAGTCGAGGAAAAATATGCTTCCACTTGCTCATCTATTTAGGAGGTAGTATATTTATTTTGAAAAATAATATTTTATTTGATTGATCTGACTTTCATTTTTTTATGATGTAGAGAGAAGCAATGAAGCTCTGCTATGTGATCTAGATCGAGATCTCTCAAAAGAGGGAGTTTTAGCATAGCTGGTGAGAGAGGTTGTCTGAGCATAAAATCCTAGCAAAGCTTGTAGGTTGCTCAGACATAAACAATCTTATAGGTTGTCCTCAGATGTAATCAATCCTGGTGAAGCTTGTAGGTTATTCTTGGATGTAATCAACCTTGATGTAATTCTATGCTAGAAATGGACAGAATGAAGTTTAAGTACTCCATGGAGAAGCTTGGTGTTCTCCATATTGAGGTTCCCTCCAAGGGGAAGTGATGAGTACGTGAGCCCTTCCGACATGGTGGAAGAATAATCCTCCCATGGTCAGATCTAAGTACTGAGCCCTTCTAACATGGTGGCAGGATTGGTTCCTCCCATGGTCGTATGTAACTACTGAGCCCTTCTAACATGGTGACAGAATTAGTTCCTCCCATGGTCAGATGTAAGTGTTGTGCCTTTCTGACATGGTCGAAGGATTGGTTCCTCCCATGGTCAGATGTAAGTGCATATCCTTTCTGACATGGTTACATGATGTGTTCCTCCCATGGTCAGATGTAAGTGCAGAGCCTTTCTGACATGGTTGTGGGATGTGTTCCTACCATGGTCATATGTAAGTATAGATCCTTTCTAACATGGTTTTGGGATGTGTTCGTCCCATTTTCATATGTAAGTGTAGATCCTTTCTGACATGGTTGTTGTATGCATTCCTCCCATGGTCAAATGTAAGTGTAGAGCCTTTCTAAGATGGTTGCGAGATGTGTTCCTCCAATGTTCAGATGTAAGGGCCGAGCCTTTCTAACATGGTGGAAGGATGGGCCTCCCATGGTCAAATGTAAGTGCAGAGCCTTTTCGACGGGGTGGTGGGATGATCCTCCCATGTTTAGATGTAAGCACACAACCTTTCCAACATGGTGGCAATCTAGGCCTCCCATGGTCGGATGTAAGTGCATAGCCTTTCTAACATGGTGGGAGGCTGGGCCTCCCATGGTCTCTTGTAAGTGCTAAGCATTTCTGACATGGTGGCAAGCTGGGCCTCCCATGGTTAGATGTAAGTGCTAATCATTTTTGACATGGTGGCAAGTTGGGCCTCCCATGGTCGGATGTAAGTGCTGAGCCTTTCTGACATGGTGGCAGGATGGGCCTCCCATGCTCAGATGTAAGCCCTGGGCCTTTTTGACATAGTGGTAGGCTGTGCCTCCCATGGTTGAATATATGTGCCGAGACCTACAACCAACATGAAAAAGGGTTGACTCTATAGAACTTCTTATGATGAGTAGAATTGAGAGATAGAACCATTTGCTCGAGATAGCGGGATCAATGATGATGATGATGATCCAACTTTGATGATGATTTAGTGATGAATACTTGTGTTGATGAACTATGTGAAGAGAATATGTTCCTAGTCAAGAGGGAGTGTTGATGTATTTGTAACTTCAGAATGTATTCACTTGTATTGTATTTCATTGTACCCCGATGTTCCTATTGGGAGAATCATTAATATAATAAAGTCATGTAAAGTAATAGAGGTTAACCCTCCTTTGTAAGTTGGGGAAATAGTCCCCACATTTTAGGGGTAGTAGGGTTATTAGACTCTCCTATTGTGGTCAACCTTGGTAAGTAATTGTCAAGTGGAAAACTAGTATAAATAGAGAGTGAGACTCTCTATTTGGAACACACACTCACTGAACTATAGCGCATGAGTGAGAGAGGAGGATCTCACACAAGTGAGAGAGAGAACAACTGTCGTAGACCATCTTTGTGTTTTTGGGTTTTAATTTTGCTATTGGTGCTCATTCTATATTTTAGGAAGTTGTGGGGTTTTCTCCTTTATGGTTTCCCTGAGGAAAACTCTTTGTGTCTCTTGTCTCTTATGAATATTGTTGTGCATGTTATTCTCTCAGATAAGATCCTAGATCATATTGATTAAATGATAAAAATATAAAAAATTTCACTGAACATAGAGTCATGGTAATTCCCAGAACACAAAATAACATAGTTGATTTGTAGGACACTACTATTGGGAATTTTAAAGTTCCTGTCTCTTCTAACAAAAAGTATAAAATTGAAGTTGTGAATAGACCTTCTACCCCTGACAATTCTGAATATTGGAAAGTAATTTAGGATGAATTATAGATAAATTTTTTTGTTATAAATGTTATATGAGTTTGTAAATACAATTATTGATACAGAAAATCAGTATTCAGAAAATATCCAAGATGACGAACAGTTTGCAGATGAAGACATTAAACATAAAAAAATGAAAAATATTATTGGGGGTAAGGATATTATTCTTCTGAAAGGTAATCATATTCCAAAAGGAATTATACCTCTACAAAAATTATTTTATTAGAATGATGTAGCCAAATATCCTAAAGTTAAGCACAATGAAAATGACATTCATGATCAAAATATTGGAACTGAGGATTCTCCTAAAACAGTGAAGCTTTCAAAAAATATGCTTGCAGAAGAGAAGAAGAGATATATTGATTTGATGGGAAATTACAATGATTTTTTTTCTTGGACCTATGAAGATCTAAAAGATTATGACACATCCATTATACAATAATCTATTCCAATTAAACCTGGACAAAAACCTTTCAGACAAAAGCTTAGAAGAATAGATGCAATGTTGTTGCCTTTAATTGAGAAAGAGGTAAAGAAGTTGTTCAATGCTAAAATTATTGTAACACTCATATTTTCAAAATGGGTGGATAATATGGCACCTATTAAAAAAAATGGGGAAATTAGATTGTGTGTAGACTTCATAAACCTTAACAAAGTTTCATTAAAAGATAAATATCTCTTGCCTAGGATGGATCATATATTGGAGAAAGTTGTTGATGCTGAGATGATTTATACAATGGATGGTTTTCCTGGGTATAATCAAATAAAGGTTCTTCCTAAAGATCAAGAAAATACGACATTCACCACGCCATGTGGAACCTTTATTTATGCCAAGATGTCATTTGGGTTAATGAATGCAGGAGCAACTTTCCAAACATAAATAGACATAGATTTTGCTGAATAAAAACATAAATTTGTTTATATGGGTGATATTACAATCTACTTCAAATATGATAGGGATCGCTTAAATCAATTGGAAAAGGTATTCTTGAAATGCAGAAGGTATAGTATTTGATTCAATCCTAGAAAATCTAACTTTGTCATGAAAGAGGGGAAGTTGGTGGGTCATATGGTTTCAAAATAAGGGATCAAGATTGATCCAAGTGGGGTAAAATATATTTTGAAGGTAGAAGAACCAAGAAATAAGAGGGAGATTCAGTCATTTGTTGGTTAAGTACATATTTTGAAGAGGTTTATTCCAAGTTTTGCAGGAATTTTAAGAAATGTGTTGGCCACTTTTCCTAACTCGTGTGACCCAGGTGCTATGTAGCCCGTTAACCCAACAAATACCTGAGATACCAGCTCGACAGAGCAAGCCTCGTTGGCAACACCTACGAAGCAGGTGCAGTGTCACCTGAGGTATCTCTTCGATGGGTAACCGCCAGAACCATGTTTTCATGATTCTCAAGGGATTATAGTCACTTGGATCATAACCAAGGAGCTCAATGAATGAAACAAGATGGATGGACAGAGGAGTCAGTCATGTGCAGCTGAGAACAATTACATGTCATCATGTGAAACTTGTCCTTTCTTTCCACCTCGTAACTAGCACAACCTATGCGGCATAACTAACTCATACCAATAGACCTATGACTCAAGTCGTGACTCAAGGCATAAGTGCCTAGGGCAATATATACATGTATATTTCAATGACATCTTTCCAACATTCGTCTATTGATTACACAATAACATCAGACATTTAAGAAACAATTTAGCATTATATAGAAAGCAATTAACAACCATTCACATAAACATTCACCACACCAATCATCCATTTGAACACAAGACATAACCTGGAAATCCATCTGAGAAAAACCACCAAGGTGCTCTTCATCTAGCATGAGAAAAGGGTATAGAACCTTGCAATCTGCAGGATACAAAATGATCTTAATATATGTCTCTACGACTTGGAATTATGGTTCTCATGCTCTCTAGTTTTCTCTTCTACCCTACCTCTACTTCTAGCGGTCTGGGCACACAACAACCAGATCCGTGGCTCAACAGCCCCCCTATAGCTACCAGACTATTCATGAGTCTTCCTTTCCTCAGATATCTACAACATTATAGAAAAAATGGCATCCTTCACCATGGATTACCACTCAATAGATGAACCATTACTGGAAAATTGACCTGAATATAGTTATGACTAACAACAAGTAGTCACAACCAACCAACCTATCCTTAATTACGACCAACCAAAAGAAACTAAAAAGCAACCTTCTAACTATTGAATCCCTTCTATTTATACTATTTTACATGACCACACAGGGTCGAATGCATACAGGCATTCTATTAACAGTCACCATCAGCCGCCCCTCAGTCTACAACTGTGGTGATTATGACTTGACATGAGGCACTATCGACTTGAATTACAAATATCCCCTCACACGTGCGTAGCTGCAGGCTTACGTCACCTTAAGACAACCATGATCTTGATTCTGCACTTGTCTCTTTCTGACCATTATCACTTGCACTCTCTTGCACTTGCCATTCCTTCAATGTGCACCTCTCCATTCTTCCTGCGTGGATCCTTTGCTTCCTTCACAATCTTCCTTTGTTTCTTTCATGTGCATGATGCACCTTTTTTGCTTATGCGCTAGCTTCTTCCTTGTGCTCCTTTCGCAGGCCAATAAAATGTAACAAATATGCTGAGAAAAGGCTGTGAAATCAAATGGACCATTGAAGCTAAGAATTATTTTAATGACATCAAGAATGAAAAAATCGAAGCCCTTGTTCTAGTCAACCCAATATTTTCTAAAGACTTTATTGTTTTCTCTTTTTCTTCTGAGCACACAATAGCTAGTGTATTGCTACAAAAGAATCAATAGAATGCAAAGCATCAAATTTCTTTATTTAGAAAGATATTGAAAGATGGAGAATTGAAATATGACATCATGGAAAAGCATTCCTATGCATTGGTTGATTATTCAAAGGATCATAAGATATATATTTTAAATTCTCATATCACTACTTATTCTCCCAGCAATGTGGTGCAAAAAATTCTTACTCAACCTTATCCAAATGGAAAAACAACAAAATGGATAGCAGTCTTGTTAGAGTATTATTTGGAAATCAAGCCTACAAAATTGGTGAAAGGACAGGGATTATCTAAACTTATGACTGATTCCAATTGTGAATCTTTGCAATTAAATTTTTTGTCTAATACTTCAAATCAATTGGATTTAGGATTTCAGGTTATTAAAGAAATCACTTTATCTCCTTGGTATAATGACATTTTCTATGTTTTGTAGAATTTATAGGCACCTCTACAATTAAGAAAAACTAGAGGTGCCTATAAATTTGCATTCTGAACCAGTATTTATATTGGAAATATCTAGGGGGTGTCTTATTGAACTGTTTACTGGAGAGTGAATCCCAACAAACTATGAAGGAATTCCACTAGGGAGTGTGTGGATGACATCATTCTTGGAAAGTGACTGCAAATAAAATATTGAGAGTTGGTTTATATATCTCTACAATGTTTTCTGATCTATACAAAGAAGTCACATATTTCCATGAGTGTGAAATCGTTGATGGTAAGAGGAAGCTAATTCCATTACAAATTGATCCAAAGAACTGCATTATTGAATTGAGCTACTACTGCCAAAATGTTTAGTGGAGATCCTTCATGGTAACTTCATCAAAGGATTGTGGAACTGCATCAGATTGATTCAATAGACTTACTAGATTGGATTAATGGAAGTGGGTGGGTGGCAGAGTAAAGAACAACCGTGGTGTGGGATTGTGTGGGCTCCACGCTTCTTAGGTGGAGGAATGACAGACAAAAAACCAAACCATCTCGGATATTGGAAAAAAGGACTTGGGAAATTACAACATTGATTTCTATTTACTTTATGAAGCCACTTTTCGAAACTTAACTTTTACCTATTCCTCTACCAACCCACCTACTTTAAAAAACATAATATCTTATTCAACTTACTAATTATTCCCCAACTTAGTTCTTTCAGCCAAAAGTGCTTTGTAAGTATGGCACTTTATTAACCCCCCCAACTTTCTATTTATCAAATGATACTTAATCCACTTTGTAATACCCCACACTTATTGCATTGAATGAGTGGGAGGGTTTCACATAGCATAGAGCTACATGGGACAAGCTTTGATACAACAACAACATAGCATTCACCAACGTTCCATAACACCTACTTAATTAATCAGCAAGGTGGTACCACTCTGCCTTTCATTTATTGCTACCATCCCTTATTCTCTCTTTACCTTTAACTTCTACATTACGAAAAAGTTTGTTATTTAACCTGCTTCTTTCTTAGATGCTTACACCTTGAATATTTACTTTTAAAGCCTACACCATGAATGTTTGGGTTACCAACTGTTCTACCAGATCTTTACTTACTACTGCATTCACCCAACTAGTTATTGAGTACCGCTTGCCCTTACCCAACAACACTTGCTTCTGAGCCAGGAATCTAAAATAATCATCAAATATACATGCACTAGCTGAATAACAGTGAAAGCAAAAATTCAATGAGCATCAAGAGACATAGAAATACTTGAAAACAACATTTAATTAAAAGGAATTAAAATAAATATCCTTGGGATAGATATATAATAAGATTTGTGACTAAGTATATACAATGAATAAATCTATCAACCTTATTTTCCCATCATCAGAACAAAAGCCTCTGTCATATATATATATAGTAATCTGACAACATAATCACATGGACAATAATCCTCCCATTAAGGGGTTGCTTTAAAAGAATCATATCTGATAAGATTTTGGGGATCCACTGGACTAGTAATTTATTTGATGATTTCCTCCACTGAGAAGGACATTAGAGGAAATTTCAACTCAAAATGGGCCTCCTAAAAAAAATTAATAAAATAATAGTTAAAATACTAAAATAATATTTATTAATTTTGTAGGAAGAAAAGAAAAAAACTACTTTTTTGTTTGTATTTTCGACATATCTCCCCGTGTTTTTACTCAAATTTTGATCGGGAGATCTCGTTGGATGCAAAATTAAAATCGGGAGATCTCGTTGGATGCAGAATTAAATTCGGCATCCAATGAGTACCTACTCAGCATACTTTTGATAGACCCCGCTACCCCAAAAATAATAATTACCTAAAAATACGCGATGATGACATCATCATCACGTATTTTCAAGTATTTCTTGTTTTTGGGTTAGCGAGGTCCGTAAAAAGTATGTTGAGTGGGTACTCATTAGATGCAGAATTTAATTCTGCATCTAATGAGATCTCCCAATCAAAATTTGAGTAAAAACACAGGGAGATATGTCGAAAATACAAACAAAAAAAGTAGCTTTTTTATGATACCTATCCCCAAATTTATATTAAAAAAGTGTTTAAGACCTATACGGTATTTCAAATTTAAACCAATTTTATTGGCTAACACATGATGACATGGAATTTGAGTTAGAGTTAAAAGGCCCATTTTGAGTTGAAATTTCCTCTAGTGAAAGGTTGGGCTTCAATCCTCAACTTTGTTTCTTACAGCTTGAAACAACCATTACAACATGGATACTATTTTATGACAATATCCCATTGGCAACTATCTCCCCTCCCTCCTAAGCGTTTAATGAAGCAAGTGGTATAGGTATAATGGGTCTATATTTTCAGGTGAGTAAAGGCACTCCTTTGTGTGTAAACAAGGGTAAGTTAGGGGGTCAAGGGAGAATAGCATGCCTCCCATCTCATCTCTTGTTTTCTAAAGCAATGGATGATATGTAAGGTTGGGTTTGTTTCCCAAGAAGAATAAACATAAGATTTCGGTAGAGTGTTTGCTTAAGAATCTAAAATAAAAGGTCCAAACGGGGTGGGTTCATAATCATATCCATCTGATATAGGTGTATGAATAAAAGGTCATTTTTGCATATTAAACTTAAGGTACAAAGTAGAGTGCTAAAAAACAACATATTAATCCTATAAGTTTCGGTAGTTTCATCTGATTCCAAGTCTATCGGTACCTCAAAATCATTCATAAATGAAGTGGTCTAGAGTAGAAAGGTCTAGTTATTCAGGTGGGTAGGTTATTCGAAACGTTGGAGTTAAAGGTTGTTTCATGCCATCCCTCCTATCTCGGAGAAGTATATAGCCGTACCTCCTAGTGCTTTCATGAAGTTCGTGGTATGGGGATAAAATGTATAGCTCTTAAGGTGTGGGTTGCTAAAGCAAGGGAAGGGTTTCATAGATAAAGAACCTCCTATTCCTGATTGAAGGCAAGTGATTTTTATAAAAGGAATTTCCTGGAAGTGTTGGGACTGTATGGGAATATCCTATCAATGTCTCATGTCCATCCAACTCTCTTCTCGAATGGACCTAATTTCAAGCCGCCATCCATTCAACGATTTCTGCTAAGGGATCTGACTGTGATTAATTCATCTAGTAGTTCTGTTGATTCGATCAACGTGTTTACTCATTTATTCTTTCGAAGTCCCTCACCTCACATATAAAGGCATCAGGTGGGGGGGTTGGTAGCTAGTTAGGAAGGAAGGGTGAGGTCTAACAAATCTAAATGATAAATCAAGACCTCTCTATTTTACAAAATTATTCCTACCTGAACGGGTGGATTCTACAGCGCTAGCTTGATCCAACCAATAGCTTTCCCAAGGATGGAATAAACTTGCCATCTCACCCACGGTGGGACAATAAAATAAATGTCTTGCTCACCCACGATCAACAATCAAACTGGCTTCAACCTAACTTTTATTCTCGGGGGTCCTAGCTAATATAACATTCACCCCTTGTTTTTATTGTAGTTTGACTAGAAGGGTATTTCATTGCTTACCGGAGGCCCCTAAAGTTTGGCTCTGAAGGGGAGGGGCTGGACCATCCATTATTTTAACCAGACCTGAGGTAGATGAATTAATATTCCTACCAATTCTTATACCTATGAATGGGATGTAAATCTATCTACTTATGAAGCGAGGTGCCACTCAAAGCCAACAAATGTCATGGATTTAAGCGAACCAGCAGCCCTGAGCGAATGGATCCGTAGAATCTAGATACCACACGACTGGTACTTTAATAGTTGCTTCTTGCTTTTAAAATTAAAAGAGATATGGGCAGGCCTAGAAATAGAGAGTTGGATTTCGAATTGACTCTGCTTCCACTAAATTTAGAATTGTTCAAGGCTATGAATGAGGAATGCGAGGAATCAATGAGGCCCCTCAATTCATAAATAGGAAGAACATAACTCACACTCACTAGTGGAAAATGAGAGATACTGACCATGAGACCAAAATTTTTGGTCACCATAGTCTCTTTAAAGGAATAAATGACCAGAATTGATAATTCTAAGTGAGCTAACTAAAAACGACCAAGATAAATGACCACTTTTCTTCACGGGATAAAAACTAACTAAAAACGACCAAGATAAATGACCAAATTTGATCACAGGATATTTAGACTACAAATGACCAGATAACAATTGGTCATTTTTAGTTGTGTCACTCCGACAATGGAAAAATTTACAAATTTGATAATGAATTTGTACATTTTACTAAATTCTAACACTGTAGTTGGATTGAGAGACCCCATTGCGAAATTCTAATACTGCAGATGGATTGAGAGACCCCATTAATGGGATCTCTTAGTCCATCTACAGATTTAATGGGGTATGTGAATCCATCTACAGTGTTAGAATTTAGTAAATTGTAGACCCCTCATGTGTCATAGCTCAACTATTGACACTAATTTAGCTATTATAATCAAGAAATATTTATACACTAGTGTCACACCTCAATAATTAACACCAAATTAGTGTTATTGATCATGACAATGTCCTAGCGAGACACCAAATTGATGTATAATATCCTTCATATATATGCATGTTTCTTTTAATGTTGTATTATGGACCTTACACCATCGATTTCCCAACTACTTTAATATAACGCTCCAGTATGTTTACAACATTCTAGTCAAGTGGGTTTGCTCATTAGGGAGTCTACCCAATACCATGAAATATTACACCCTCATTCATTGATCTACTTTATTAAAGCTTACCATCCAATCACTTGAATGCTTGATAAGCCTTATTGATGGACTAGGTTGCAGAGCACCTTGTTACTTTAGATGAATAACCATATTAAAAAAAAATCCTTAAAAATCCAATAATTTTACATTTTTTCTCATCATAATTATGATATAAAATTAGTTAATTTACTTTTCAACATTTTTATTAATAAAAGTTAATTTTATTTTTTAATGAAAAATTTCAATATTTAATTTTCGGAATTGTGAGTGAATTAAAGTATTTTAGTTTTATTTATAAGATCAATGGAGTTGTCTAACGAGGGGACTTTTTGACTTTAAGGCTGATTTTCTGTCGGAATCTGGTGAATTTAATCTACAAAATATGTAATCTATGTTGTTTGTTGGGAAATTTTAAGCTCAAAAATGAAATCAGGTGATAGGAAAACCCCCAACACCCACACTCTTCAAGATCTAGTAGTGTTTTTGAAAGTTTTGAAATTTTCGTGAAGATTCATGGCAAAAAACTGGTAAAAACCAACCGAAAACAGAGGTCAAAAAGTCCCCTCTTTCGACAACTCATATGGTCAATGGGTGGATTAAATATTTTTTATTTCTTTTTATTTGCATTAGTGTCAATGGGGGTGGAGGGAACCTCTACACCCTGATTGTACAATAGTGTTTTTAAATATCTCCCTTTTTAACTTTTTTTAGGTCTTTGAACCTGTTTTCAGGGTTTCATGGGATTGTACAACTGTACCAAGGGAGGAAGCCATATTAGTCCTAATAAAGACGATGGGTTTCTTTCTTTTGTTGTTAATATCCCAATGAAAAAGAAATGAGATTTTATCCTACATTTACATCAAACCATGAAACCTAGGCACTGCTAAAAATATATGTACATTAAGTCTGCACAAAGACAGTGGGATACCAGGAAACACAATTTGGAATATATCACTGAGAGAAGAAGAGAAGAGAAGGATAATTGGGTAGACGGGTTGCTCACACGGTTCAACTTGAAAGTGCACTACAGCTTAATCTCAACTACCACATACTAGTAAAACGCTCTAACTCATCATCGACTTCTTCATCTCGAGATGTAGGAGGCTTCGATAATGTTGGTCTTGATTATGAATATTCCCATTGATATTCCAAGATCAACGCCCCTCCTACAAAACCCTGAATTGTTAAGTTCAACAAACCCCAAATTAGTGATAAAAGTGAAAATAATGACACTATATAGATAACAATAGAAAGACAAAGAGTGATCTAAATAAGGGTTTGAATTTGGTGGGGGGCCAAGAGAAAATGAAGAGATTGGCATGAAATCCAAGGTTCTAGTTGATGAATAAGAGGATAAAATTTAATGACAAGAAGTTTCTATGAAATTGGTTGCATTGAGAACACCTTATAATGCTGAAAATATTGTAATTAATGAGATGTTCCAATCATGTCAAAGAAAAATTTCTTATCGATCTTCATTGGTGAAATTTTTTCAAGTAGGATTGAAGAAGATTTGTGCACATGTGATGAGGTTTTGAAAAGAATTCTCATGTAGATGCATTATTCTTCATCCTCTATCAGTATCTTTGTTGTGGCAGTGTTTTATTCTTCTGTAGAGGTCGTCGTATTGAGCATAGACATCTTTCTTTCTTGTTGGGTAAAGTACAAGCAGTGGAGGCCAAGTTCCTCTTCCTAGGAATAAATTGAATATACTAATTTCTAGTAAATCATTATAATATTCATAATCATGTTGACATTGTCATATTGCTTCATGTTCTTGAAAATGATCAAAATATTTTTTTAGTCTACCATAGATACAAAAACCTAGGTGATTGAAATTTTTAAATCTACACCCTAAGATTGTATAGTATTTACAACGACACCCACATAGGGTTTCGACATATTGCTCGATATTTTATAGTTGTAGACATAAGAATTTATACTAATTAATAGATTTTGTGCAGGAAAACTGTTTTCAAAGAATGTGAGTTGTGTCAAAGTTACCAAGAGGGTATTTTTGCCAAAGTCACTATAAGCTCTCTGTAAATCTCATTGGTCAGATGTATGTTCATGATATCAAGAATTATGATATATGCAATTTAATTTTATATTTTTGTTTGGGGAGGGGTGGTAGAGGTGACAGGGGCTAATCTATTTCAGGAAATACAAATATAATTGTCGGTACACAAAAAGTCTTACTAGATAAGATAATATATTATATATTTTATTGAATATGAATGATAAATAATGACTCGGGGATAGATGGCTGATATGGTCAATGTATGGTTAGAACCTTGGGAAAAATTTGGCTAGAATAAAAATATAAAAAACAAACATGTTTATGAAAACAAATAAATTATCTCTCACAATGGGTGATGACATAACACAAAATCATTTTACAACACCTTCAGAAAAGGGTGTGTCTAGTACTTCATCCTCCACTCAGACTCAAGATACCCATTTTCTAAGCAGTGCAATTGATATGCCCCAAAGTGTACCACTGGATTCATCAGAACAACTTTTCAGTCTAGATGATAGTCTTTCTTTAGATTTTAGAATGTTGAACATTTGGGGTCATCATCATCTGTAGAAAATGAGGAATTATCCCAGAGCTGTGACTTGGAATTTTTTTGGTGGTATCAGCTATTGATAACATCAAACCCTCAATGGCATGCACTATCGGTGCCTATTTTTGATATCATTTCATTCTATGTTTCCATTTCTACTCCAAAAATAGGATAAAAAACATTTGGCCATGAATATTTTAAAGGTGATTTTTTTAAGGCATCAAGTTCAATGACAACTAAGCCTTTGAAAAATAAAAATAAATAAATAAAAAGAAGAATGAATGAATGAAAGAAACATGCTACATTGAAATATGATGAATTGAAGGAAGCTTAAATCTCTTCCTTTGAGTTGACTAGAATGATCAGCGAGAAGAGTTTAAAATTACCTAAAGAAATTGATTATGTTTCTACTGTGAGGATTTCTCATGTCCTGGTGGTAATTCCTTATTTGCCAATGAAAGGTCATCAACTTAGATTTAGTATTTGCGAAATCTTTTACTAATCTTGAACTTACAAATACTTGTTTAACTACTAGCCTACTTTTGTCAAATATGTGGCGTAGTAATGGTTAAATGTATATTTTTGTACTAGAATGTGATCTATATGGTCCTACTTGACATTGTATTCATGTTCTTGTAGTGAAATTATGGCCATAATTGAGTTCAAGTTACTACTCCTATAGTTGCAATATAGCCTTTACTTGATTTCGGTTTCTTGGTCTTGAAGTGGTGTTCACTGCACCTAATCAAATGGTGGCTTGTGCAAACACAAACCAACCTTACTGTGGCCCTCCTCTATATATAATATGACACTCATTGGATTCTATACTTTGATCAATATGACTCTCCAATCTTGATGGAAACTTGAGGCCCTTTACTCTACACTCTAATAAATTCCCCTGACTAAGGAACCTTTATATGAAGTATTCAAAAGTATACTAAGAAGAAAATAAATATATACAAACATTCTTTTGGCACCATTAAGGATGGATTTTAGAGAAAGAATGTACTCACTTTGGAAGTTTCGGGAAAATCTAGCTTAAACTTTGGCTTTAAACTAGATGCTTTTGCATTGTCTAATAGGTAAATAAGAAAGTACAGCACAATTTTCCTAAATTATGACTTGTCATAAAATTCTATCATTACCCATATTTTAGTTATCGCTTGCCTTCTAAATACGATATACAATGTGAGAAGTTAAAAGAGTCATAATACTTAGGAAACAACCTCATATAACATATTCTTATTGGGGTAGGATAATAATGTCTTTATACTAAGCTTCAAGAGTCATAATTGATGGCCTTTTATTTTTTGAGCTTTAGTAGTTTGTATTTTATGGAATTTAGATAAATACAATGAGAATTAGGTTGGTGGATGATTTGAATATGAACTTTGATTAGAACATCATAACATTATAAATATAGGAGGCATGGGAAGACCAATTTTAAGGATATGTAATTTGGAAAGTGGTTGATTGAGGTATATTTTCAGCTTTAGTAGTTTATAGTTTATGGGTTGCTTAGTTAAAGACATAACCAGAATTAGGTTGGTAGGGGATTTGAATATGAACTTTGATTTAAACTTATTAAATATAGATTTTTATTTGGACTTCATAGAGATAGAGGCATGGGTATATCAATTACAAGGATATGTAATGTGGTAGGTGGTTGACTAAGGTAATAATGTTTGTATATACTTTAACACTAAATTTCTTTCTGTGAAATTTTAACACAATTACATATCTGAATTGAATGTAGCCATAGAATGGCAATAATCTTGAATTTTCACATTTAGCAGATATACTAAAAAGAAAATTAAAATATTAACCATCACAAAAGGAACATAAAAATTTACTCTAGGGAAAAACTTTAGGAAAAACACCAACAAAATAATTTTCCTTAATATGAGATGACTAAATTTACATAAGCATATTTGATGAGAATAATTTTGCAATGGCCACAAGGTAACACATACCAAGAAAATTTGAAGATGAAAAATCTTTAAGATATAGGTTAAGGGTTTCCTGGTTGATGTAGGCCCTTCAACTAATGATGTCAACCCTAGTTTAGTCTGCTAGTGGTCTGTCTAGTTTTATGTGTTGATGTATATGTAACTTCGGAATGTATTCTTCTATGTATCTTATGTATTGTAACCCGATGTTTATTCCAGGATGTTTGTATTATGTATTTGAGTCATGTGATCATGCCCCGATGTTTCGATTAGGAAGATTAATAATGTAAACAAGTCATGTCAAGTCATTAGGTAAGTCCCCACAGTTTCGGGGCACTCGAGTTATTATACACTAATTAAGGTGTAGGCTCGGGTAAGTAATTGTTAGGTCGAGCCTACGTGTGAAAATGCACTTCAAGTGAACGGAAGAATATAAATAGAGAGTGAGACTGTCTATTTATAACACGCATCATTCACTCTCTCAAGTGTGGCGCACTAGTGAAGAAGGAAATTACTGGGATAAGAAGTCTACTGCTATTAGGGAGATCTCTTACTATTTTGGTGCTAATTCTTTCTCTAAGAAAGTTGCGGGGTTTTCTCCTTTATGGTTTCCCCGAGAAAAACTCTTTGTGTCTCTTGTCTCTTGTGATGTGCTTATGTTTTATTGGTGTGCTTGTTATTCTCTCAGTGAAAAGATCCTAAGATCATAATGCTAGCTTATTTGATGAAAAACTAACATGGTATTAGAGCTAACCTGAGAAGAAGACATTGTGCAGCTGTGGGAACTAGGGCTTCCTAGTTTATGGATCTCCCCCCACATATTTTCAGCAAAAGTATGCTAGGATGACTCTCCATTGAAGGGTGCATCTTTCTGTCGAAGCGAAATTTGATTCCAAGCATTTTCAGTCTTTGATGCGGAAATTAGGGATTTCTACAGAAGAGAAATTTTTGAGTGAGACCAACATAGTATTTTTATCCTCATCAAAACTGAATTTTAGAGACATGGATCAATAAATTTGGTTGGGTGAAACTCTGGGAATGTCAAACCCTAGTTTGAACCCAAGCTAGAGAAACCCTAAATACTAAAACTGCTAATTTTTGGTACAGTCGCTATATTCCGAGGTTGGAAAATTTTCAGAAGTTGAAAATTGTAGAAACCGAAGATAAAATCCTAGTGCACATTGTATCCAAAAATCAGCCTCCGATTCTCTATATTCTGGGAGATATGATCCCTCCAAGTTAGGGTTCCATCCTCTTCCAGAATTCATCTTTAAACAGGACACCTGGGGAGAATTGCAATATCTTGGGCTACAGAGGTCCAAATGGAATTCCTGAAGATGTTCCCGAAAGGGTACGGACTTTAATTTCATTTTTATTAATATCAGACTCAGATGATGAACCAGTGACACGTGGTATGCTGTACAACTTCGCTGTTCTGAACAGTCTTGTAACAGGTCACCTTGGGAAAAGGATCATAAATCCAAAATGGTGAAACCATTTCTGACTAAACCTACGGTGTTGGATCAGTGACATGCGAGGTTACCTCAGTGAAAAATTTCAGACACATAGGATCATTAATTTCGGAGATATCAGAGAAACAGTAACAGTAATTTCTACAGAAGAAATTGGAAATCTAGGGCTTCCTGTTCTGGGAGCTTCCCTCCACTGTTTTCATAAAAGGAGTACATTGGATAGATCCATTTGAAGAGATCTATCTGTCTATCCAATTAGATCTAAAAGATTCCAAATTTTGAAAATTAGGGTTTCTGTGGAAAACCCTAGATCAGCTAGCTACCGAACCAAGACGGACACCTCAAATCGGTAAGATCTAATCCTTTGCTATTTTCATTTGAGGTTCTCATTTCAAAGTGATCTATCATAACAGCTTGATGATAAATCTTGGTGAAGTTGACAACTTCCAAGCAAAGAAGTATTTAATCTCTCTGAAGAAAATGGATTGGACACCTACATGAGTATATAGGTCCCAGTTTCAGAGGGAGATGAGGTTAGAAGCCTTTCACAAGAAGAAATTGGTCAAGGCCAAAGAAGGCATCATGCTCATGCTGCAGAGGATGATGAACCATCCAGAAAGAGATCCAGATATGAAAGTGAATATTCTTCAAGCAAGGATGAATATGTTCTGATATCAGCTCTCACAGGTAACATTACTCATGGTAGTGATGATTGACTTATAGACAGTGGGGCTTCCAAATGATGGGATTCAAGGAATCCTTTGTAAGACTATCAAAACATGAATCACCTCACAAGGTGAAACTAGGAGATGACTACCAATATCCAATAAAAGGTAGTGGGGAATATTCATACAAGATAGACTCTGGTAAGTCTCTAACAATGAAAGAAGTATTGTTTGTTCTAGGACTCAAGAAGAACCTTCTCTCCATTTCAGCATTAATGCAAAAGGAATGCGGGTTGCATTCATAGATGGTCAAGTCATCATGTGGCCAAAAAGGAAAGACTATCGATGATGCGGTAGTGATTGGAGAACAAGAAGGAGGCTTGTACAAATTGAAGGGCCATCCAGAACAAGCCTTGATCCATGATTCAGTAGAGACAAATGAGCTTTGGCATAGAAGGCTTGCACATGTGCATTACAGAGCGCTACCTATTGCAAGCAAAGCTGTTGAAGGTCTTCTAGATTTTCAAGCTATTTGAAGGGAAGAACAAAAATCAGAATATGACCTAAAGAAACCAGTTGAAGAATGTGAAGATATAGAATGCAGAGACCATGCAGTCATGAGAGTCTCTCAAATCAAAGAACAACTTGAAGCGGTAAAATAAGAAGTGAAGAATGCAGAAGTGGTGATGGCCACCTTGAATGACCTCCCAGGATCATGGAATTCATTCATTCAAGGAATATGTTCCAGAAGGAAGTGATTACTTCGAGAAGAAGAAGAAGCTTGACTCATAAGAAGAGAAGAGAAGATGGGAGCAATTGAAGATCAAGCTCTCATCATCCAAAGAAGATCCCTCAAGCAATGAGGAATATGAAGAGCTCAACTCTTGAAGAACTTCTTATCCACCTTAGCATTTGGATAAGAAATGATGCTGTCATGAATGAAGAAGACGATGAAGCTGAAGGCTCAAGAAGGAGTATACCCACGAAACAAATAAAGATAAGTATTCAATTGTCATTTCATGATATTGTTTTGTTATGCATTTGTTTATATTTATTTGATGTATCATGCATGATAGGATTTTTACATTAATGACAGTATACTACTAATATGCATGTGATGGGTAAGTAGCTCATGGTGCTATACAACTCTCCATTGCTACTTATCTAGAATGAAACCTCTTTGCTGACATATTGGATTAGTGCACAATCTCAATGTTGTCCTGGTAGAGATGGAAGGCATCTAGAAAGTTTCAGTGAGATATGGATGAATGTTGTATTGGCTAAAGTAGTTGCATGATCATATATTTATGCATAAGTATTTGCCAGTATGAATATTCATTATGAAATGTTTTAACCATACAAATGTATTTGACTTTTAGGAAAGATCACATACATAATCACCTACAAGCAAAGAAGAATGAAGACTTGTTCCGAAGAACAGGTGACGACATTTCAAGACAAAGAATAATATGATGAATGCAGTGACATCATTGATGCAGAACCTTCCAGCCACCAAGAATAAAGGGAAGACCAGTTCAAGAAGAATGATGTCAGGGCGCAGTATCGAGACCTGAAGAGAATTTCATAGTTCCATCATGGAGTAGATGGAAACATCATGGGATACAAAGCAAGATTCGTAGCATGAAGCTTCTCACGAAAGGAAGGCCTAGACTACGAAGAGACATTTGCAGCCAGTAAGAGTTGAAACACATACATGATGATATTGATGAAGATCTTAACCTTTGCTACAAGGTTGAAGATGCAAGTCTATACACTAGATGGTCACATAGAATATTAGTAGCATAGGAAGCTACTTGTCACTCCAGTATAGAATGTTTCAGTGCATAGAGTATGGAAGACAGAGGGAGTAACTACAGAATATATTGAGGTTTGACAGGATGGGCAGATTACTGATGACTCTAGGCTTTACTGAGAGTAAAGAAGATTCCAACCTTTGCTTCAAGGTTGAAGATGGAAGACCAGTGATACTCCTGTTATGTGTCGATGCACTATTGTTCTAGGTATGGAGGTGTGGCAGAGTGGAGATGGGATCTTCCTTGGACAAGGGAAGTATGCAGTAGAGATCCTGAAGAGGTTCAGGATGATGGACTACATGACCACACCTATGGCATCAAACATGAAACTATTAAGTGATGCTTCATCAGAGATGGTTGATGCTATGATGTATCATCAGATGATTGGGTCATTGATGTACCTGATGAACACGAGACCAGATATTTGCTTTGCTGTGAACACATTGAGACATGTTCACCTGATGGTTACAAAGCATGTAGGGGTACAGTTGATTATGGTCTCAAGTACGATGTGAATCAAAAGAATAACCTAGAGGGTTATGTTGATTCAGATTGGGCAGGCAGTGCCATCGACAGGAAGAGTACTTCAGGATGTTGCTTCAGTATGGGATCAGGTGTGATCTCTTGGTTTAGCAGGAAGAAATCCTGTGTGGCACTGAGTACAGCTGAAGCAGAGTATGTCACAGATTGTTCAGCTAGTTGTGAGGTAGTATGGTTGCGGAAACTACTGTCTGATATATTTGATCTCCAGTTGGATGCTACTTGTATACATTGTGACAACCAAAGTTGCGTGAAGTTGTCAGAGAATCCAGTGTTCCATGACAGGTCGAAGCATATCGAGATCAAGTATCACTATATCAGGGATATGGTGTAGACTAGAGCAGTGAAGCTCCTATATGTTGTGATGGAGGAATAGATAGTTGATGTATTGATGAAGCCATTGGCTAGGCTAAAGTTTGAGTACTTCAGAGAGAGACTTGGTGTTCTCTAGATTGAGGTTCCTTCCAAGAGAAAGGGATGAGACCCATAGCCATTCTGACATGGTGATAGGATTGGTTCCTTCCATGGTCAGATGTAAGGGCTGAGACATTCTATCATGGTGAAAGGATTGGTTCCTTCCATGTAAGATATGAGTGCTGGCCATTCTGTCGAGTAGGACAGATGTAAAGGCAATTGCCATTCTAGGAATGGAGGCACCTGGTCAGTTACTAGGATCACTCAGTGTAGGACTGAGTAGCCATTCTAATGTGATAGAGTGATGTGTTCCCACTTGATCAGATGTAAGGGCTGAACCATTCTGTTCATGGCTAAAGGATTTAGTTCCTTCCATATCAGACGTGAGTGTTGGCCATTCCGATGAGCAGGTCAGATGTAAGGGCAATTTCCATTCTCTAGGAGAATGGAGGCGCCTGGTCAGTTACCAGGTAGCTCTATCGAGGACTGGGGGCCATTCTAATATGACTGCTGGGACGTGTTCTCATAGGATCATATGTGAGTGCAAGCCCTTCCATCAATGTGGTCGAATGTGTTCCCCTCGGTGGATGTAAGTGTAGAGCCTTTCTGGAGTGACTGAGGGATGTGTTCCCACGTGCTCAGATGTAAGTGCTGAAATCTCTCATCACTGTGATAGGATGTGTTCCTGTCTGGATGGGATTCTTCCATCAATGTGGTTGGATGTGTTCCCCTGGATGGTTGTTCCTTTCTGATGAGTAGGTCAGATGTAAGTGTTGAGCCATTTCATAGATGATAGTAGGTGTGTCCTATCATGCTGGTGAATGTGAGTGCTGGGCCTTTCTGATGGGATTGTAGTTTACTACATGATCAGATGTGAGTGTTGGGCGTGCCCTTCTGATGAGTAGGTCAGATGTAAGTGCTGGGTGAAGACCTACATGAGGGTAGGCCTACAACTATCATGAAAAAGGGCTGGCTCTGTAGAACTTCCTATGACGAGAAGAATCATGAGATAGCACCAGTGTTGATCTAGATCGAGTGATGATCCAGATCCAGTAATGATGATCCAACAGTGATGATCCAGATCGAGAGATGATCCAGATCCAGATCCAGATCGAGTGATGATCTAGATCCAGTCCAGTGATGTTGATCCAGATCGAGAGATGATCCAAATCCAGTGATGATGTTTGATGATGATCCAGATCCAGTGATGATGATCCAGATCGAGAGATGATCCAGATCGAGTGATGATGATCCAGATCGAGAGATGATCCAGATCCAAAGATGACTTGAAGACAAATATGACTTGAAGACGAAGATGTCTTGAAGATGAGATGATCCAGCTGATACAGAGAAGAAGACCAGTGCTGAAAACTATGTCGAAAGAATACCTTCCTAGTTAAGAGGAAGTGTTGATGTATATGTAACTTCAGAATGTATTCTTCTATGTATCTTATGTATTGTAACCCGATGTTTATTCCAGGATGTTTCTATTATGTATTTGAGTCATGTGATCATGCCCCGATGTTCCGATCAGGAAGATTAATAATGTAAACAAGTCATGTCAAGTCATTAGGTAAGTCCCCACAGTTTCGGGGCACTTGAGTTATTATACACTAATTAAGGTGTAGGCTCGGGTAAGTAATTGTTAGGTCGAGCCTACGTGTGAAAATGCACTTCAAGTGAATGGAAGAATATAAATAGAGAGTGAGACTCTCTATTTATAACACACATCATTCACTCTCTCAAGTGTGGCGCACTAGTGAAGAAGGAAATTACTGGGATAAGAAGTATACTGCTGTTAGGGAGATCTCTTACTGTTTTGGTGCTGATTCTTTCTCTAAGGAAGTTGCAGGGTTTTCTTTTTTATGGTTTCCCTGAAAAAAACTCTTTGTGTCTCTTGTATCTTATGATGTGCTTATGTTTTATTGATGTGCTTGTTATTCTCTCAGTGAAAAGATCCTAAGATCATAATGCTAGCTTATTTGATGAAAAACTAACATTATGCTACATGTAGCAACCACAATCAATCCCTCCTAGGGATTTTTGTTTGCACTGTAGCAAGACCATTAGGACCTATGTATTCCTGTGACAACCCTTATATAAGTCCTATAGGATCCTTTTGCATTGCAGCTACCTTCCTTGAGCTCTGGTATCCCTCAAAACTCTGTTGCAACAATCCTTAAACTCTGCTAGAGCCTTGGAAGCACTTAAAACCTTTGCGACAACCCTATGTATAGAATATGGAGTCGTGTAAGGGATTAATATAGTCTGTCGCTGCCACAATGGAGGAGAAAAGAGGCCCTAATCTTGTGACAACCCTGTAGAAGAAAAATAAAACCATGATAGGGTTTGTGATAGCCCTATAGAAGAAAAAGAAAATCCTGATAGGGTTTGTGACAAGTGCACACGAACTATAGAATCCCTAGTAGGGCTTGTAACATCCCTTGTAAGCTCCAACATGGCCCCCTAGAGCCTGACTCACTTGTCCACAAACCATCGTGTTATGTTTGATGAAGTGACAATAATATATTTCTAGCATATGCATTTGGCTTTTAGTGAATCATGGATTGACTGAGTTGTAAGATTTATATGAAAGTATTTGAATAAGGACAAAAGTACATATTGATGGGAAATTTACCTCATTCTTGAAAGGAAGTCAAGGGGTGCATAGCATGATGGAATATTATCTATTTTTGTGTTGTATATGATTTGGCTTGGAGATTAACATTTATAAAGAATAATGGAGTAAAGTTAGGGAATTTTAAGATGGATATGTATATATGTTCAAATGTAAGGTAATGTGAATGGGAACATGACGATGATGGGAGAATAGTTACACGACTTGGTTGGGTCAACTTCAAATTGCATATCTACCTTCTTTTAAATGATTGAAATACCATTGTCTTTTATTAGGATCTTAGTCAATGGGTATCTTTATATGATTATGAACTTGTAGTTGGAGAGAATGAAAAAAGATTGCTAGATTTTGGAGAATATGTTGGGAGAGAAGGAATGCTAGACTTCTTACGTGCTCTAGGAGAAAGTAAGTTTCAAATGATATATCTGATAATTTTTTCATGATTTGATTTATTTGGAATTTTCCTTTAATTTCCTATCACTGATATTGTTGATATGGCTTAGGTGAGAGAGTATGTTTCACATCCTGACACATTTTTCATGATTTGGTGTATTTGGAGGTTTCCCTTCTATTCCCCACATAAGTTGTACCTTTATTCAATATGGAAGAAACATGTCATGTGACTTTATTATCAAAGGTCGCATGTATTGGCTTTAATTTAGGAGTGGATATTGTGTTAGTGTCCTTAAGTGAAGGGATTAACATCTTTCCCCATCCTTGGAATTTTTTTCCTATAGATCCTCTATCCTTTTCCAGGTCTTGTATTTTTATTTTTCCTATAGTATGTTGTTGATGCTTGTATTCTTTCTTCCCTTCATTGCACAAAAGAGTTTTAGAAACCAAAACACAACCTTCAGAGGGAGACTATGTATGAATGAAGGCCATATGAAAGAAGTGTGTAGAAAAATAATTATTTAACAGACTGAAGAGATAATCCCATCTGTTCCAAAAGAAAATTCAGATAGCTTTCAAAAAACTGAATGAAAAAAGAAAAAGCATGGAGGGGTAGGGGGGTAGTTGATTATTCTAGTTGACCCATAGACTACAACCAATAGAAAAGAACTTTGTGAAGGTTATAGAAATACCAATATTTTAAATCCTTGTTACCTACAATGTTGAGAAGAATTTTTGTATTGAATGTAATCACAATACTGCCAGATGTAGCAGAATACAGGTTCAACCATACTACATCTCATTTCAATAATGTAATACAAATAATTTATTGCAGTTATATAGAAAATAATAATTTTAAAAAAATGTTCTAAGATGAATGGATTTTCAATCCATTACCCTCATATGCTATAGAATCTAGTGGAAATGATGCAATCCTAAAATATGAAAACTCTTAAGTATGTTGAATTCTGAATGGGAGCTAAGATTCTAATTGTTACATATGAAGTCCGATGAGGTTGGGACCACTCTCAAACATCCTGAAACAATTAATGGTAATGTTAAAAAAATAATTTAAGAACTTAACATTGTTATTTAAGTATGAGTCTGAGTCACCTGTTTTTAAAACATTGCTTCAACATTTTGGAAGTCTTTTCATTAAAAAATCAAATATTTTTGGGATCAGTGGGTCACAAAATCCGTGAAAGTTTCACGATCTGTTTGAAATTTTGTGATTTTGTGATTTTTTATTTGTTTTACACATGATCCTTTTCGTCCACCAGATTATCTATTTCCATGATAAATCTTACATGGATATGGATCAGAGGATCCTACACACCTGATGGTGGATTTGGTAAGACATGACTAAGGAGAGATTACTTAGTAGGATGAGAAGAGATGAACTATCAGATGGAAACTTAGATATCCTGGGTAGGTGACAAAGGGTTCTATGCAGTAGATATCTCTCTTGAAACCTTTCCTATGGAAATCACGGGTGCTAAATAAAGTCAAGTTCAAAGAAGCTATATGAAAATAATTTGCATGATTATCCCAAAGGAATTGACTAATATGTGACTATACTATAGATGAACTAAAAAATTATATACTATTATATGAAGAAGAAATGAAAACCAACCTACAATATCTTAATAGATGAGATGTTTTCAGAACATGGGTTCCAACTGAAATACTTGTTGGTAACCCCAAGGGTCTCAATGGGATTTGATCCCATTACCTTTGTGAATGTTTCCATAAGATAATCTACCAATAAAGAGCTAACCCTTGTTGTTTATTGAAGTTTGACATATATAAGCGTATGGTGTTTTTAATTACTTGTATGGTGGCATGTATGTGGGAGAATATCAAACATTGAATATTATGTATGGAATCTTGATTCTTGAATGGACATTAATGTATGTATTCTGATTTATATTATTTTTCTTTATCTCTAATATGTGTTGTATTTGTGAAGATATGGACATTGTTCATTTACTTATTCCTTATTCCACTAAGGCTATTTCTTTCTGAGCTTCATACCATTTGGGTGCCAGAGCAGACCAAAACTAGAATTGAGACCTGGTAAATGGTTTAACACTTTGCCAATATCACCAGTGAAATGCCTATTAGCTATTATTTTATGGTGCCCATGTCCTCCAATTATTATTTACTTATCCTAATGATTAAAATAGTCTATGCAATGTTGGCAAATGAGAGGAGCTAACATGTCTTTGTGTGGTGTTTCAGTAAGTGAAGAACACTTCTCTCAAGCTTTCCTTGTTCTATATGCATTTCTTGTTTTGTTTTATGATCGAACTGAATCATAGATTTTTTTTTATCTTAGCAAACCACTTTTTTGACCTTTTAAGTTCAACGTTATTGTCCTTTTCATACAAATTTGCATGGTTCAAACATGGAGGAACATATACATTAAGATATTTGTTTGATCACAATATTCCACCAGGAGTAGTTTTTTCATGGTCAAGATAGCCCCCACTGATATTTTACCAAGGAAAATATTATGAGAAAACCTAAGGGATGCTTCCCCACATTTGTGGATAGCATCCTGATTCCCTAGTAAACCTTTGGTGTAGACTCGGGCGCCTCACACACAAGGGTTTGAGTGGGGTACCTGCTAGTACGAAACTAAATAAATGCCCAGCAATGTTGGTGACAACACAATGAGTTAACCATTTAGGTTAAGATATCCCCAACTGTTACAAAATGCAGTGAGGGAATTAAGTTTTTCTCAAGCAACTCATGGAGGAAACCCTTCCTTTCCATATTATCTTGAAACTTTGAAGAGAATGAAATCACTCTGTGAAGTATATTAATGGACTATTTTATCTTTCTAGGATTTGAACTCCTATCTCACCATTTCTAGATTACAGATCCTGCATCATATTACTTTTGGGTTGTCGCTTCTTACAGTTATTACCTCTGCCAGGATTCAAAATAGTCATTTAAAGTAAAATGTGTAAGTATTTCTCCACTACTGCTAATTGTCAAGTATTTCATATGAAATTAAGTCTTTTTCTATATTCATTTTTAAGCTTGGGTTTTTTACATCTGTTAAGTACCAAAAAGGAGAGTATACTAGACTCAGTTTTATCAAATTGACAAATCACCTCTTAATTTGTGTTTTCTCTATTTTCCAGGTATTCATTAATGTACCATGGTATTTCAGTGCATTTTACTCCATGTTGAGCCCATTCCTGACGCAACATACTAAGAGAAAATTCGTCATAGACCATGAAGGAAAAGCCACAGAGACCTTGTACAAGTATGCAAAATTTCTTCTCTGATGTAGTAAAAATGTGCTTAACCTCAATTGAAGACTCCGATATAGGAGAGAATGAAGGATATATTCAATTGAATATTCCTAGAAGCTTATTTAACTTTTGATTTTACTTGCATTTTTATATTTCCAGAGAATGTGCCTATACAGTATGGAGGGACTTAGCAGGCCCAAAGATGCAGATCTTGGTCCTCACAAACCTGTAACAGATTTCTCCATTAGAAATGGGGAGAAAATCAGTCTTGAGATCGAGGGGGTGGAGGTGATGTATGTCAATATTTGCTCAAGTTTGCAGACTTTGTGATAGTTCCTGAATTCAAATTTGACTCTTTGGCTTCAGTTTTGTTTCCAATATACTTCCAAATTTGATAAGGTTTAGCTTTCACTCTTTTTATTTTATGGGTGTTATATTTGAGATTGTGTTTGTACTCAGGATCTATGGAATTGGGATTTTAGTTTTTGTTTGTATTCCTGTAAGTTTTATAAATATGATGTTTACTGAGAATTCTCACATTTAAGCATAGGATGAATAATTGTGTAGAAATTCATCTTTATGTTTTGGGTTTCAAGTTTGTGCTTGATTCCTTCTCAATTTTATAGATATTAGGCTTTGCATTGGATGTTAATGAAACCATTACCCTTTATCAAACAGGAATGAATGAGTGATATGTAGGGGAATGAATGGGTCAACAGAATTATGAAAAATCTCAAGGTATCTTCTCCAATTCGCTTGAATATGACTTGAAAATCAGTGATTTCTTTCTTTCCAACCATCTATTGTATTTTTAAATTTCAATCAATGATATGTTTTGAATAGTCATGTCTTTTACCATTTGATATATTATGGATATATTCTCAGGTTAGTCTTCTGTATTAGCTGACACTTAAGTCACTTGGTTCGTGTTTGTGTTCAAGTTCGAATTCAGTGACACTCAAAATTTGTGTAAACAAAATCAAAATAGAAATAACCCCAACTACAGAAGGCATACATTAGTTTGAACTTTTGACACTTATGAATTGAAATGTTACTACAAGTGTCTTTGATCGCATGTGATCATGTCTATTGTGTAAGATATTTGTTTGTAATATATTTACTTTAGTTTCTAGCAAATGTGTGTGTGATTCTACTTTGCATCTAGTCTGTATTCTCAGACATTATTTGGAGTTAAAGTGGTTCAAGTTTATTTACAGTTATTTTTCATAAAAATGATTGTTATCAATAAAAACCCTTGTTTGGAAGTGTTGGATAGGTAGCTGTCTTGCATTGGAAACACTAAACAATTGAAGCTCATGCCCATAGGAGTGCTATGTCTTGCATTCTTAGACTCAATATAGTAAATTGTTTCCTAGGCCCAATGGATAAGGAATTAATATCCTCGTCTACTCCTTCTTATTTCTTTTCTCATTTACACTGATTATGTGAGGATTTTATTACATAATCACCTTGTGTTTTCTCGTCAAAACTCCTGTAGTATTACTTTAGGGAAACACCCATGGAGCTGGAATGAAACAGCCCGAAGCCCAAGGGAGAATGGTAAGGTGACAATGGCCACTTCCTTGAGTTACTGAGTTTGTTGTAGGGCTAGCTTTGCCTTGCAGCGATACAAACCCTACAAATTTTCAGCTAACATATGGTTTGAATTTCAAAGAGGTTTGACAATACAGGAATTCTCCCACATAATCATTTGGACACTTGTTGAGACACTTTTGGAGTCTTATTTCAAGTCAATTTCAGCAGAAAACTCCGACCTAGATAAACTCTGTACTCAACTAGCCCGTAAAAAATCTTGCAGTCTTACTTTAGGGAAACACTCCTGGAGCTGGCATGAACCAACCCGAAGCCCAAGGGAGAATGGTGAGGTGACAATGGCTACTTCCTTGAGTTACAGAGTTTGTTGTAGGGCTGGCTCTTCCTGGAAGCTATAAAACCCCTACAAATTTTCAGCTAACATATGGTTTGAATTTCATAGAGTTTTAACAATGCAAGATTTCTCCCACCTAATCATTTGGACACTTGTTGAAACACTTTTGGAGTCTTACTTCAAGTCAATTTCAGCAGTAAAATAAGCCCTAGATAAAATATCTATTCAACTAGACAATTCTGGAAACTCATAATAGTCATATAGCATGCATTGGGGCATGAGACATCACACTCAAACATATCATACTTGGAACACATTTTCATAACATAAAGGACTTGTTGTCATTGGCACTTGGAGTGGATTGCAACTAGCAACGATGACCCTTTTCTGAGAATATTTTTGTGATAGATTGGTGAGTTTGTAGGACTGTATAAAAAACTTGGAGCAAAACCAAAGCTTCATATAAACCCAGAACTCCCACAAATCCACATTTGAAATTTCTGTAGCAGCCCTTCTAGACAGATCTGAGATAAGGGTTTAGGATGCCATCCAGTAATCTATACTTGCTTATGAAGGCTCAAGCTCTAAGGTCTCACGTGGGGAAAAAAAAAATGATTCAGTAACAGTATTCATGGCATCCTTCCTATTGTTTATCCAAAAGGAAATCATTAGATTGAAAGGTTGTTAAGAATTCTCTTAGGTCGTAGAACATCTTATTTTCTATTAGGCTTGTATTTTGAAGCATCTAGAATTATTCTCTATGGCAGCATTTTGATTAATCCTGAGCAACACTTTCAGGGTTAGCTAGTTTTATATTTGAAGCACATTTGGATATAAGTGAGGGGCCATTTGCATAAACACTCTGAGAGGTAAGACAACAAGACTAACTCAAATCAGCTTTGAATTTTATGGTGACAAATATGAAACCATGTCCGAAGGGGAATGTTTGTGGAGGCCTTGTGTAGTATATATATGAATAAACGCTAGCTTATTTTGTGGAATCCCTTGAACAACATGAAATTTCCTCGTTTAGGTCTCATTTCAGTATGCCCCATCATGCCATTCATACCTAAGAAAGGGAAACTTCTAATAGGCGCAACTTTATGCCAATGGCACAACTCGTGTAACGAGTATTCTTAAAAAATATGAGGCAACCCTAACCAGTGGTGGCATATATTAGTTAAGGATATATGTTTTTAATCCAAGTCTCCTAGAGGTTCACATGAGAATTGCATAACGTATTGACTGTGATTTTTATTGAAATTTTTTTACAGAATTCCACCAATTGTTTCCATAATATAATATCAAACTTATTAGTAAACAATTTTGCATGGTACTAATTACCCGAGTGTATTTCAGCTGCATTTTACCACTACCATACCCAAGGGAAAGCACAATAAAGTGTTTCAATACCTCATGTATTTTCTTCATCCCTAGACTAGTACAGTAACATGATCGAAGTTTCCTTGGCACATGAAGTTGGCCCCAACATCAAGGAAATGGTTATCTAATGCAGAGCACAATATTTGCAATGCATTATGAGTAGATTTCCAATGGCATAGGCTAATGATCAATGTTTTTTTATCTCAAACAATAATAAAAGAGACACATACTCTAGTTTCTCAAGGCTACTTCCGACTGATTTTTGGTGGAACAAATTTTAGGTTCATGGTAAATATGTCATAAGAAATATCATGATTGACGCAATTTGAAATTTATTTTGATAACATGTACCAAACTGGACGAGAACCCTTACATTTTTTGCAAGCAACAAAAATGATGCACTAGTGATTGGGAGATAACTCCATCTCAAATGCACAAGTACTCCAAAAACCTATGAATCTGTCAATGTAATGGTAAGTGTGGTGATTTGTTCATTCTTATAGAAGACTTATATAATAGAAGATTGGATTTTTGAATGAATGTGTTTAAATGGTGAATTCCAACTTTCCAATCACAAAGGAATGTAATTTTAATTCATTTATGATATTTGGTCAAGTGTGATTTTAGCAATTTAACCGTATCTTGGTGGTTCATTTGTTAACAATTAAACCATATTTTCTAGCACTGTTATTCTTGATGGTGAAATTTCAGCTACTTTTATCCTACTTGTAAACTTTTGTTGGCACCATTGCTTCTAATTGAGTCAAGAGGTTCATTTATATAGACCAGGTGGGGGAATGTGTCCATATAGGTCAACCACCATGAGAATGATTTTCAAAAGGAAGCATGAGAATTTCAGCATATCGAAAAGGCAACACCCTGGTGACATCCTCTTGGATGATTTTCATTCTGTATAAAACAGGAAATAGTCACAAAAGGGGTGCATGCTAATTCTGGGCAGATGCACTCTAAATCATGATACTATTTATGTTTGAACAGATTTCCCAAGTATGGAAATGAAAATAGGCTTGAGCACTTCTCGAGTACAAAATACAATAAGTTTGATAGTTAGCTGATATATTTCTAGCCATAATACCAACATACTTAGGCCAAGATGATGTTTTCTCATTGTTGCTAATCTTTCAAAATGGGTGTCTCCATTAAACTGAAAGTTTATTAGTCTATGGGCTGCTAAAAGTATATCATAGGTCCCAAAATCTACTTAGCAAATTCAACATTTTATTTTTCCTAAAGTAAAACCCTCATTGAACTCTCAAGCAAGGACACTTTTTATGGCATTTATGTGGAGTCTAGAGCATGTCCATATGAAAAGATATTTTTCCATATGATCTACATAGACAACTTATTAATTTAATTATGTAGGATGATCACACACTTCACGTGGTTGTTGTAATCAAATTCCTTCAAAAACTACCTCGTTGTTTTTGAGGAAAATTCGTGTCGTATAGGGGAGAATTCTGATGTTTTATTGGTTGCAATGCGGCTTGAATCAGTGGAGTACATGTTATCTAATTAATGGATTATTGAAGGGCGAATTATGGTATTCATAGTCAGTATATAGTTGTCTCAGAACAAAGAATTGTGTAAAGAATGCTCATTTTCTATACAGTTTGAGTGGTGCATTGCAGGTTTTGAATGGGGTATATACTGTGAGTATATGGTGGTTTTCAGGCATAATAGAGTGTAGTATGGAAGAAAGTATATATAAAATCAATATTTAAGGAGAGTGGTTTATGGTGATGGTGGAGAACAATAATTTTCTACTTTTGAAGCTGGGAAATGCATGGAACCTTCTGATGGAGTCGTGTTTGTGAAAACTGACCAGTGTTGTGATATGCCATGTGGGTATATTTAGTATGTGTAAAGACTATGGAAGTAAATAGATCTATTGGTGGTGCACCACTGATCCATATAATAGTTGGAAAAGGAGTTGGAGAATTTTGATGAAGTGGGTTTTGGACAAAGACAGTGAAACTGTTGATCCTATTGTTTGTAAGGTGGAAGGTGGTATATATAGTGCGTATATATCATAGTGTCTGAGGTAGAATAGCATAAAGAAGTTAGAAAATCCTGGGATTAGTGTGATGGCTTTGAAGGCCAAAAATAAGGTGTGTTGGAATCCTCAAATTCTATTTTTTATTAGTTGTATTTGTTTTTAAGGGTTTGTATTTAGCAATGAGGTGCCTGAGGAGGTCAATTCCCTATTGGCATTCAAATCAGGCCTTGTGGATAGCTTGGGAAAACTCTCAAACTAGAAATATAGAGTCAATGGCATGTATGTGTCTATGTGTTCATGGACTAGAATTACATGTAAGAATGAATCTAGAATGGTGGCACTAGATCTATCAAGAAAAAACCTAACTGGCACATTATCAGTATCAAAAGAAGTCCAGTTGCTTACCCACATTTTTAGCTTCAATATTAGAGACAACCGGTTTCATGGGCCATTTCCAGAAGCCATTTCCAGGCTTTAGATTCTGACAAGCCTTGACATCGGCTATAATTACTTCAATGGATCCTTCCCTGGGGGAGTGCTAGGGTTGAAGAACCTTGTGAACTTAACTACTTACAACAATGATTTTACTGGGCCCCTTCCATGGGACTTTCTAGAGCTCACTAATCTGCAGATGCTTGTTACGGAGAGAAATTCCTATGGCTTGGGGTACCACAACAGACAGCTAGACTCCATAAATCGATCTTTCCAAATATGCAATAGAAATAAAATGTCTAACACTAAAGGATCGAACCTCGTACCTTATTTCAGATGGTTGAAGTAGATCCCTATTGAGCTTTCCAATCTTCAGCTTGAATTGATAGAATACTTCCTCAACAACAAGTAAACAATACAAGCATACTATATATCATGGTGTTAGATCTATTCTAGCATATATAATCAATAATGTAAAAGCATTTGACATATTCCAATGGATACAATATTCATTCAAATACACATTATTGGATAGGAAAACATATTTCTATTAATATAAATCAGAGATTACAAGTGACAACCTCTGATGGCACGTCTGCGAACCGGAGAAACGGAATCCCCCACTTGGGCCTCCACCACCTCAATCCTCCATCACTCAGATAGCAAGCTCACTAGAAAAAGGCAAGCTTGGGAAGAACACAACAGTGCTCCAAGGGACAAAGGGATGCAAACTCAAGCATAAGTTCTGGCAACAATGGACTATAGTTTCGTTACTCTCAATTCTCTCTTATCTCTCCCCCCCTTTAATGTACCAAGGGGCTCCTTATATAGCTTCACAAGGGACAATGAAGGGTTGAATCCGAGCGATCTCAAGGCATATGGAAGGCCAGGAGTTGAATGAGTCGGATCCAAGTCAAGGAACACTCCAAAAGGATTTGGACTATGCACACATCCCGATGTACGGGACTATAGGGGTCAAACCCATGTATGTACGCAGTTATTGGGGAAAAGGCCGTGTATATCATAGTTTATATAGTTTTGGGGATGATCAATGATACAATAAAGGATAAAATGTGGTCCATTGGGTCTAAAGAGTCTGCAGCAGGATAGGGGAAGGCCATACAAAGTGTGATTCACCTAGTGGGGTGAAAATCTCTATAACAGATGCCCCCTAATGTATGAGATCAGAGGGGTTATACGATGGCCGAAATACATTATAAGTCCATCCCAGAAGTGGAGTGATGAAGGTACCCAAATGGAAGACCAGCCACCCAATCAGCATAATACCATAATACAACTCTGCATATAACTGCAAATACATATAGCAGTCCCAGATACATAAGAGTACGATGGCCATGAATAGGCATGAAACATGATAACACATATGTGGTCATCGCCACGTACAATATACATAGATCAGAATCTCCATGATGAAGATATACAAAGGACCATGATCTCCACACAAGCTGAAGATATACAATAGATCAAGATCTCCATAGTGGCTGGAAATGTCTGACATATACTGGAACAAGTCATGAGAGCTGAAATCTCATGAACACTAGCACGATCAAGGAGGTAGCATATAATGGATGCCACCAATCTGGAAGGTCTTCTACACACACCGCTACGACTACATGTCCTACTATGCGAATAGAGGTGTTGAGGTCAAACATAGTAGTCCATCGTCTGATTACTGGTCATTGATGTATACTGTTAACAGACACGAGATCACCCACCAATAATGAAAATGGGAATCAAGGTACTAGAGTGCAAACTAACAAGTGTGAATAAATGTGTTGAGGTCGAACACTTGAGAGAATCCATCAATCAGGGGACATTGATGTATTCCCAAAAATGTCGATGGCGAGAGAACCTGCCACTGATGACTGCAAGTCTCAAGGCACTCAAAATGACTCTAGACTCCAATCCCAGAATAAATGATCTAAAGTTGATGGGATGAAATCCGCTGGAAGGAGGGAATTAGGGCATCCCCCATCATCCAACACGAGGTACTCAACAAGGCTGTATAATGAGGAAGGACTCGATCATAAGGTGCATGAACCAGTAACTGTACCGGGAATGGCTAACATGCAAAGTCAAGATAACTGAGGAATGGCCGAATCAAGTTTCAAATTCCTTCGAACAAGAGCATAATGAAATATGGTGACTGAATCAAGGCAGCATAGACTTGATATACAAACTGGGACATCTCTATGACGCAGGAGGCATCAATAGAGGCTCCATAGGGACTGGAAGCTTAACCAGTCGGTGGAGATAAACTCAGATAATGAGTACAGCTCCTAATTCAAACTATAACCCAACCAATGGATGTGATATACAGTGCTCTGTTCGAAGGCAACATGAATCGACAGCTTCCAAAGATAATATCTTTTCTTGTCCAGCTTTTTGGTTTTTTGATTTTTTGGGTTTTTTTCAGTTATTTGAAAAGCTTGAAAAAAGAATAAACTAGCTTTGTAGTTACAAACTAGGAGGAGACGAGTGTCATTTAGGGAAAACAAACTAGTTCCAAGCAGTGGAACATACCTATGCTCAATGCAAGGATAAATGTGTAGGATATCGACACTCGAGGGGAAATCCCCTCCTGGTAAAAAGGGAATCAAGCTGCGAAGGATATAAAGAAAGGCTCTGCATGGCTAGACATAAGACAAGCTCGGGCTATATGGCTGAAATGCAATGTCAGGAGATCCGGTATAAAGCTCAATAAGACAGGAAAAGCTCATGATAATGCATTCACAACTTAATACAAGGGAGTCCGGGGGATCATGGCCAGCATAAGATCAAGAGGAGTATGAGACTCTTGCGAAATGTCATGGCAATACTATACAACGGACTCCCACACCCTAAAAGGAGAAACATCACCATGGGCACCAAATGCAAATAAGGCGCTAACTAGGGTACCCATGTAATGTGAGGCTCTACCACTCATATCATGCCACTTCTAAAGCAGCAAGAAGGTTCCGTGACATAATAGAGTGGGTTCGTACCTAAGGTTAAGATGGAACGGTCATAAGGAAATGCATAAGTGCAAGCGGATGTGAAATCCTAACCTATATGCCAGTTCAGACATAATACCTGAGATAAGCACGAACGGTCTCTGGACACAAAAGAAGCATCCAACAGACAACTTCAGACCCAAGGAAGACCCAACCACACTCACAACCCACCCAGCAACTTCCCACAACATCAGACTCACCAAAAGGGAGGATGTACGCGACTGTACAAAGAACAACTGCATATGTACGTGCCTTTTGGCCAAAAACCCGCGTATACATGCGACTGTTGGCCAAAAACCCGCATATACAGAGAAGGCAGTGGTAAAAAGCAGGTGAAGGCCAAACCAATAAAGGGGAGTGTCAATGGACAAACATACTATAACATGCGACACAAAAACAGAGAGAAATAGAGAGCAAATCAATAATAACAAGCCCATTGTGCCCCCAACCCCAAAGAAGAACAAGGAACATCCCCAGCGGAGTCGCCATTTCTGTTACGGAGAGAAATTCCTATGGCTTGGGGTACCACAACAGATAGCTAGACTCCAGAAATCAATCTTTCCCAATATGCAATAGAAATAAAATGTCTAACACTAAAGGATCGAACCTCGTACCTTATTCTGGACGGTTGAAGTAGATCCCCGTTGAGCTTTCCAATCTTCAGCTTGAATTGATAGAATAATTCCTGTTGAGGCCTGGAAATTCGCAGGCAACAACAGTAAGGGATTCTCCCCAATCAACGTTCCCAACTAGCCCGCTGACTGTTTGGTATAGGGAATCCGTCCGGTTTACGGTCCAGCTAACGTAGGTCAAAGTAACAACAAGGGCTTACCGGTTGCTGCCCGGTCCACCGGAATTTGTATTTTGACTTAATATGCAATGCATATGCCTATCTAAACCATGCAGGGTGATAAAGATGCAAGGAACTACACAATGTGCTGCGCAGGTTCTTACCTCTCCTCTTATGTTCACAACATCTAAATCACATATGCATCCATGCAGTAAGACAAGTAATCATCTAAACACCTAACTACCTATCCTCGGGGAGCCGGAAAATGATTATAAGTGAGTAATGCATTACCTCCATGTATGATAAACACAATTACAGGTAGCTGATATTTATGTTTACAACACATGAACTAGAATATCTTCTAACAATCAGATAGCTAACTGTTATATGAAACACAAGCATTACTCTGAGTGAATTTTCCACGAAATAAATCAGAAATCATTGAACAAGACATAGGTCACATAGTTAGAACGATCTCACGATTTATGGACGTAAGCTGAAAAATAAAGTAGTTCATCTTTCGGCCATCCATCGCATAACATTTGGAAACTTCACATCTTTTCTCCAACAGCCAAACTAAAATCTTTATTGCAAAAGGAAGTAGTTCTTCTTACAATAGGTCCTCCAGTATTACTGGGAAAAATCCCCCTCCCCTTCTAAGTTTCCTATTCTTATACAAAAAGATAACATGGTTGGGCTTCCCAAAGTGACCTTTGGGCTTCCCAATGCTTCCTTTTCTCAAAAAAAAACCTTTTACAAATTATTAAATTACAATAAAAGCTGATCGGCCCCCTCATGAGGAGGGTCTCGCTTGGCTCTCCAAGTATTTCTTCCATGCTGTAGCTTCACTATCGAGCTCTTCAAATGAGGTGGGCTCCAAGAATTGGATATTAATCTCCAACTTTTCCCCCTTTTTCTTGATGGCCTCGACCCTGGTTTCGTTTAGTCTCACCTGTTCTTCTAGAAGCTGCACACAAACGGTGGTATGGCCTATTTCAGTCTTCAGGGTTTGTTCATCAATGGCGTTGATGCCTTGTACTTTGGCTTCTTCCTCCTGTTGCCTCTTCTGCAAAATTTCTATGAATGAGTCATGATCTGGGAACTTGTGTAGCCTTTTCTCAGCTGCTACTTGACACCGGTTGTAAATAACTAAGGCTCTCCTGAAAAATTCGGTGCAAAGTCCCTTTGTTTTCTGGATGGTTTTCTTGAAGTCCTCTGTAGTAGTGATAGCGAGCTCCATTAAATCATAATCTCGCTGAAGGGTTTGTCTATCCTTGTCTGATAGTCCTGCTGGGACTTCCTCACCTCTCTCAACCCTTGCCATCCTGGTGGTCAATACTTCAAGAATGTCTTGTGACCTATCAACAAAGGAAGAAGCAGTCTCCAGGATCTGTTCTAATCAGTTATCAACCTGGATGATCTGACATCTTTCTTCTTCTAGATCATTTTGCAGATGTAGTACCTTATCCTTTTGGGCCTGGATGTGTTCTTTGATCGGCTGCAGATCAACCTGCTGTTGTTTAGCTTCTTCTAGTTGCTCTTTTAGTTCTTTGACACATGCAGTATTGGACTCGTATATAATAGCCTATTTCCCTTCTAGATCTTCTATCTTCGCCTTCATCTGTTCTTTTTCATTCTTCAAGTCTAGAATTTCTTGCTGTGCTCTTTTTAGGGCTTCTTGTGTTGTCTCCTTTGCTTTTGATTCTTGTTGGATGGCATGGATTTCATGCTTTGTGGCCTCCATTTCTTTAAGTACATGTTCATATTTTCTTTTTAGTCTATTGCCATTCTCTCTTTCCCTTCTCAGGGTGTCCTTGAGCTGAGAGGAGGTCTTCTTGGAGGATTCTATCTCAACCATCATTCGGTTTATGTTATCTTCTGAGGCATGTATTGCTGCCTTCCCAGCCATTATGACAAACCTTGGATCTTTATCTATTCCGACCATCACAGCTTTATCTGAGATCATTGTACTAGCCATTCCTTCTGCCTCTACCTTCTTCTCGGTTCTCCTCATAATCCTTTTGGTAGCCCTGTCATAATACATTGTGCTGAAATCAGGGACTTCTTCCCCCTTTTTCTGTGCAAAGGGTACTAACTGAAGCGTGGGGGTTGTGGGAGTGAAGGTAGTAGGCACTTGAAGGGATTGTATCTCAGGGATTTCCTCACCCTGGCTCTGCTCTGCTTGTGATCCAGGAGTCTTTTGTTGTGTCAACTCTGTCTTTTCAGCTTCTTGTTTTTTAAGTTCTTCATCCAGCTTTCTCTGAGCTTCCTCAGCTGCTTGCTTAGTAGCTTCCTCTGCTTCTCTGGCTGTTTCCCTTACTTGTTCAGCTGCTTCCTGGGCAGCTTTCCTCTTTTCTTCTTCTCCTTTCTGGAGCCATTCTGCAGCCTCTTGTTCTAGCCTCTGGGCCTCTTCCATTATTCTTTTGGCTGTTTCTTCAGCCTTAGCCTACCTGGCCTTTTCTTATTCAGATCCCTTTCCACCTTTCGGTTTGAATCTCTTACTGAGCGCTATCATGTTCGGGGCCCTCCTAAAAACGGATTCATCATTGTCAAAATGATGGGTGTACTCATAAAACACCTTGTGTTTCTTGCAGTGCTCAGCCATTCTGCCATGGGTGTCATTCCATCTGAAAATCATCTCCCCAAAATGGAACTTCACTAGTTCCTCTATAAATTTCGGAGCTTGTTTCACATTTGTGAAGCTGCAACTCCCTAGCTTAAATGGTAGAGGTGGATAGGCAGAATTCTTCTTTTGGAACAGGAAATGGCCAACTCTGTCTATATACACCTGTCTAACAGCCTCCTTATGGATTATATAATCTATTGCATACTTGGGCAGCAGATAAGGGGACTTTGAACCACCAAACATTCTCAAATACATCCCGTTTTCTGTCAAGAAATAATCACCAAACTCCTCTATTACCTGCATAGCCTCTTCGGACATGCAGTTACATTCCTTTCGGAAGATAAGAGAGTGCAGAGGCATGATAAAATGCTCACAGATTTCTCGATAATAACTATGGTATTGATGAGCCCCCAGTAGCTTATAGGCTGCATATACGGGGATTCTGTCCCTGTCCCAAACACATTTGAGCCCGGGGAAGGGCTGGTGGCATAGTATGCAGTCAATCAGGATCGAGCTCATATAAAACTCAGATTTTTTCTGTTCTACTCCTCCTTTTGCTACAGCTATACAAGAAGATAGACTACTAGATACCAGGCTGGACCAGTTTAAGATGGTCCCTTCTATGGCCACATGGAAAATCAGGGGTATCCATTCGAATTTGAATAATCTGCCATTAGCCCTCCCGAAGATCCTATTCAGCATTCGAGCTATGAATCTGTAAGGGGCTCTAAGGCTGGTTGTGTATTAATCTTCAGTAGCTCTATGTCTATAGATCTTCACTGGTAATAGCATTCTCCTCATGGTTTCTATCAAATCCATCCTAAGATTGTCCAACCATTCATTGGTCAAGAAAACTTGAGGCTCAGGCAGGTGGTAAGCTAAGGCCACATATCCAGGGCTAAAGGCAGCATAGCCCTGACCTTCAACATTACAGATCAGCATTGAGCCATGGTTTGTGTGTGGCAGAATCCACTTCATCACCTCAGAACATGGAAACATCTCTGGCCTGGTGGCAACCTTCATAATTGCAGATCTTTCGATGTTTGCGTAAATGGGCTCTTCCTCCAGGCCCATATCTGGGACTTCCCTACGGGAAATCAGCCTGTATATGTCTCCCCACTTATACTCAGGGTCCACCCCCGTGACACACTGGGTATCCTCATGTATATACTCAGTTGGTAGGACGGCCTCTATTGCTGTTTGTTCTTCTACCACAGGGGCCTTCTTTTTCTGTCTCTTGGACATTGTAAATTCTTCCTGCAGTATAAACATTATGACCTTTAAGCAGTTTTGGATTTCCATACAATGTGTATCAGTTTATTCTTTCTCAAATCTATTATGACTATAATGATCTTCAGACCTAGGCTCTTCAGGCTGAAAGATTAAATTAGACATGCAATCTTTTGAGCTGTAGTATTTTCCTATATTAATGTGTAAGAAAGCAAACTTCACATGTATTCACAACCAATTTATCCAAAACTCAGACTATTTCTGCAGCATAATGAGCTATAGTACTAACATGAATTTACTCATTAACCGGTCCATGATCCAACTTACATTACTTTCCAGTATGCCATTTTTACCAATGAAACGACATGCAATACAAATGCAAAAACGCAAGGCGCAACTATGTTTCAAACTTATACATAGCTTTAGCAAGTACAAAGATGGCAAAGCTTATGCCGCGCACAGATATGGTAATTACATCGGTGTGGCCATAAGCTACGGGAATCCATGACAACCTTTCACGCAGGGTGTTCCCACCAGTACCACCGTTCATTTTACCCTCAAATCGTAAAGAACCAACAGCAGTGCTGCCCTAGGGTTTCGCATGGTGGAAAACAACGAACAGTGTAGTGCAGGCACAGGCTAGGGCTCAAGAGAAGGGAAAATGTGGGGAAACTGACTGGCCGGATATCTACCATGAAAAATCAGGCGAAAACCCCATCCAAGACGCTTTAAGGATCTCATCATAACAAGAACTGAACCAGGTGCAGGCAGCATAACGGCCGCCTGCACCGTGTCTTCCTCTACCGCTAAGGGCGAACTAAAACGGAGGAGGTAAATGAAACACGAGCTTTTAAAAGGAAAAAGAACCCCCCCCCCCCCCANTCTGCACCTCGTCTTCCTCCACTTGTTCAAGGCGAAACCAAAACGGCCCGAGGGTTCTATATAGAAAAACAAACTCCCCCCTTCTAACCGCAGACACCTATCCAACCGTGTATTCTTAGATGAACGGACCACAACCACCGGGGAATAAGATGGGCCTAACCGCGGGAAGAAAAAAAAACACTAAGGATGCCGGCAAAATGCAAAGGGGAACCAAACCTAATAACCCCCACCAAAGCTAACACTATCCAGTCAAAAAAAAACTTTGAAAATCATTAGGCAAGGCGGTTACGATCCTACCTGGCAGGGGTGCGCAAATGCTGTGGCGACAATGGTTGAGTTTCCAATCGACAGCTGGACAAGGTACGAGCACGACGCTTCCACAAGACTTCGCGAGTTCGACAACGCGGAGCGGACTACGACGGCTTGGGCGAAAAATACAATAATAAAAAAAAAACAAAACATGTCCACCGAATATATAGAACTCCACACGTGCGACAGGTCAACTCAGTCGGAGAGGTCATGAAAGTTATGTTGGGCGACTGAAGCTCAGCCCTCTCCGCAACGGCAAACCATCCTCTCTACTCCATCATCCGCAACGTAAAACAAAGTAACCTACCTCCACAGCAGTCGGCGCGAAACAAACAGTCGGAGGGACAAAACCAATCGAGACTTGAAAAGCTCCCGCAACGGCGGGCTCGACAAAACTAATCAAGAGTTCAAAGGCACCCACAACATACCGGAAAAGTCCACCACCCGCAACGGCGGAACGAAAACACCAATCCTCGCACAGTCGGCGTAAAATGACAACGGAGATCCGAAAAACACCCGCAACGGCGGGGCGAAAAAAAAACAACCAAGTTCCGAAAGTCACCCGCAACGGCGGGACGGAAAAGAAAACTAAGAGCTGAAGAACACCCGCAACGGCGGAACAGTCAAATGAAAAACCTCCCGATATAAGAAAACTTTGAAGGAATTTGCAAAGCAAGAAAAAGGAGCTCAAGATCGGATTCCTTAGATCATTTAAAAGAGGAGAAACCATGATTGATAGCAACCAAAATTCCTGGAAGATGCTTCAAAATCCAAAGGCCAAAAAAACAATAAGCTGAAAACAAGAAGAGAACTGACTAACTCAAAGAAAAAAGGGGGGGTCCCAAATTTTTTAGAATTTTGGGGAATTGTTGCAGACGCAACAATTGGCGACAACCTGGTGAACCCCAGATCTCTGGATTAATTTTCTTTCCCAGCTTAATACTGCCTGAATAAACTCGAACTCTTTTAGATGTCTGTATCCCTAAGTCAGCCAAATCATGCATTAAATCACTTAGAGGAAGTCTATCCTTTCGGGAAAAGGTAACACCAGCAGTGTTTCAAGTCTGAATAACTCTTTGGAGGCCAAATAAATGAGGTTCATTTTACCTGCCCTTTGGAGTTTATAGCTTCGATGCCACAGGATTGTGACAGAAAGTGAACAGTGTTACCCTTTTGTTCCTCATTCCCATGCCATTTTGTACTTTTGTGTTTTCTGAACTTTAGTTCTTTCGATATGAGTCCTTCTGCGGGCCTTTCTTACTGAATTTTAATTCAGGATCCTCTATCCCATAGTGTCCTTTTGTGTGAATGATATGTTTCATATTTTAATTCACGGAAGGAGAGGATCTTGTGGCCATTTGGTACTTTATGCTTGGAGATTTATGCTTCTGGAGCTTTGCTCTAATATGTCTTGTTTCTTTTGGAAGAAGTGACTCTTAAGAGCTTTTATCCTTTTTCTTATTCATGGCATGGGATCATTTATATATGATAA
>LPNX010939013.1:3715-55784 GCA_001517045.1 Pseudotsuga menziesii
GTGTATAATAGCTAACCCTGTAATAACATAGGTTTCTGAATAAATAACATACATCAGGGATTCGAATGCATGAGGAGCAATTCGGATCTAGCATAAAGCAGGCTTACTAAAAATAAGCAAATCCCCCATAGGTGTAAAAATTTGATCCCAAATCTGTCATGGAGCTCACGAATTAGCAAAATGGCTTAGGCAAGCTAAAGAGTGGTGGAATGGAAGCTCATACATGCTTTTTCATGGAGAAAAGAGTGGAGGATGAAGAGTACAAAAAACTAGTTCACCTCACCTAGTCTAGCTTTTCTATTTTCCTTAAAACAATGAAAAAGCAGGGAATAAAGAAGAAAAAGCAGAAGGGCACCTAGGAGGCCAAGAATAAAGCAGATTTGATTCCTTGGGCTTTCCCATGCGCTACATGAGTCAAATGAGGCAAGTTTGACCACTATGGATAGGTAAAAGACAACTTGCACAAGGTGGGACACATGAACTAGGCTAATAAGACATAAATAGTTAAATTAATGTCTAAATGGGTAAACTATGGGTTGATTATTCTAACAGAATGAATATTCTCATCTAGGAATATTCTCATCTAGGAATATTCATCAAATTTAAGATAGGGAAACTGACTTGATTGTGACTCTGACTGACACATACCTATCTTAAAAAATAGACTCAATAATAATTATGGGACAAATCTATTAGTGTCCAGACCCAAAAGCTGATACAATAAGGAAATGACTAATTGGGACTCTTCATTAAACAAACTGATATCAAGAGGAAAAGGTTCATATGTAATAGACACATCATATTTAAGGATTTTGGAGTAACTATTTGTTTTTCTTCCATAACAACATGCCTGAACTGTACAATTAATTTTTCCTTAAAAAAATCTTCCTGGTTTAAGGTAAACGACAAGGGAAATTCAAGTGAATCTCTAATAACTAGGGCATTAATGGGACAAATTATCCTAGACCTAGTAGAGTCCATTACAACTCTTTCAAACAGGGAATAATTCGACGGACACTAGGACAGAAAGTCTGGGAATTCTAGGGTTTGGTCGAGACAAAAATGGTGGAATTGATACCAATAAACATTATGCATATTGAATCCTTGGTATTTAAAGGTTTGGAATTTACTCTTTAAAACATGGACTGGATCAAAAGATAATACAATGTGAAAGATATCACCATCTCTATCTTCAAATATTTCTTCTAGTTTCACAAACTCATGGACCATGTTTCAATTTCCCCTCTTCCTTTCATTTTTAAATAATTTGGTGGGTTTAGTTACACGCCCTACCTGGATAATGGTGGCTGGAAAGGTTATTGGCCGACTTAGATTCTACACTGCGCAGACACGTTCTCCTCCAATGCACAAAAAAAAACAAAAACACCTGCCCTTTTTCCTTTATAAAATTCTTCGTTAGCAGTTTCAGGGTCAAGAGGAGTGGTTTTCTCCTACCACCTTCCACCCAGTGGAATGAATCTCTTCTTACCACATGGAAGGTGGAAAAATTTCCGCTGGTCCAAGCTCAACCCACCTCCCGTGCATGTTGTAGGTGCGGAATTCATATCACGATAGATCTATTTTTCCTTTCATCTTGAGCTTTTGATTAAGTGCACCCTTTAACTCTTTTCTCCTTTCGCACAACTTTCCCCTGTGGATTCAACAGCCACCGTTGATCAGCTTACCTTTTATCATGCATTGTTGATCAAAACTTTATCTTTAACCTTCCTCAATGATAATTTCATCAACATTTTACTTTTTTCTCCTCAAGAAACTTATCCCAGCGGATCCAACCTCGGTTGTTGATATATCCACTCCTCCAATCTTGACATTCGAACCCTTTATTATATACCACAAGCTCCTTTTTCTTCTTCTTTAGTCATTTTCAAGATTTATCCTATAGTATTATGATAAAATGAAAAATATTGGTCTCCACTTTAGCCCCCATCTCATCATCCCCTTGGTTACATTGCCAAAATTCTCATATAAAAGCTCCTTATCTTGGCTTAAACTTATATTCTCACCTATTAACCAAAACAGTGCTACCAATTGGCTCCAACTAGGGATGATATCCTCCCTGTGAGGTAGAAAATAACCCATAGACTAGTGCCATTTCCTTTGTACAAATTATTAAAAATAAAACCGTAATTCCCTTTTTTTATCTATACATAGAAAAAATTACAGACCTCAAGATCTTAAGGCCTTCAACTTTGGGCTTCAAATATTTCAACCTACCATCTGTACTCAATTCCTAATCAATAAATATCTATAACTAATGTACAAAAATGCTTTCATCCTCAAGACAAATAATTTTTTTGAAACCTCCCATTCATTGGGAGTCATTTAAGTTCAATCCCATTTTGATTTTGTGGAATGAAACAGTTATCTCCTTTGTATGCAACAATGATATATGGAACCTTCCATAGATGATCAAATTTTCCATTTTATCCTCCTTTCTTGCATCCCACTTCAAAACCAAATCATTAACCTGGAACTTATCTTCTTTTACCTATTGTCAAAGGTTTTCTTCATGTTTTCTTAATGGACCTACACCCTATCATATGTTTTTTTCCTCAATTCATTTAGTTCAATTATCTGATTTATACTCATTTACATATGACTAGGGTCTTCATCCTGTTATTGTATCAATTTCATCACCAACAAACCCAAAGATACTCGAAATACCACTTATTTCCCATATACCAACTGAAAATGTGACATACCAATAGCCCTCTTTGTACTTATCATATCTTCCCATAAAGCATACTTTAGCTTGATGTTCCATGCTCTTTTGTTTTCTTCTAGCAACTTCTTTATTATCCTCACCAAAAGTTTATTTGATGACTCAAGAAGATCATTCCCTTGAGGATAGTACAATGTAGAATGATTCAAACTAATGTGATACTTATGGAAGCAATTGATCAGTTTCCTTGATTTGAAATCCTATCCATTATCTGTCACAAGTATTTTGGGACATCCAAATCTAGATAGAATATTATTTTCTAGGAAGTTAATCATAACAACATATGTGGCTCTGTAGTTGGTACTGCTTCAACCCATTTAGTGAAATAATCTGTAGTAGTTAGGATCCACGTATGCTGACCAGAAGAATTTGGATTTATTTCTCCAATGAAATATTAGCCCCATTGTTGAAATCCTTCTTCCATTGAAATTGGATTGAAAGGTAAATGCATTAAATTTATTTTTCCATAAAAAATTTAACATTCAGGGCAAGTGGTAACCTCCTTGTACACATCAAAACACATTGTTGGCCAATAAAATCATGCTCTCATTATTTTATTAGCAGTTACCTTCCATGAATGATTTCCTCCACATACTCCCTGATGAATACCTTCATAGTTTGCTAAGATTCATTCTCAAGTAAGCAATTTAGTAGGATGTTCCCTAGGTCTTTCCAATATAGGTATTGGTTCAAAATGTAGAATTTGGATGCCTTCAACTTTACATACCTAGCTCTACTCTTGCTCAATTCTGGAGGTTCTTGTAAGTTTTATAAAACATAAACAATATCACTGTACTAAGGAGACAAAGAGAAATGGACATCCTCATTGACCACAAGCCCTTACAGTTCGCCTCTTCCCAGTCGAAATTATAAACAACTTGCAACTCAAGTGGAGTAATTACCTACAACAATTTCAGTTGGTAACTAAGTATCAGAAAGGTAAATCCAATGTTGCAACTGATTGCTCAATTGGCCACCCATTACTCTACTTTATACAGTGATGAGTATGTAGGGTTACAGCACCACCACTTGGCCACAATTGTATTTGGTAGACTACAACTTATCCACAATTTATTGTCAGCTTCGGAATGACACCATGTATACTACTGACTGCTTCATGAAAGACACCTTGCTATACAAGCCTTAACAACTTTGTGTACTGACCGGTGAGCATCAACAACAACTCATTTGGGACACACACTACACCAAGGTTGTAGGACATTTTGGAGTAGCAAATACTCTTGTTATCCTCCAAAAGTATTTCTATTGACATACACTTAAATATGACGTCAACAAGTACATTCGATCATGCATCGTTTGTCCCATTGCTAAATCACTGAATAATGACATCATTGATAAAGAACCTTCTAACTACGAGGAAGTGGCATAAAAGAAAGAATGGAAGGATGCTATGATCGAGGAGTACCAATCGATCATGAAGAATGATGTCTGGGATGTTTTCCCAAGACCAGAAGGGAAGTCTGTTGTGAAGCATAGAGAAATATAAAGCAATATTTGTGGCTCGTGGATTCTCCCAGAAAGAAGGAATAGATTATGAAGAGACTTTTGCACCTGTAGCAAGATACACTTCCATCATATCAGTACTTTCTTTGGCTGAAGTGATGAAATGGAAGATACACTAGATGGATGTCAAGACTGCTTTCTTGAATGGTGTAGTAGAAGAGGAAGTGTGTGTGGAGAAGCCACTCAGTTTTGAGACACATGACAGGGAGACTCATGTGTGTAAATTGAGGAAATCCCTGTACAGTTTGAAATAGGCACCTAGGACATGGTATGGTAGGATTGATAGCTTCCTGACTAGTTTGGGATTTAACAAGAGTAAAGCAGATTCCAACCTTTACTACAAGGTTGAAGAAGGGAATCCAGTGATACTCCTACTATATGTAGATGACCTGTATGTAACAGGTGAGGATGGGTTGATTGATGACACGAAGAGGAATCTTGCTTCTGAGTTCAAAATGAAAGACTTGGGCATGATGCACTACTTTATAGGCATGGAGGTGTGGTATAATGTAGATGGAATCTCCCTGAGACAAGGGAAGTATGCAGTAGAGATCCTGAAGAGGTTTGGGATGATGGATTGCAAAGCCATGACCACACCTATGGCATCGAACCTAAAGCTATTGAGTTATGCTTCATTAGCTTCAGTTGATGCTACGATGTATCGTCAGATTATTGGGTCCTTGATGTACCTGACGAACACGAGACCATATATTTTATTTGTTGTGAACACATTGAGCTAGTTCCTGACAGATACAAGACATGTTCACTTGATTTCTGCAAAGAATGTTCTGAGGTACTTAAAGGGTACAGTAGATTATGGGCTCAAGTATGAGGCAAATCAGAAGATTAACCTAGAGGGTTATGTGGATTCGGATTGGGCAGGAAGTGCCATTGATAGGAAGAGAACTTCTAGGTGTTGCTTTAGTCTGGGATCAGGTGTGATCTCTTGGTTTAGCAGGAAGCATTCTTGCGTGGCACTGCGTACAACCAAAGTAGAATATGTCACAGCTTGTTCATCTAGTTGTGAGGAAGTATGGCTGAGGAAGTTACTGTACGATTCGTTTTATCTCTAGTTGGATGCTACTTGTTTATATAGTTGTCTGAAGTTGTCGGAGAACCTAGTTTTCCATGACAAGTCGAAGCATATCGAGATAAAATACCACTATATCATAGATATGGTGCATATGGGAGTAGTGAAGCTCTAGTATGCTGTAGTGGACAAACAAATAGCTGATGTGTTGACCAAGCCATTAGCCAAAGTGAAGTTTGAGTACTTCCGAAAGAAGCTTGGTGTTCTCCAGATAGAGATTCCTTCCAGGAGGAAGTGATGAGTCTGTTATCCTTTCTGACATGGTGGTATATGGGTCCTCCCATGGTCAGATATAAGTGTTGTGCCTTTCTGACATGGTGGTAGGTGAGGTATCCCATGGTCAGATATAAGTCCTATGCCTTTTTGACATGGTGGTAGGTGGGGTCTCCCATGATCAGATATAATTGTTGCGCCTTTCTGACATGGTGGTAGGTGGGGCCTCCCATGGTAAGATATAAGTGTTGTTCCTTTCTAACATGGTGGCAGTCGGGGCCTCCCATGGTTAGATATAAGTGTTGTTCCTTTCTAACATGGTGATAGGCGGGGCCTCCCATGGTTAGATATAAGTGTTGTGCCCTTCTGCCATGGTGGTAGGATTGGTTCCTCCCATGGTCATAGATAAGTGCTGAGATATACGTCCAATATGAAAAAGGACTGGCTCTGTAGCGGAAGACCCTTTAGAGGGTATGGCCTACATCCAGTATGATAAAGGATGGGCTCTCTAGAGGCCTACATCCAACATGAAAAAGGGTTGGCTCTATAGAAGTCCATCTAGCATGAAAAAGGGTTGGCTCTGTAATGGCATACATCCAGTATGAAAAAGGACTGGCTCTGTAGAGACCTACATCTAGTATGAAAAAGGGTTGGATTTGTAGAAGTACATATAACATGAAAAAGGGTTGGATTTGTAATGGCCTACATCTAGTATGAAAAAGGACTGGCTCTGTAGAGACCTACATCCAACATGAAAAAGGGTTGGCTCTATAGAAGTACATCCATAATGAAAAATGACTGGATCTGCAATGGCCTACATCCAGTATGAAAACAGACTGGCTTTGTAGAGAGCTACATCCAGTATGAAAAAGGACTGGCTCTGTAGAGCTACATCCAGTATGAAAAAGGACTGGCTCTGTAGAGGCCTACATCTAGTATGAAAAAGGACTGGCTTTGTGGAGGTACATCCAACATGAAAAAGGGTTGGCTCTGTTGATGAAGACCTACATGGAGGCTACACCTACAACCAGCATGAAAAAGGGCTGGATCTGTATAACTTTCTGTGACGAGAAGAATTGAGATATAGCACCATTTGATAGAGATAGCGGAAGCAGTGATGATGATGATGATCCACTGATAATCCAACTTTAATGATGATCTAGTGATGATCCAGCTTTGATGATGATATAGTGATGATCTAGCTTTGATGATGATCCAGATAAGAAGACTTGTGCTGATGAATTGTGTCAAGAGAATACCTTCGTAGTTAAGAGGGAGTGTTGATGTATTTGTAACTTCGGAATGTATTCACTTGTATATTTCATATATTCAAATTTCATTGGTCCCTGATGTTCCTATTGGGAGAATCATTAATGTAATCAAGTCATGTAAATACATAGAGGTTAACCCTCCTTGTTGATTAGGGGGCAAAGTCCCCACAGTTGTGAGGCACTAGGGTTATTAGACTCTCCTAGAGAAGTCAGCCCTAGTAAGTAATTGTCAAGTCAGAAACTAGTATAAATAGAGAGCGAGCCTCTCTATTTGAGACACACACTCACCCAGCTATAGCACATAGGTGAGAGATGAAGAGCTTTCTCAAGTGAGAGAGAGAGAGTAGCTATTGGAAATCATCTTTATGTCTTTGGGTTTTACTACTTCCATTGGTGCTCATTCTATCTCTAAGGAAGTTGCGGGGTTTTTCCTTTATGGTTTCCTCAAGGATAATATTTGTGTCTATTGTCTCTTGTGATTGATCGTTGTGCATGTTAATCTATCAGATAAGATCCTAAGATCATATTGTCTGATTGATAAAAATCTAACATGGTATTAGAGCTAACTTGAGAAGAAGATACGGTGCAGCTGTAGAAGCTAGTGCTTCTTAATTTTTGGGTCTCTCTCCACAATCCATCAGCAAAAGGAGGCTAGGATAACTCTCCATTGAACGGCGCATCTTTCTATCGAAGCAGAATCTGATTCTAAGTTTTTTCAATTTTTGACCTATCACTACATCGGGAAATTAGGGCTTCTCACATAAGAGGAATTTTTGAGTGATCCCAGCATAGGATTGATCTCCTCATCAAAATCGAATTTTAGAGACAAAAATCAAAGATTTTGGTTGGGTAGAACTCTGGGAAATTCAAACCCTAATTTTCCCTGGAACCAGAAAACCAACACTACAAAAGATCAGCTCCAAATCCAGTTTCAGCTTCTCAAATTGGTAATATCTAAATCTTTTTTATTTCCATTTTATGTTCTCAGTTAATATGTCTTATCACACCAATCTTGATGAAAATCTCAAGGGAGATGATAACTTCTGAGCATGGAAGTACAGGATCTCACTAGTTCTTGAAGAAAATGAATTGGACTCCTACATCAGTGGAGAGGTTCCACCAAAGGGAGATAAGGCTAAGGCCTTACACAAGAATAACTTGATCAAGGCCAATAGGATCATTGTTGATTCAATCAAGAATCACCTCATACCACAGGTGTCCTCCCTATAGAAACCTAAAGAAATGTTCGATGCCTTGACCAAGCTATTTGAAGGGAAGAACATAAACCAGAAGATGACTTTGAGAAATCAAATGAAGAATGTGAAGATCTAGAATGAAAATACCATACAATCCTACATTACAAGGGTCTCTCAGATCAAAGAACAACTTGAAGCAGTAGATGAAGAAGTATAGAATGCAGAAATTGTGATGACCACCTTGAATGGTCTCCCTAGGTCATGGGGCTCCTTCATTCAAGGGATTTGTGCTAGAAGAAAGCTAGTCACCTTTAGTATGTTGTGGGAGGAATGATCAGAAGAAGAAGCTCGAATAGTAGCTCAAGAAGAAAATATGGGAAATGAAGATCAAGCTCTCACAGTACACACCAAGAAAAACAAAAGAGACCATCATCATCACAGAGGTAAGCATTCACATTAGAATAACCCTAGAAAATATCTATCTAGTATCCGATGCTTTACATGTGATGAGAAAGGACACATCTCTAGATTCTATCCCAGAAAAAAAGGTGGCTCTCAAAAGAAGAAGAACTACAAAAGAAGACATCATGCTCACACTACAGAGGATGATGAACCTCTAAGAAAGAGAGTCAAAGAAGAAGACTCTTCTAGTGATGAAGAATATTTTTTGATTTATGCTCTCACGGGAACTATCACACATTGAAGCAATGATTGGCTCATAGATAGTGGGGATTCCAAGCATATGACGGGATTCAAAGAAACCTTTGTGAAATTATCAGAACATGAGTCACCCCACAAAGTGAAACTTTGGGATGACTACTAGTATCCCATAAAAGGTAGTGGTGAATCCTCCTATAATCTAGACTGTGGAAAGTCTATGAAGATGAAGGATGTCTTGTTTGTACCAGGACTAAAGAAGAACCTCTTCTCCATCTCTGCATTAGATTCAAAAGGAATGAGGGTTGCATTTGTAAATGGCCAAGTCCTTATGTGGCCAAATGGAAAGACTATAGATGATGCAGTTGTGATTGGAGAGCAAGAGGGAGGATTATGCAAGCTAAAGGGCCAACCAGAACAAGCCTTGGTCCATGACTCACTAGAGAAAAATGAACTTTGGCATAGAATGCTTGCACATGTGCACTATAGAGCACTACCACTTGCAAGCAAAGTTGTTGAAGGTCTTCTAGAAATACATGCAAAATATGAAGGTCTTTGCAAAGGATGTGCGAAAGGAAAGAACACAAATAATAAATTTTCAAGTAGCGATAGAAAGGAAAAAGGAATCTTGGAAATCATCCACTCTGATGTATGCAGTCCGATGTCATCCAGTTCATTGAGTGGGTATGTATACTATGTTTCTTTCATTGATGATTTTTCTAGGAAGACATGGATATACTTCTTGAAAAATAAAGATGAAGTATTCAGCAAGTTCAAAGAGTTCAAATCCTTGATTGAGAACCACACATAAAAGCAAATCAAGACCTTTCAATCAAACAATGGAGGAGAATTCACATCAAATGAATTCAAAGAATTATGCAGATATTTAGGGATTAAGAGGGAGTTGACCACTCCATATAATCCACAACAGAATGGGGTTGTAGAAAGAAAGAATAGAATGGTTATGGAAGTTGCAAGGACAATGCTTAATGATCAAGATCTTCCCATGCATCTATAGGTAGAAGATGCTAGAACAACTATGTATGTAAAGAATCGTACTCCACATAGAGTACTCGAGAACAAGACACTTGAAGAAATATTCTTCAAAAAGAAACCAAAATTCAGTCATCTCAGAATATTTGGTTGTCCAGTGTACATACACATTCCAAAAGAAAAGAGGAAAAATTAGATTGTTCAGGAAAGAAGGGAATATTTGTGGGATATAGTGAAAGCTCGAAGGCTTATAGAATATACTTCCCAGGATTCAAGAATATCGGCATCAGTAGGGATGTAACATTTGACGAAGACACGGCTTACAATAAATCCAGAAAGAGACCTATTGAAGACCCTGAAGAACTAGAAGCACCCAGGATTCAAGATACAACTATGAATGATGCAACTCAAGTAGAAGATCAAGAAATAGAAGAACCCCAAGAACCTGCAGATCCACCCCAGGAGAAGAATCCTCACAAGAGGAAACCTACATCGGTACGAGAGGCTATCCAAGGTGCAGAAAGATATGGGGCCCCAGAAGAAATGCAAAGAGAGAGGAAAAGATCTAGGTCCTACTCCAGTTATGTAGCCCTATTATGTGACATCATTAATACAGAACCTTCCAAGTATGAGGAAGCGGAATAAAAGAAAGAATGGAAGGATGATATGATCGAGGAGTGCCAATTGATCATGAAGAATGATGTCTGGGATGTTGTCCCAAGAACAGAAGGGAAGTCTGTTATGACTTCCAAGTGGATCTACAAGATCAAGCATGTTGTAGGTGGCAGCATAGAGAAATGTAAATAAATATTTGTGGCTCGTGGCTTCTCTTAGAAAGAAGGAATAGATTATGAAGAGAATGTTGCACCTGTAGCTATATACACTTCCATCATTCCAGTACTTTCTCTTGCTGCAGTGATGAAATGGAAGATACACCAGATGGATTTCAAGACTGCTTTCTTGAACGATGTAGTAGAAGAGGAAGTGTATGTGGAGCAGCCACTCAGTTTTGGGACACATGACAGGGAGACTCATGTGTGTAAATTGAAGAAATCCCTGTACGGTTTGAAAAGGGCACCCAGGACATGTTATGGCAGGATTGACAACTTTCTGACTAGTTTGGGATTTACCAAGAGTAAAGCGAATTCCAAACTTTACTACAAGGTTGAAGAAGGGAACCCATTGATACTCCTACTATAAGTGGATGACCTGTTTGTAACAGGTGAGGATGGGTTAATTACTGATATGAAGAGGAAGCTTGTTGCCGAGTTCAAGATGAAAGACTTGGTCATGATGCACTACTTTCTAGGCATGGAGGTGTGGTGTAAGGCAGATGGAATCTCACTGGGACAAAGGAAGTATGCAGTAGAGATCTTGAAGAGGTTCAGGATGATGGACTGTAAGGCCATGACCACACCTATGGCATCAAACCTGAAGCTATTGAGTGATGCTTCATTAGAATGGGTTGATGCTACGATGTATCATCAGATGATTGGGTCCTTCATGTACTTGATGAACAGGAGATCATATATTTTCTTTGATGTGAACACATTGAGCCAGTTCGTGATAGATCGGATACATGTTCACTTGATTGCTGCAAAGCATGTTCTGAGGTACCTAAAGGGTACAGTTGATTATGGGCTCAAGTATGAGGTGAATCAGAATATTAACCTAGAGGGTTATGTGGATTCAGATGGGGAAGGTAGTGCGATTGATAGGAAGAGCACTTCTAGGTGTTGCTTCAGTTTGGCCCCCAGATGTGATCTCTTTGTTTAATAAGAAGAAGTCCTCCATGGCACTGAGTACAACCTAAGAAGAATATGTCACAGCTTGTTCGGCTAGTTGTGAGGCAGTAGGGATGAGGAAGCTACTGTCTGATTTGTTTGATATCCAGTTGGATGTTACTTGTATATATTGCGACAACCAGAGTTGTGTGAATTTGTCATAGAACCTAGTGTTCCATGACAAGTTGAAGCATATCGAGATCAAATACCACTATATCAGGGATATGGTGCAGAGGGGAGTAGTGAAGCTCCAGTATGCTTCAACGGACGAACAGATAGCTGTTGTGTTGACCAAGCCATTAGCCAGAGTGAAGTTTGAGTACTTTTGGGAGAATCTTGGTGTTCTCTAGATAGATATTCCTTCCAAGAGGAAGTGATGAGTCTGTGAGCCTTTTTGACATGGTGGTAGGTGGGGCCTTCCATGGTTAGATATAAGTGTTGTGCCAATCTAACATGGTGTTAGGCGGGGCCTCCCATGGTCAGATATAAGTGTTGTGTCTTTCTAACATGATGGTAGGAGGGGCCTCCCATGGTCAGATATAAGTGTTGTGCCTTTCTGACATGGTAGTAGGTGGGGCGTCCCATGGTCAGATATAAGTTTTGTTCCTTTCTGACACGGTGACAGGCAGAGCCTCCCAGGGTCAGATATAAGTTTTGTTCCCTTTTTACATGGTGGTAGGATTGGTTCTTCCCATGTTCAGATATAAGTGTTGAGATCTTCATCCAGTATGAAAAAGGATTGGCTCTGTAGCAGAAGACCCTGTAGAGGGAATGGCCTACATCCAATATGAAAAAGGAATGGCTCTGTAGAGACCTACATCCAGCATGAAAAAGGGTTGGCTCTGTAGAAGTAAATCTAGCATGAAAAAGGGTTGGCTCTATAATGTCCTACATCCAGTATGAAAAAGGATTGGCTCTGTAGAGACCTACATCCAGCATGAAAAAGGTTTGGCTTTATAGAAGTACATCTAGGATGAAAAAGGGTTGGCTCTATAATGGCCTACATCTAGTATGAAAAAGGATTGTCTCCATAGAGAGCTACATCCAGCATGAAAAAGGGTTGGCTCTATAGAATTACATCCAACATGAAAAAGGGTTGGCTCTGTAATGGCCTACATCCTGTATGAAAAAGGACTCGCTCTATAGAGAGCTACATCCAGTATGAAAAAGGATTGGCTCTATAGAGGTACATCCAGTATGAAAAAGGATTGGCTCTATAGAGGCCTACATCTAGTATGAAAAAGGATTGGATCTGTAGAGGTACATCCAACATGAAAAAGGGATGGCTCTGTTGATGAAGACCTACATGGAGGCTAGGCCTACAACCAACATGAAAAAGGGATGGATCTGTAGAACTCTATGTGACAAGAAGAATTCAGATATAACACCATTTGATCGAAATAGGGGAAGCAGTGATGATGATGATGATCCAGATTTAATGATGATCCAGTGATGATCCAACTTTGATGATGATCTAGAGAAGAAGACTTGTGTTGATGAATTGTGTCAAGAGAATACCTTCCTAGTTAAGAGGGAGTGTTAATGTATTTGTAACTTCGGAATGTATTCACTTATATATTTCATATATTGTATTTCATTGGTCCCCAATGTTCCTATAAGGAGAATCATTAATGTAATCAAGTCATGTAAAGTCATAAAGGTTAACCCTCCTTGTTTATCAGGGGAAAAAGTCCGCACAGTTGTGGGGCACTAGGGTTATTAGACTCTCCTAGAGAAGTTGGCCCTAGTAATTATTTGTCAAGTCGGAAACTAGTATAAATAGAGAGTGAACCTCTCTATTTCAGACACACACTCACCCAGCTATAGCACATAGGTGAGAGAGGAAGAGATCGCTCAAGTGAGAGAGAGAGAGAGAGTAGTTGTTGGGGATCATATTTCTGTCTTTGGGTTTTACTGCTGCCATTGGTGCTCATTCTATGGTTGAGGAAGTTGCGGGGTTTTTCCTTTATGGTTTCCCCGAGGATAGTCTTTGTGTCTATTGTCTCTTGTGATTGATTGATGTGCATGTTATTCTCTCAAATAAGATCCTAAGATCATATTGTCTAATTGATAAAAATATAACATTTACAGTATGGTTATCCTCATACCATGCAAGAATACTACTACAGCACAAAAGACTGCTCAACTTTTCTTCGAACATGTTTGGAAACAATATGGCCTTACGACGACCATCATTTCTGATAGATATGTCATATTTGTTAGTATATTTTAGAAGACTATTGTAATATCCCGATTTTGACCCCTATTGTATTAAAATTGTAAATGATGTCAATATCATTATTAAATCATGGTGAGGATCTCAAGGCCAAGTCCGTACCATGGATTTAGTGTTTTATGTATCGGCAATTAAAAATGATGTCGATAGTTATTGTGCTAACCAGGAATAGTAAAAATTGAGACATCATGTAAATATGCAATTTAATAAAATACCCACAACTAGCTATGCCAATGCAACAAAGATATGGGGGCATGATTTCAAAAGGAACAGGGAGGGAAATTATTCAAACTATTGAGACAATATTGTTGATCCAAATGTTAATGGGAGAACCCATCAAACTCTCAACTACCCATTTTGTCTTATACACGCAATCATTTATTTCTTCTAGAAGTTTGTTGAGGTAGTTAATGCCTTGGAAATGGAAGAGTATGGAAGTCAAGATTCGTATTGGGGAAGCCATCAATTTTGGGAAACGATTTTTTGTTTGTGGGGAAAGAAAGCACCCACAAATGTCTGCCCATTACATTCCTCATTCACATTTTTTTCTTCCTCACGTAGTAGGGTCTTGCTGGGGCGTTTTCCTTCACGATTTCTATTGTTTTCCTCATTTTTCCATACCCATAAATCTGTTTTTGTGTTGCTTAGTGGATGGAAAGAGAGATTTCCCAATTTGTGGGTTTAGGGAGGTCGTTTTTTACCTTATAATTCCAAAGAAACGTTTTGTGAAATTGAATTGTTCACCCAGGGCTGATTTCCCCATCTTCAATTGTGTTTTTGGTTGCCAAACGTTTTTACTCATACCCAACATTTGTATTTTGTTGTTATGTGCATCCCTATTTTGGTCTGTAAGACTTAGGAGTGGAAGAGGCCTAGAATTGGCTTAATAATCCTAGTGAAGAGAGAAACCTCACAAAAAATATTAAGAGGGGTTGGCTATTCTTCTATGCACACCTTGAAGAGAAATGGAAGGGAAGGTATGGCCTGAGGGACTGTGTAGCAGTGAAGGGAACACTTCCTTGTGTTGGGTGTCTAGGTATTGTGGATGCAAAGATAGATAGATCTTGTTTAGGAGTCCATAGCTCTATGGTTGAGCTCACTAGCTTAGCAATTCTACCTTTCCACTTCCTTAACAACATGATAAACCCAACTATAGATTGGCTTGGCTGAATCTTGATGTGGCTATGTGTGAGCCTGTTGTTTCCTAGTTCCTTGTGGAAATCATGCCCAACTCAGGGGTGGAACTGGTGCTGAGAGATTGATGAGCACACTAGTCTATGGTTGGGTGGAATGTTGCAATGACATAGCTAGTTGTGGGGCAGCGTATTTTCAAGATAAGTATTTTCTCATATTTAATCTCTGCAATGTATTTTCTTAATGAATTATTATGAACATATAAAATGTGTTGAATTATATTTTCTTCCATTTTATCTACATGTATTATGCATATGTACACATGTTTTATTTCAATGCATTTTGTTTATGTTTAAGGGGCTATATCCTTGGTTTGATAGACAACAGCAGTCGAGTTGTATCCTCTCCTTGAGAAGAAGAGGGGAGGGGACATGACAACTATATGGAAACAGCTTGACATGAGACTTTATTTGTCGACATATTTCCATTCTCGAATATATGGATAGACAGGGGTTGTGAATCGCTTGGTAGTGCAACTTATTTGCATGTAAAACCACAAGCATCGCCATACATGGCATGAAAGTATTCCATACATTCAACATGGCTACAATCATGCTTAACACAACTCTACGGGAAAGAGTCCATTTGAGATCTCTTATGGATTTTAACGCACAGTTCCCATCAACTTGATCAGTTCATTAACACAATCGAACAACACCGACTCTGACTAATGAGAAGTTGAAAAATCATTCAAGTTTTGAGATCAAATATTCTACAACATTTAGAAGCAAGGACATGAAATTTGGCAACGAGCTATTGCAAAATCCAAGGCCTGACACAATCAACAACGTACTCCTCATTCATTCTGAATTGGGGATAAGGTTTGGTTACATATAAAGAAGGAGTGCTTCACTAGCCCATATAGAAAGTTGAAACCTTTGTGATATGGTCCATATAGTATCCTTAAGCGTATTGGAGAAAATGCTTTCTAGCTCGAAATTCCTTCATGCTTGGGTGTGCATCCAATGTTCAATGTGGATCTACTTCAACCATACCATGCACCCTTGTTGGAACATAATGACTTTCAAACAATTGAACCCGAAGACATCCATCCGTACTTTTCAGGAGCCTCTTCCTTGTGACACCATCATGGGATGACGCATATTCCATACAAGGATGAACTCCATTCCCTTGTTTCAAGTGGATAAAGCTGGCCAACTCCTATCCCAAGGAAAGTGGTACTCTACTACTGAAATCACCAACAATTTTCCTCACCGGAACGAGAAATAAATGGGGAGAATTGTTTCTTAAGGAAGAAGGAATGATCCACCCAATAGTTGGTATGTTTATCTACTTCGACAGGTTCAGTAGTGACTTCAACAAGTCCAAACCTCGACAGGTTTTGCATCTCGACATGCATCATCAACTCCAGCATCTCAACACGACTATGAAATATTGTCTCTTTGTCTTCTAGTCGTCTGTAATGGTTGAACTTATGAACCGTTCTAACTTCTTTGTAACTTTACGTAATAGGTAGTCACCCAAGTGTCCCAGCATCCTATATAAACATGTACACTATTGTAAAATACAAGAAAGTAATAGAGCAGTAATCCAATATCAGAGATTGGTTCGAATTCTTGCATTTTGTTTGTGTACTGTTTACTTTCTATCTATGTAGTGTAGTGTATTTCCTACTTTTCTTATTTTAATATGCCTCCACCATAACAATGCTCAATTCATTCAATTGAAATGTTGTTCTTCGACGTGTGCCTGAGCACCTGGATCATTCTCCTTGATCCAGGTTGAAAGTGATCAACGTAAAATTAGAGGGGTCGATGACACCTAAATCAAATAACAAGTATTTGAGTTGCAAAGGACAAGTTATTAGGAATTCTAAAGCATACATGGAAGAGGGAGAATATTCCAAGTCCTCAATGATACCGTAATTAAGAGAAAATCTAGTAGTGGATTTGTTCGCAACATAGTGCAAAGGGAACCTAGAGACTTTGGCAGTCCCATCCATGGGGGGTATCAACAAATGTAAGGACATATCGAGACCAATGGAGGTAGATGTCAGGGACAGGTTAATGGTTTACATGGTGGATCCATATCAATTTCATCTAGTAAATAGGTTGATGTCAAACAATAGTGTCATAAGATGATGGAAACAAGAATCGATGGGTTGACTTGAAGAAGTGGTTGAGTTGTTTTGTTGTATCAATAGATGGATTGCAACCATATCTTGATTCAGTAATGGGTTTTGCAACACCATAGGAGGAGGACCTTGTGGTGCTCGGTTTGTCTATGCCAGAGCGATAGTATTGGTTTCATGTTGATTTGTCTTGTAATAGCTAGAATACTCGATGCATCTAGAGGAATTGATGTATATAATGGCCATAAACATCACAAATGGTACACAAATGCATACTCTGCAACTGAGGGTTCCTCTTAGGTCTAGGTGGATGTTGGGCATTCTATGCAAGGGAATTAGCTATGTTGTTGTTAAAAGGGTTGGAATTTTGACTGCCTCCTTAAGGTTGGTTGGTTCCCCATTTCCTACCTCTCTATCTTCTTCCCTGCCCTTGTTGGTTATTGGAGGAGGGTTGATTGGGGAGGTTCTCCTTAGTGTAGACTTGTCGTTGAGAAACAACATGAGTCATTTTCAGAGTGGGTGTAGGTGACATAGGTAGTGGGTAGTAAGTGGGAGAGACTAGAGGGGATGTAAAGCCTACCATTTGGCCATTATTAGAAGGAACCAGGAAATTCGGTCCATGAACATGAGGAATGGGTGCCAGAAAGGCATATGAAAGTGTGGCTGTGGATTGAGCTGATGCTTGTGAAAATTTAGGGGCATAACTGGGTTGGATAACACTAGGGGTGTTACTGGAGTGAGGTGGAAGTGAAGGAGAGGCAACGTACAGGTGTGGGTGTTGGGTGATGGAGCCAATGACCCCATTAGTAGCATGGGATTCCCCTGGCATATGGTGTCATGAGGATCCAACACAAGGAGCATCATGTATGATGGTGCAAAGGTAACCGAATTGGGCATATAAGGTGAAACAACTGTGCTTTGAGGATTTCTTTTTCCTCAATTTGTGGGTGCTCATATGCAATGTCCTTGGTGATAGGGGGAGTAAGATTTTACAAAACTAATCAAGGAAGTTCCTATAATATAACTGGATTTTTCAAAAACTACGACGATGAAACCAATCATGGATGTGATCTATGATATGGGTAGCAGTGTTATGTCTACAAGATAATAGTATTTCCATGCCCTCATTGTAGTAGATGAGTAGATGGAAGTACTAGAGGAACATCAAGGTCAAAGAGGAAAAATAAGTATAAGTGGCATGGGGCAGCTCAATGTACCATTTGACTGCAACACTAGTGAGTGTGCGCTCAAATATCTGTAGTCGAATAGATTCATACACTATTCTCTTGGAGGAACACCATAAGTGGAAGGACATGATATGATTCTGAGGGTCTTCTCTCACCTTTCCCGCAAACTTAGGGATGTCCGAAGGGAGTTTGGTACGCATGGGTGGCAATAACAAGTCATGACAGATAGGGTCATTTGTTAACCGCACCAAATTGGGTAGGTTGATACTAGACATGAATGGCATACTAGGACCTAGACTAGATTTGGGAAGGCCATCAATGGTGTTGGGGCCAGCGGGCATGTAGTTACCTCGAGAAAATGGGGATTGGAAGGGCTGACTTCCGATAGTAGAATTAGTCACTGGGATGGTGTGAATAGTTGGATTTATGGTAGAAGGGATAGTGCTCCCATGCATGAAAGTAGGAAAGGTGTGAACCATGGTGGATGGAGTGGGGAAACCACTAGTGGGTAGTGAACCAGCACTAGTGTGTGTAATGATGACAGTCCCACTAGTACTAGGGCCTGTAGGTCCAATAAAAGGGATATCCGATATAACAGGTGGATCATTCAAAATTACACTACCAACAATCCCCCCTGGAAGGGGTTGGGGGGTGCACCATCCATGTGTCTAGATGGGGTAGTGGACAAGGTAGGTTTGAGTTAATAGGAATCTGAATCTAACTCAAATGCATTGTATGGACTTGAAGGTGGTGAATGATGACAAATATGGATTCAACAATGGTAGTTAAAGGAACCAAACTAAGAGGTATGCTATGGTGGTGTGATGGTGTGTTATATGATGAATGTAGGCTCAAGGGTGGATAACATAAGCTCAAAAATCCAAATACAACAAATTTTGCAAAAGGAAAGGTGATAAATGGTGGCACATAGCCCAAAAAGGAATCTCTAAAATAGAACTGCAATAACGTGTCACAATAGGAGAGTCTACAACAAAGCCGCCATAAATCCAACAAGAAGCACTACCTATGAAGAAAATGGCACACTAACCTATCAAATATAAGTGCAATCAAGCTCCTAGATACAATATGGAATCCCCTCACAAATCATTTCCTCTGTTGGGTAGTGAAATCCACAGTTAAACAATACAAAATGGAAGAACCAAAGGCTAAGAGAATCCCAATACCGAGAGGTACCTCGGGTAAAAGATCCCTAAGAGACTAGAAAATAGGATACCTTGTTCATGACATGTTCGGGATGGTTTCATGGCACTTCATCCCTTTGGTCCTTGTCACCCGATATGGTTCTCTGCATGCACTAGGAGGACTATGAAGTGTTATCCTTTCATACATAATGGAGTGCAGTATTCCACCCTAACTTTCAGAACCCCTTTATTGTGGCTTACCCTCACAGAGCGGGAGGATCACTAATAAACTGGTTGTGACCGTATCAACAAATACTAGATGATTTTGCCTCCCTAAATGACAACAACTATGTGTCATATGTAAGTGACAAAGGGGTGTCATTTGGATGCCCATCCCCAATGTCCTAGCTTAACTACAATATTGTTTTTATCCTCAAATGAGGTTACAATATTGGTTTTGCTAAGATAAATTTTAGGCATAGCTTGGGTTGATGAACCAAGAATTTATTTTAAGGTGTGAGACATGTGCACAAGTGGAGTGTGATCTCTAAAATCACAATGCTCACATGTCGGAGATGCATATGCTAAAAAATAAAGAATAGTACTGAAATTAAATGCTTTTTAATACATAAGAACTAATTATTCCAGATAAAACAACCTATGCAAGTAAAAAATCACACAAGGAACTCTATAGGGTGTAGGAAACACATGGGGGTTCTAAACTACCAAGTTCAACTAGTGCAGGATCACATACAAGAAAATGGGGACTAGAAAACACATAAAATGGATTGTAGGCAATCAAATATGGAAAAACAAAGTCAATATAGGGGCATAAGACAAACATGACATTTGGAATGGGTATCAAACACCTCAAACTGTTGGTAAAACTGCAGGTTGCACCTGTCAGGGGAACAGGTGTGGTTGAGGTCACACAGGACTGAGAAAAAGTTGCGACCGAGATAGAAAATAACCAGAAAATATTGGTCGCACTTAACTGGGGTTTTTGCACGACAAATCACACCAAATAGGATCACATGAGAAACCTGGTTCACTCTGGAATGCAAGACATGAGCGATCTTGACTTTAGGTCCAGGTTGCACTTATCGGGGGAAAATCATGATGTAGGTTGTGCTTATCGATAAAAAAGGTGTAACACAAGTCACTTCTTTCTGCAAAAAAGGTGCGATACATCCAGAACTGAAATTTGTTTATGAAAAAACACTAGTTAGGGATGGGGGAACGAGCACTTGGAAGGGATTGGTTCAGATCTGCCGAAAGGGGGTTAAATCTGTGATGGATGAGGGTACCCAAGTAAAACAAACCAGAAAAAACCATGCAAAAAAAAATCCAATAGGATTGAGCCAGTGGAGTTAACAAATTTGTAGTGGATATTTCTCTCCAGCTACATGCAAAATAACCTACCTTAGATCAATGAGATCTAAGGGTAGATTTCAAGGTGCAAGGGAAATGCTAAACCTTGACTTGAAAACAAACAACAACAAATATTGTTTATATTTTATAATTTTCTTCTTACTAATAAAGTAAATGCAACATACCTTTTATGAAATGGGCCACTACAGCCATTTGAGGATGTGATTTGACGACTTCCGTGATCTGGTTCTCTAATTCTCTCCACCAATGGATGCCAAAGGGAGTATGGATTAAAGTCAACATACAATGTGGAAAGGTGTTGAAAAAAGGTGAGCACTGTAAAGGTTCTGGGAATAAAATTTCAAAAGTTCTGGAACAAAAAGTGTTGGAATGTTTTTGGGGAGACCTTCACAATGTATTTATAGAATGATCCAAGATTTTCTTTCCCATGGTATTGGTCCATGGTTTTTCATAGTGCATGGTATTTTTCCATGGTTTTTTACCCATTCTCATTTTAGGGGTTTTTTATCCTTTTTGGGAGAATGGGGGTTATGTTGCAATAAATTCCCATCTTCCCTGTATTTATGGGGGAAGGAATAATGATGTTTTGGAACAATTTGAGTGGAATTTAATTATGAACTTAAAAATGGAGGGAATAATGGTGGGATTATGATGTATAATTATGGTTTGGACCATAGTGAGCTACATGGACTATTTATTTTGTTAACAATAGTGTTGATTCAATAGGCTGTAACATTCTTAGTAGTCGAATATGTTAACCTCTTCTTGAAAATGGAAACTCCATCAACATTTTTGTTCATGAAGTTATCTATATCATTAAACTTGAAAACCTTGGCTATTGTAGGGGTTCTTATCAAGTTTCTAAATGTGGCAGACATAAGGAAAATAAGTGCCTTGGTAGAATCCTTCAAATTTAAACATCAAAAATCATGAAACACTAGTGGAAATCCTCTTGAAGATCATGAAATGCTAGTGGAAATCCTCTTGAAGATTATGAACTTTAGGAACATAGTAAGACTTGTCCAAACTAAATGTCCAAAACCTACAGTCTCTTTGAATACTCTCGTCCATATTTGAATACCACGTAGATGTTGAAGACCAATGGAATTCAATATCTCATTGAGTTCTATTATTCAATGTATCCCCACAATATGGTTCATAATTTTTTAGGATCCATTTCTGATCATTAACTTGTCAATTATAGAACACTCGTCAAAGTACACTTAATCAATATCATTATCTCATGTTATCTACAATCATCTTTGAAATTTTTGTTGCATGATGCTCTTCAATAAAGCCTAGATGCCCTATATATTTAGTATTATTCTCAAAGGGACATTCCTAAATATGAGGTCATTAAACTTTAAATGCAACATGATGACACTATCAACCAAGGCATAAACAAAACTACGAGAAAAATGTATGAAATATAATTTGGAGATATTGAAAGAACAAAGTTCCTCAATAATCGAATAACCAGTACAAGTAACGTATAAATTCCATAAAGGGCAAGTAGTAATGTAAAATAAGATGTATGATAGATAAGTAAGATGTTTTACAATAATTAGTGTCGGGTATTTTATACCCTAAGTGGTAAGGGGGGTGACTTTTCAAGTCACATCTTGATTAATTAATTAATTACCCTAATTAAGGGAAGCTTTGTACTCAAAGCTTGTATTGACAACAATGTCTGACTTCCCTGATACCACTGAAAGAACAAAGTTCCTCAATAATTGAATAACCAATACAAGTAACGTATAAATTCCATAAATAGAAAGTAGTAATGTAAAATAAGATGTATGATAGATAATTAAGATGTTTTACAAGAATTAGTGTCGGATATTTTATACTGTAAGTGGTAAAGGGGGTGACTTTTCAAGTCACCTTTTGAGTAATTAATTAATTACCCTAATTAACCTACTTAGTATCAAATGTTAATATTTATAGCATTTATATATGTTACAGATATCATCATTAATCTTGGATGGCACTCTCATTCTTCACTCTATTGTAGAATGTTGAATGCCTGAACAAAGGATTTCAGGAAGATGAAGGTCTCCACCATCCTCACTCCCTCATGTAGGATGTGAAATGAGTAAACTGAATTTGAACATAGTGACCAAAGTGAAAAGACCTAACACTACACTCCATATGCAAAATTCGGTAGTGGATGAAACTTTTAGAGATATAGGCTTCAAGGGAAAAGAGACCTACACTTTGCATTTCACACTCCACATGTGGAATGGAAAATGTGGAATAAGGATCCAAAATATTATAAAATGGATTTACAATAAAAAAAAATCATTAACAACTATCGACCTCAGCCCAAACATTATTGTTCAAATGAAAGTGCATACCTTATGCTAGAAAACACATCCACTAAAGGATTTGATACTTCAACAAATAGGTTTCAAAGCAAATAATGATACAACGGTTCTTCAATGTCTATTTCCATGACCTTAAAGTATGATCTATTTTTTCTTAAGTGATGATTTAGTAGGTCAAAATAATTTGTTTTCCCATTCTAAAGTCTTATATCGGCAACATGAGCCCAAAGAGTTTAACATTAAGTAGTGTCGAAGAGGTATTTAATTCTTCCATTTTTTTTAATACATTAACTTACTTATGAGTGCAAGGTGAACATAATACTTTAAAGAGGAATATTTTTTATGCCCTTCAGAGAGTTTGACATTAAGTAGTGTCGAAGAGGTATTTAATTCTTCCAATTTTTTTTAATACACTAAACTTACTTATGAGTGCAAGGTGAACATAATACTTTAATGAGGAAGAGTGTTTATGTCCTCCATTGTGGGCTTAAATGTGGTGATAAACCCAAAAAAAAATTGTAGAAAGCACAGTGTTGAAAGCAAATAATGAAAAATAAATGATGGAGAAGAAACCATAACCAATTGCATCTTTATCCACTAATTTCTTAATTTTAATTAATTTAAAATACAAAACAATAAGTAAAAATAAATCAGTAATTCATGGGAAAAAATAACATGCTAAAACTAACTTTGTAGAAAGTGGAAATTTGTTAAATAATGGATTTGAGATTTGGATATGAAAGAGTCATGATTGCGTGGGGATAAAGATTATCCTCCTATTAAATCACATGGGTATTTAAGTGAAACTCATGTGATTTTTGAAAGAACTTGAGAAATAATTGCATGATTTCTCGAGAATGCTAAAATTGTGATTTTTGAAAAATATGACTTCACATCTAGATGTTGAACTTCAAAATAAATACCTAAACTAAGATGCTAACTTTAAAAAACATAAGAGAGCCCCATAAACAAACTAACCATAAATGGTCTCAAATCCTTAACATGGTCACCATTTTTCTATGGTTTTTTTGTGTGTGCAAAAAAAACTATCTCAACTAGCTTTAAAGTTAAGAGTAGATCAATGTGAATCAATAACAACGCAATGCAATATATTATATCCCATAAGAATGTATAGTAACTAATGAATTTTCAAAACATGAAATGATTCATAACATGTGGGAAATAGAAGAATTTATTTATTATCCAATGGAAAGCAAATTTAACATGAAACATATCTCTTTTAGTTGGGGACTCCACTCCACCATGAAATAACTCTCTCTGATTTGGGAACAATTCCCCTTATGCATTGTAACTTTTGAGGGAATAATGGGTAACGTGAGTGTAAGAGAATACAATATATGTGAGTGGAAGAAATGGATTTCTCACCATTTCTAAAGTTTTTTTAACCAAATAACCCTAACACTAAGAAGCTCTGTGAAATGCATGGAGGAAGTATGTATTAATGAGTTGAATTTTTACTACAACATGAACTAGTTCAAGTGGGAATGCCTAATATTCAAACATGGGCTCCCATGTGTTTGACATGAAGGAAAGGAGGTCCAAGTACCCTTCTGTTCATGATAAGAGATGACTAGAACATTCATGCACTCATGCTTTATAGGTAAATTAGGGCATTATTAGTTGTGGAAATGAATAGATAACACTTCTATAGGTATTATCTAGTTATTAAAAGAATATCAATGCAATTGTGTGACTAATAAAGGAAACCTAAAGTTTGACTTGGAATTGTGAGGTGAAATGGGCATATAATCCCTACATTGGGTGTATTAGATGTGATTAAAGTTGGTTTATAATGTATTTGGTTAAAAATCACATAATTTTCCTATGTGGATGAAATTGGTGTGATAGTAACCATAATGTCTTATAGCTCTATAATGTCCTTGGTGATCTATATATTTTATATCGTTCTCTTTAAATTTTAGGAAGAATGTGCAATTCTTCATTTGATATATTTTTTGAATGCACTATGTTCTGAAGGTAAAATATAATCGTCATGGTAATAATATAACTTCCATTAGTGTATGCATATGTCATATGGGTCCCACTAGCCACTTGATGCACCCTCATGCATCAATCTAGGAGCTCCATATACCAATCCATAGATTTTAGGAGCTCACTCTAAGTTATGGGAGTTCCATCTTCAGTTCACCCTAGTTAGTGTTGAGTCATGCTTGGACGGGCCACATTCAGTTCACTCCTAGTTATCCAAGCACCTCCTTTGCATGATTTGAGGAGATAAGAACCTTTTCTCCCCTAACATGGTCATATAACTTATTGTTCACTCTTTCAAATGTCTAGAGTTGTACTACTGAGTCTTTAGTGGTGATTTTCCCAAGGTTAGTCATGTCTGGAGTCACTCTAAATATAGGGATTCAAATAAATCCTAGAGGATTTGAAGTTCCTCTTTTGTATCATTGATGTATTGTATACTGATTAATGAATATTGAGTCTAGTTATTGCTCCAATTCAAGTGTTCCTTCTATGTTCAATTTCATTATGCATGTCTCTAAATTTTTCACTGTAAAATCAATCCCTTCATTCTTCTTTTATTGTGAGGTTCAATATATCTTGAAGATATCGTGGAATTATTAATTTTACATCATATCATATCTCTACAAAGTTTCTTTATCTTCTAATTGAGATTTTTATACAGGTTTTGTGAACAATTAAGAAGAATTGTGTTTCTCCTACAACTGCAAAATGGAGAATTCATTTTCCTTGACACCAATAATCCTCACACCCTTGAATTACATCGATTGGATGGGAGATATGAAGATAGTATTGTGCAACAATGATATTTATAGGGTCACAATGTGAAAGGAGGTCAAATTCCAACAACCTTTAGATAAATCGAAGTACCTGAACAAATTGGATGAAACCTTCTATTTCATGTGTATTCATATCTCTAAGGTGTTTCTCTTCCACCTTGATGGAATAAAAACCTCGAGGTAAGTATGGATAAAGCTCAAATAAATGTTTGGAAAGTGGGATTATCTAAAATTCCTCATTTTGGATAATGAATTGATTTCTCTTCAACCCAGCAGTTTCAAAACCATCCAACAATTTTGCACCAAATTCAAGTCTTTGGTCATGCAATGCAAATAATGTGGAATTGAAAATAAACATGAGCAGCTTATACTATTTAGGCTTAGAAATATTGTCCCTAAATTTTTATTTTATACTTCCACCTTCCACTCCGGGAGACTCACAACCCTAAACTTGTGAATTCCCTCACCTGATGAATTCATTGAATCCTTGATCCAAGAACAAGATAAGTTGATCCAAATGGGATCACTAAAATCCTCCAAGACTCGAGCTCTTTTGGCTGGGGAGACCAAGAATGTGGAAGAAAAAGGGAAGAAGAAGGGGAAGGACAAGAAGAACACTGAAAAAAAACCAAAGGAGAAGAAAAATCCTTGAAATGGAGCCTTAGGTTTTAATAAGGGTAAGCAAAAGAGGTTTGAAAAGACCAAGTATCTGTATTGTGCCGAAATATTGTAACTTCAAAGGATACTCTAAATGTATTTTATTGATGTAACCCAAGGGAGATGTTATTATTCCTTCGACGTGGTGTTACTATTGTATTTGGTCATCATAGAGTTAGGAGGTAAATCCTCCATTGTTATTCAGTTCATTAGTACCCTAATGAATAATAAAAAATATTGTTTTAAGTCTTCCTAGGTGAAGTCAGACCAGATAGTTTAGTGGAGTCGACTTGTTTAGGGTAAAAGTCAGTTGGCTTAAAGTGTATAATTAGGAGAGTTGTGATTCTTATTTGGACGTAGACTCACTCACTTGAGTAGTACATAGTAGAGAGAGAGAGATAGGACAACAAGGAGGAGAATACCCTTTTCGGTTTAGATATTATACATCTTATACAGAGGATGTTTTGGCAGGGTTTTCTTCCCCTTGAGGGTTTCTTGAGATAAATATTGTGTCTATCTTGTGATTTTTTTTCTTTCAGTTATTCTGCATATGCTACTTCTGTGAAATTGAATTGAACACTAATGATATTAGTATAGCATATGAAATCTTAACATGGTATCAGAGCTAGCTTGAATAGGAAATCTTTCACAAGGTGAAACTCTCTCTGCTCCCTCTTCGGAAGAAATTAAGGTTTCTGCAAAATTTGAAGTTTGAAATATCTACTTGCATAGAAATTTTTGCCTCCCTAGAGTGTAACTATTGATCCCAGGATCGAAATTTTTGGGTGGTTGAATCTTCGGGAAATCCAAACCCTAGTTTTTCCATAAACCAGAAAACTATAGAAAACCAAAACCAAATTTTTTGTAGAGATGCAACCTCACAAGTAGGATTTGAAGGGTGAAGATTTGGGATCTCCATAAATTAGTAGGACCAACCAAATCGCCTCAATCAATCGCATATCCTAGTAAGGTCAACTTTATATTTTGAGAAATTTCATTTTTAGTGACCAACTGGAGAAGATGGTCTGAAGCACTAAGCTTGAGGACAAACTAGAAGGCATAGAAAACTTCCTAGCTTGGAAGTATAGGATTGATCTCATTCTGAAAGACAATGGCCTTGAGAAGTACTTCAAGGATGAGATTGCAAAACCTAAAGAAGATGAAGCTAAGGAGAAGCATGAACAAGACCTAATCAAGGAAATGAGGTTCATTGTTGATTCTATTAAGGACCACTTGATCCCTCAAGTGTCATCTAAGAAGAAACCTAAGCAGATATATGATGCACTTTATAGAATGTATGAGGAAAGGAACATCAATAGAAATATGAATCTAAGAGCTCAACTGAAGGGCACCAAGATGATAAAAGGAGAATCAATTCAAAATTACTTCACAAGGATCTCCTAGTTCAGAAAAAAATTAAGTTATATTGGAGACACCCTTGATGAGGATGAACTAGTTATGACTACTCTCAATGGTATCACTAAACCTTGGGACTCATTCATTTAGACTTTATGTGCCAGAAAAGAAAGTATGAAGTTTTACATAGTATGGGAATATTGCATACAAGAAGAAGCTAGAGTGGCCAACAGAGAATCTCTACTTAGAGAAGATGATCAAGATCTAGCCACCCATACTAAAGGAAGAAAACAATCAAAATTCAAGAAGAGTAATAATGATCCTTCAAAGACCAAGTTTCAAAAGAAGAAGAAGGATTACTCAAAGTATCAATACTACAACTATCATAAGATAGGACACCTTTCTAGAGAGTGTCCATCACCAAAGAAGAACAAAAACAACAAGAGACATCATGCTCATCTAGCTGAATATGAGAATGAATAATAAGAAGAAATACCTCAAAAGAGACTAACTAGAGGTGAATATGTAGAAGAATATGTGTTATTCTCTGCACTCTCTGGGTCTATAACACCTAGAGAAGATACATGGCTTATTGATAGTGGTGCCTCAAAGCACATGACAGGGAAGAAGCAAACTATGTCAAGACTTGAAGAAAAGAACTCTCCTCAGAAAGTACCATTGGGAGATGAAGATCAATATCCCATCAAAGGTATTGGTGAATCAATCTACAAGCTTGACTATGGGACTTCCATGAAGATGAAGGAAGTATGTATGTGCCAGGTTTGAAAAATAACTTACTTTCCATCTCTAATATAGATAAGAAAGGATATAGAGTTTATTTTATAGATGGGAAAGTACTTATGTGGTCCAAAGGAAAGACACTTGAAGATGATCTGGTCGTTGGAGAAGAAGAATGAGGATTGTACAAGCTCAAAGGACATCCAGAGAAAACCCTTATCCATGAGACTACCAGCTCAAGTGAAATGTGGCATAGGAGACTTGCTCACATCAACTACAAATCACTTCCCTATGTGAGCAAGGTGGTAATAGGGTTACCATATCTGAAGATTGATCATGAGGAAACTTGCAAAGGATTTGCAAGATGAAAGAACATCAAGAATATCTTTCTGAAAAGTGAAACAAAGACTAAAGGTACATTGGAACTCATTCATTCCGATGTATGTGGTCATATGCCATCCATATCATTTAGTGGATATGAGTATTATGTCACATTTACTGATGACTATTCAAGAAATAATTGGATATACTTCTTGAAGAATAAGAGTGAAGTGTTCGGTAAATTCAAGGAATTCAAATCCTTAATAGAGAACCACTCAGAAAAGAGAATCAAGACACTAAGATTAGATAATGGTGGAGAATACACTCCAAAGGAATTTGAAGAATTCTATAAGGAGGAAGGAATCAAGAGGGAACTAAACACTCCCTATAATATCCAAAAAAAATGGTGTTGTGAAAAGAAAGAATAGAACTATCACAGAAGCAATGAAGACCATGATTCATGACCAAGCCCTCCCTATGAACCTATGGGTTGAAGCAACAAGAACAACCATATATGTGTAGAATATATTATTTCACAATGCTATTGGATTCAAGACTCCTTAAGAGATGTATACAGGAAAGAAACATGAAGTGATCCATCTCAAGATATTTGGATTCCCAGTATATGTACATATTCCGAAAGAGAAGAGAACCAAATTAGATCCTTCTGGAAAGAAGAGAATATTTGTTGGATACTGTGAAGTTTCCAAAGCCTTCAGGATATACATTACAGGATTCCATCATATCGAGATTAGTAGGGATGTAAAATTTGATGAAGAGACACCTCTTAAGAAATTTAGTAGGTGTCAGCTTGAATAAGTACATGAAGAGGATCTACCTCCTAGAATGGTAGAAGTTGAAACCTCTCCTGAAATAGTAGCATATGATTATCATGACATGGAAGAACCTCAAGAACCCCATACTATGGATATCTCTTGAAAGAGAAAACTTGCTTGGGTAAGAGAAATCATATAGGAAGCATAGATATATGGATCTCTAGAAGAATCCACAAGAACCAACAAAAGATCAAAGCCATATTCCAGTTATGTAGCTTTGATGTGTGACCTTCTATATCAAGAACCCACCAGCTATGAGGAATCTACATAGAAGAAAGAATGGGTTGAAGCAATGACAGAAGAATACCAGTTGATAATGAAGAATGATGTTTGGGATATAGTTCCCAAACCAAAAAACAAGTGTGGTATCTTTGAAATGGATCTACTAGATAAAACATGTTGTTGATGGAAGTATTGAAAGTACAAAGTAATATTTGTGGCTAGAGGATTCTCTTAGAAAGAGGGAATTGATTATGAAGAGACATTTTCTCCAGTATCAAGGTACACTTCCATCAGAAACATCATGGCACTTTCTTCCATGATGAAATGGGACTTACACTAGATGGATTTAAAGAAAACCTTCCTTAATTGTGTGATTGAGGAAGAGCTTTACATCGAACAACCACAAGGATTTGAAGTCGAAGAAAGATTGACTCATGTATGCAAGTTACAAAAGGATCTATATGGACTGAAGCAAGTGCCTAGAGCTTGGTATTGTAGAATATATTTCTTCTTGACAAGCTTGGGATTTACCAAGAGTAAATTTGATCCTAACCTTTATATGAAGATTATGGATGATGAACTTGCCATGCTATTATTGTATGTGGATGATCTATTTCTGACCGGGAAATGAGAAACAAATCATAGATTGCAAGAAAAATCTAGTTGAATAATTCAAGATGAAAAATATTGGATTGATGTATTATTTCCTGGGGTTGGAAGTGTGGCAGAGCCCAAAAGGAATATTTCTGAATCGAGGAAAGTATGCAGTAGAAATATTGAAAATATTTGATATGTTGGATTGTAAGGCCATGGCCACACCCATCGACACCAACCTGAAGTTGTTGTCTGATAAGACATCAGAATTAGTGGACATGACTTAGTACAGATAGATTATTGGGTCATTAATATATCTGACGAACACAAAGCCAGATATATGTTTTTTTGTGAACACCTTGATTCAATATCTAGTTAAACCTAGACAGGTTCACTTGATAGTTGCAAAGCATGTGATGAGGTACCTAAAAGGTACGATAGAGTTGGGACTTTACTAGGGGAGAGATCATGACTACAAACTATATGGTTATACGGATTCATATTGGGAAGGAAGTGCCGCAGACAGGAAAATCACCTCAAGTGGATGTTATTGTCTGGGATCCACCATGATATCATGGTTTAGTAAGAAACAGTCCAGTGTTTCTCTCAATATAGCTAAATCAAAGTACATTGCAGCTTGCTCCACTTATTGTGAAGCGATATGGCTTTGAAAGCTGATGTCAAGATTATTTGACATGGATTTGGACACCAGAGTGATTCTCTGTGACAACCAGAGTTATATAAAATGACAGATAACCCAGTGTTCCATGACAAATCGAAGCACATAGAAATCTGATAATTTTATATAAGGGATATGGTACAAAAGGGAGCTATCAATCTCTAGTATGTGAGTACCGATGAGAAAATTGTTGATGTACTGAACAAGCCTCTATCTCAATTAAAGCTTGAGTATTTCTATGATAGGATTGGTGTAGTTTGAAAAGACTTTCCTCACGAGGAGGAACAATTATGGTACTACAAATGATGAAGATATGGAGCTTCTTCTGAAAGGAGGAACAAGTCGAAGATATGGACTCTCCTCGGAAAGGAAGATCAGGTCAAAGACATGAACCCTCCTCGGACAAATGGGGAGAAGGCTAATAATATGAAAATTCATAGGAAATGGGGAGTAATGATGTGACTGACATCGGTGATGGGATGATAGTGATGATGACAAGGTCCGACATTCACTTTTGGATGATAGTATCCTCCCTTGAGGATGGAAAGTATAACAATCTGTGTAACACCCCAGTTTTGACCCCGTTTGCATTAAAAATGTATATGATGTATATATTGTAATTAATAATGGTGTGGAGCTCAAGGAAAACCCCCGCCATTGATTTAGTGTTTTACATTTCAGCAATTAAAATCAATTCTGATGGTATATTATGCTAGCCAAACACGTTATCATTTTGGATATCATGTAAATATGCAATTTAATTAAATATACCCACAACCAGCTATGTCAATGCAACATTAAAGATATGAGGGAATGATTTCCTAAGGATAAGGGAGGGGGGGGGATTATTCAAACCTTTGAGCCAATGGGGAAAGCCAAATTCCAAGGGGAAAACCCATCAAGTTATCAACCACCTTTCTTGTCTTATTCACCCAATCATTTATTTCTACCAGGAATTGGTTGATTTAGTTATTGCTATTAACGTGTTTGTAACTTTAGAATGTATTCATTTGTATATCATATGTATTGTACCCCGATGTTCCTATCGAGAAGTATCTGTAATGTAAAAAAGTCATGTAAAGTCATTGAGGTTAACCCTCCATTGTAAGTCAGGGAAATAGTCCCCACAATTGAGTTAAGGTTAACCCTCCTTGTTGATCGGAGAGAAAATTCCCCACAGTTGTGGGGCACTAGGGTTATTAGACTCTCTTAGAAGAGTCGGCCCTGGTAAGTAATTGTTAAGTGAGACCGAATTGTTGGAGTGGACATTAAGTGAATGAAAGATTATAAATAGAGAGTGAGCCTATCTATTTATCACACACACTCACTCACTGGGGTGCATGAGTGAGAGAGGAGAAGCTCTCTCAAGTGAGAGAGAGAGAACAATTGTTGGAGATCATATTTTGTGTCTTTGTGTTTTACTGCTTCCATTGGTGCTCATTCTATCTCCGAGGAAGTTGCGGGGTTTTCTCCTATATGGTTTCCCCAAGGAAAATTCTTTGTGTCTCTTGTCTCTTGTGATTTTTGCTGTGCATGTTATTCTCTCAGATAAGATCCTAAGTTCATATTGCTTAAATGATAAAAATCTAACATGGTATCAGAGCTAACCTAAGAAAAAGACAATGTGCAGCTGCAGAAGCTATGGGTTCTTAATTTTTGGGTCTCTGTCCACAATCCATCAGCAAAATAAGGCTAGGCTAGCTCTCCATTGAAGGGCGCATATTTCTATCGAAGCATAATTTGCTTTCAGGCATTTTCAATTTTTGCTATGGAAAATTAGGGATTTTTACAGAAGAGGAATTTTTTAGTGAGCATGGCATAGGATTAATATCCTCATAAGAAACAAAGTTTAGAGACTTGGGTCAAGATTTTTGGTTGGGTGAAACTCTGGGAAACTCAAACCCTAGTTTGACCCCGAGCCTAAAAAACCCGAAAATACTAAAAATGGTATTTTTGGTACATTCACTATATCACAGGATTGAATAATTATCAGGGGACAAAACTTTCATAGGATGAAGATAAAATCCCGATGTACCCTGTGTAAAATTTTCAGCCTGAGATTCTCTATATTCTGGGAGATATGTTTCCTCCAAATCAAGGTTCCAGCCTCTTCTAGGATTCATCCCTAAACAGGACACATAGGGATAATTGTAGTATCTCGGGCTACAAAGATCCAAATTAAATTTTGCAAGATTTTATAGATAGGGCATGGACTGTAATTTTTGTGGTAAAATTTTCAGACCCTAAAGGTGAAACAGTGACACGTGGTAGTCCATACAAGTTTGCTATGCTGAACAGTCCTAAAATAAGTCACCTTGGGAAAACTCTCATAAGTCCCAATTGGTGAACCCAATTCTGGTCAAACCTGTGGTGTTTTAAAGAGGACAGACGCGGTTACCTCACTACAAAATTTTGGACATAGAGGAGTAGTAATGTTTGGAGATACCTCAGAAACAATATTAGGAATTTCTGCAGAAGAGATTGGAGAACTAGGGCTTCCTGTTCCAGGAGCTTCCCTCCACTGTTTTCGGAAAAGGAGTACATTGGAAAAATCTCCTTGAAGATTTCTATCTTTCTATCCAATCAAATCTGAAAGATTCCAAGTTTTGAAAATTAGGGTTTCTCTAACAAACCCTAGATCATCCAGCTTCGAAACTAGAACGGACACCTCAAATCGGTAAGATCTAATATTTTGCTATTTACAGTTGAGGTTCTCATTTCAAAATGACTAATCACACCAGCTTGATGACAAGCTTGGTGAGGCTGAAAAATTCTAAGCATGGAAGTATTGGATCTCATTGGTTCTTGAATAAAATGAAATTGGACACCTACGTAAGTGAAAAGGTTCCAGTTCCAGAGGGAGATGAGGTTAAAGCCTTACACAAGAAGAACTTGGCCAAGGCAAAGAAGATCATTGCTGATTCAATCAAGTATCGCCTTATACCACAAGGGTATTCCCTAAAGAAACCTAAAGAGATGTTTGACTCTTTTACCAAGATATTTGAAGGGAAGAACATAAATCAGAAGATAAATTTAAGAAACCAGTTGAAGAATGTGAAGATCCAAAATTCAGAGACCACACAGTCATACTTTACAAGGGTCTTTGAAATCATAGAACAACTTGAAGCAGTGGATGAAGAAGTAGAGAATGCAGATGTTGTGATAACCACCTTGAATGGCCTCCTAGGATCATGGGATTTATTCATTCGAGGACTATGTGTCAAAAGGAAGTGATTACTTTCAACAAACTCTGGGAAGAGCACACACAAAATGAAGCTCTAGCCATAATAAGAGAAGAGAATATGGGAGCAACTGATTATCAAGCTCTCACCATCCAAAGAAGATCCCTAAAATGATGAGAAATACGAAGGACTCAACTCTTGAATAACCTCTTATCCATCTTAGAATTTGGATAAGAAATGATGAATAAAGAAGATGATGAAGCTGAAGGCTCAAGAAGGAGTCTACCCAAAAAACAAATAAAGATAAGTATTCAATTGTCATTTCATGATATTATTTTGTTATGCTTTTGTTTATATTCAGTTGATGTATTATGCATAATAGAATGTTTGCATTAATGACTGTATACTACTAATATGCATGTGATGGGTAAGTAGCTCATGGTGCTATACAACTCTCCATTACTACTTATCTAGAATGAAACCTCTTTGCTAACATATTGTATTAGTGCACAATCTCAATGTTGTCCTAGTAGAGATGGAAGGCATCTAGAAAGTTTTTGTAAGATATGGATGAATGTTGTATTGGCTAAAATAGTTGCATAATTATATATTTATGCATAAGAATTTACCATTATGAATATGCATTATGAAATGTTTCTAATCATACAACTGGTGCATTTGACTTGTAAGAAATATCGCGTACAATCACCTACAAGAAAAGAAGGATGAGACTCGTTCTGAAGAACAAGTGACGACAGTTCAAGAAATAATCCAAAATAAAGAATAGTCTGATGAGACTTCAAGATGCCTCAGACACAGTGAATTATTGTAAAACTGTTGAGCGACATCATTGATGAAGAACCTTCTAGCTATGAAGAAGAATCCAAGAAGAAAGGGAAGAAGAGTACCACAGGATGGATAGCTTACTGATGACTCTAGGATTTACTGAGAGTAAAGCAGATTCCAACCTTTTGTTCGATGTTGAATGTGGAAGACCAGTGATGCTCCTGTTATATGTCAATGACTTGTTCATGACAGAAAAGAGTAACTCATTAAATTTGCAAGAACGAGACCTGCTACCAAGTTCGAGATGAAGGACTTGGATATGATGGACTACTTTATAGGCATGGAGGTGTGGAAGAATGTAGATGGAATCTCCCTGGGACAAGGGAAGTATGCAGTAGAGATCCTGAAGAGGTTCATGATGATAGACTGCAAGTCCATGACCACACCTATGGCATTGAACCTGAAGCTATTAAGTGTTGCTTCATCAAAGATGGTTGATGCCATGATGTATCGTCAGATGATTTATTCCTTGATCTACCTGACAAATATGAGACCAAATATTTGATTTGCTGTGAACACATTGAGACATGTTCACCTGATGGTTGCAAAGCATGCAGTGAGGTACCTGAAGGGTACAGTTGAGTATGGGATCAATTATGATACGAATATGAAGATTAACGTAGAGGGTTATGTGGATTCAGATTGGGCAAGTAGTGCCATTGATAAGAAGAGAACTTAGGGATGCTACTTCAGTATGAGATCAGAGGGGAGAAATGAAGCTCTCATATGTGATCCAGATCAATATCTCTCAAAAGAGGGAGTTCTAGCATAGCTAGTGAGACAGGTTGTCTCAGCATAAAATTTTAGCGAAGCTAGTAGGTGGCTCAAATGTAAACGGTCCTGTAGGTTGTCCTCGGATGTAATAGGTCCTGGAGAATCTCACAAGTTATCCTTGGACATAGTCATCCCTAATGTGATTCTATGCTAGAAATGGCTAGAGAGAAGTTTGATTACTTCAGGGAGAAGCTTGGTGTTCTCCATATCGAGGGTCCTTCCAAGACGAAGTGATGAGTCTGTGAGCCCTTCTAACATGGTGGTAGGATTGGTTCCTCCCATGGTTAGATTTAAGTATTGTGCCCTTTTGACATGGTGGTATGATTGGTTCCTCCCATGGTCAGATCTAAGTGTTGTGCCCTTCTGACATGGTGAGAGGATTGATTCCTTCCATGGTCAGATGTAAGAGTTGTGTATTTTTGACATAATGACAGGATTGGTTCCTTCCACGGTCAGATAGATGTGATGATGCCACATCCAGTATGAAAAAGGACTGGATCTATGATGCCACATTCAGTATGAAAAAGGACTGGCTCTATGATGACACATCTAGTATGAAAAAGGAATGGCTCTGTGTAGATTCCACATCCAGTATGAAAAAGGACTGTCTCTATGATGCCACATCCAGTATGAAAAAGAACTGGCTCTATGATGACACATCTAGTATGAAAAAGGACTGGCTCTGTGTAAATTCCACATCCAGTATGAAAAATGACTGGATCTATGATGACACATCCAGTATGAAAAAGGACTGGCCCTGTGTTGGTGCCACATCCAGCATGAAAAAGGGATGGCTCTATGATGACACATCCAGCATGAAAAAAGGTTGGCTCTGTGATGATACATCCAGCATGAAAAAGGGTTGGATCTGTAGAGGACTACATCCAATATGAAAAAGGACTGGCTATGTAGATGTGCATCCATGAAAAAGGGCTAGCTCTGTCAATAAAGACCTACATGGAGGCTAGGCCTACACCCAGCATGAAAAAGGGATGGCTCTATAGAAGTTCCTGTGATGAGTATAATTGAGAGATAGCACCAGTGATGATGACCCAGTGATGATCCAGACTTGATGATGATCCAATGATAATCCAGATCAAGTGATGATCCAGTGATGCTCCAAATCAAGTGATGATCCAAACTTGATGATGATCCAGTGATGCTCCATATCAAGTGATGATCCAAACTTGATGATGATCTAGTGATGATCCATACTTGTTGATGATCCAGTGATGCTACAGATCAAGTAATGATCCAGACTTGATGATGATCCAGTGATGATCCAGACTTAATGAAAATGACTTGAAGATGAAGATGACTTTATTATGATCCAAATGATACAGAGAAGAAGACTTGTACTGATAAATTGTGTCAAGAGAATACCTTCCTAGTTAAGAGGTAGTGTTGATGTATTTGTAACTTCAGAATGTATTCATTTGTATATCTTATGTATTGTACCCTGATGTTCCTATCAAGAAGTATCTGTAATGTAAACAAGTCAGGTAAATTCATTGAGTTTAACCCTCCATTGTAAGTCGGGGAAATAGTCCCCACAATTGACTTAAATTTAACCCTCCCTATTGATCGGAGGGAAAATTCCCCACAACTGTTGGGAACTAGGGTTATTAGACTCTCCTAGAGAAGTCAGCCCTGGTAAGTAATTTGTAAGTGAGGCTGACTTGTTGGAGTGGACATTAAGTGAACGAAAGAATATAAATAGAGAGTGATACTCTCTATTTATCACACTCACTCACTCACTGGGGCGCATGAGTGAGAGAGGAGAAGCTCTCTCAAGTGAGAGAGAGAGAGAACAACTGTTGGAGATAATCTTTTCTTTCTTTGGGTTTTGTTGCTGCCACTGGTGCTCATTCTATCTCTGAGGAAGTTGTGGGGTTTTCTCCTTTATGGTTTCCCTGAGGAAAATTCTTTGTGTCTCTTGTCTCTTGTGATTTTTGTTGTGCATGTTATTCTCTCAGATAAGATCCTAAAATTGTATTGCTTAAATGATAAAAATCTAACAATTGCATGGGATGGGAAAGGTATGGAGGTAAAAATTCAAATTGGGAAGAGTACCCATTTCTGGAAAAATGTGTTTTGACTTATGAGCCAAGTAAATTCCCATTTTTGCTTCCCATTCCCTCGTGCATTCACATTTTCATCTTTCTGTTATAGCGGATTTCACCACACTAGGTGAATCACACATTGTACGGCCTTCCCCTATCCCGCTGCAGACTCATTATTCCCTATGGACCATTTATTGTCTTTTGATGTATCATTGACCATCCCTAAAAACATTAGAAAAATTATATACGCGGCCTTTTCCCCGATAACCGCGTACATACACGGTTATTCCCTCTATAGTCGCGTACATCGGGATGTGTGCATAATCCAAAACTATTGGACCGTTCCTTGCCTTGAATCCGACTCATATGACTCCTGGCCTTCCATATTCCTTGAGATCGCACGGATTCGACCTTTCAGTATCACTTTGGAAAGCTATATAAGGAACCATTGAGACATTGAAAAGAAGAGGAGAAAATTGAGAGTACCGAAACTATAGTCCATTGTTGCCAGAACTATACTTGAGTCTGCATCCCTTTGTCCCTTTGGAGCACTGTTGTGTTCTTCCCAAGCTTTCCTTTGCTAGTGAGCTTGCTATCGAAGGGATGGAGGATTGAGGTGGTGGAGGCCCAAGTGGGGGATTCAGTTTCTCTGGTTCGCAGACGGGCCGTCAGAGGTTGTCACTTGTAATCTCTGATTCATATTAATAGAAAGATCTTTTCCTGTCCAGTAATGTGTATTTGAATGAATGTTGCATCCATTGGAATATGTCAAATGCTTATACATTATTGATTATATATGCTAGAATAGATCTAACACCATGAAATATAGTATGCTTGTATTGTTTACTTGTTGTTAAGGACGTGCTATAACAATTCAAGCTGAAGATTGGAAAGCTCAACGGGGATCTACTTCAACCGTCCGGAATAAGGTACGAGGTTCGATCCTTTAGTGTTAGATGGTTTTAATTTCTATTGCATATTGGGAAAGATTGATTTCTGGAGTCTAGCTGTCTGTTGTGGTACCCCAAGCCATAGGAATTTCTCTCCATAACACTTTCCTCATGTTTTTGGAGAGCCACTGGATTTTTTTCAACATCCATCCTTCATTCACATTGATCTCTCATGCAGATGACCCTTCCTGGATTTTTATCCTCCACGTTTTCAGATGTTTCCTCATTTTTCCATGCCCAGGAAAGTGTTTTTTTGGTTACTGAGTGAATGAACAATAAGGATTCACGATTTTTAGGTTCATATCAGTCCTTTTGGCTCATGCAATGCTCATAATCATTGTTGAGTTCGAATTTATCACCCAGGGGTCGATTTATCCATTTTACCATTTAGTTTTTGGTTGAAAAACGTTTTTCCTCAACCCAGAATCTTGTGTCTTGCTGTGTGTACATCTTTCTCTTTGGTCTGAACTGGTTTGGAGTGGAATTGGTTTTGAACTAGCTTGATAAACCTAGTGTAGGAAGGAACCTCACAGATAGATCTAGACGGGCTGGTTTTCTTCTTTGCACATCCTAAAGAGAACTGGAAGGGAAGGCATAGCCTGAGGGACTGTGTAGTAAAGAAGGGGATGTTTCCTTGTGTTGGTTTTTTAAATGACTTAGAAGCCAAGAAATATCTGGTATAGGTGTCCCTAGCTATGTGGTTGAGCTCATTATCTTAGCAGTTCAAGATTTCCATTTCCCTAGCAGCCTGATAAACCCAACTTTGTTTGGATTGGATGAGTTTTGATCTATATATGGATATGTGTGAGCCTGTTTCATATCCCTTATTCCTTGTGGGAATAATTCCCATCTCGAGGGTGGAAGCATTATTGAGAGACTGATGAGCACACTGGCCTATGGTTGGGTGGAATGTTGCAGCGACATAACTAGTTGCGGGACAAGCTTCTTTCAAGATAAGTATTTCTTATGTGTAATCTCTGCCATTGTATTTTGTTTACTAAATTATGATGAACATGTTGAATGTTTTGATGAATGTATTTGCTTCCTCTATATATATTGCATGTTTTAAACATATGTGTATGTTTTTAAGTTCAATACATTTTATAGTACATTATGGGTCTTAGATTGTGCAGATATGATAGTAGCATAGTCGTGTCCTCTCTCTGGTAGAAGGGTGGGGACGTGACACTCTGTTCATGAGAGTGGTACTTACTAAGTATGGCCCTGCAAATGTTAATATCGCATGTATATTTCCCACATTAATTTGTGGATACCATAGAATAACACTTTCTCAAGAGTGGTACTAACTTCAGTGGCAAGGATGCTCCACGATGAGTCCTCGCAGATGACATGACTGACATTTTGTATGCAGTTGAGATATACTCTGTAGACAATACTCTTGTATGGAGATTATGTGGTGCCTGGATCAACTACATCCAACCCAACCAGCACTTATAGGATCTAGTGGCTCCTACACTTAGAAGGACTACTGAATTTATCCCTCGGCCAAATTCTGTACTAAAATTTCCTCCCCGCAATTCTACTCCTGCAACAGGGTTTTCGTAAGTGGGTTGCGGGATGTAGGATGCTGACGAAACTTCCGATTTTTTCCCCTCACACAACTTCCTTTCTGTAATATCTTTTCCACAAATGGGTTGCAAGATGCGGGATGCGGGATGTCAACTTTCCAAAGTTGCTCCCCCGCAACTCTCCTTCCAAAACTTTTCTCCCGCAACTTTTACGACCGTTAGATCTTTGCAGCCTTCTCCATGACCATCGATCTACTCTTTGGTGTATATCACACAAATATTTGTGGATCCATTATCATATAGATATACTTCTCTCAGAGAGGTGCTACATGATGTTGGGGTTTGATCCACAGTCCTACAAAGAGGCTTTCCATGATCCAAGGTGGTAGGAAACCATGGATGAGGAATCTGATTCACTACAGAACCACAAGACATGGTATATTGTCTCCTTACCTCCAAGGAGAGATCTTGTCTAGTGCAAATGGATTTAAAAAAACAAACTAGCATCAGATGGATCTACTATCAAGTACAAGGATCAGTTAGTTGCAAAGGGGTATTTAGAATTTCATTGGTTGGATTACAATGAAACATTCACCCCTGTTTAAAGAATGGATTCCATAAGGGTGGTTTTGGCAATTGCAGCTTCAAAGAAATGGGAGGTACATCACATGGATGTGAAGAGTTCCTTCCTCCATGGTGACTTGGAAGAATAGATCTACATGAGATAGCATGAGGTGTACACTAAATATTTCTCCTTGGTATGAACACTAAGGAAATCATTGTATGGGCTAAAAAAACCCTCAAGGGCATGGTATGCCAAAATGGATTCCTTCTTACTGTTAGAGAGGTTCGAAAGGTGCAAGTATGATGGCAATGTCTACATGCATCAAAAGAGAGGTTTCTCACTATTGATTTTTTTGTATGTGGATGAATTGCTTGTCATTAGTGAATTAGCTGCTGGATTGAGAGACATCAAGTTATCCTTGAGAAAGGATTTCTCCATGATATATCTAGGGTTTTTGAGGCAGTTTATTGGCCTTTAAGTGAATAAAAAAGCTTCAGGGATCATGATTTATTAGTCCATATATGTAGGTGATTTTCTAAAGATGTTCCACATGACAAATTTAAAAGAATCATCCTTCCCCTTTCTATATGGAATTAGATTGGAAGAAGGTGGTTCTACACCCCTGGTTGATAGCACTCTCTACAGACAACTAATTGGTAGCTTATTGTACCTGGTTCGTTCAAGAATAGACTTGTCATATGTTTTTAGTGTTGTTGCTAGGTTCATGCAGGATCCACATGAGTTGCATTGGAGGGAATCAAAGTGCATCTTGCACTATGTGCAAGGCACTAAAGAGTTTGGGATTCACTATGTTGTTGGTGCTCAACTAGATCTAGTTGGCTTTACTGACTCATACTGGGATGGAGACAATCGTGATAGAAAATATTCTATGTGGTTTGTGTTCATTTTGGGATCAGGACCAATCTACTAGTCAAGCAAGAAGCTCTTTCTCTCTCTTCTGCTGAAGCAGAGTATAGGGGTGTTGTGAATGCAACTATTAAGGAAGTTTGGTTACATGGGATTCTAACAAAGTTTGGAATTCACACTTATCCTTTAGTAGAAATTTTCTGTGATAATCAAATCATAATTTAAATTTCCAATGATCCAGTATAGAAACAATAGACCAAACACATATAATTCCATATGCACTATAGCCAGAACTAGTGCATAACAAGACTATCATCCTGTATTATTCCCTACATAGGAGTAGGTTGTAGACATATTTACAAAATATTTCACTAAGAATATATTTGTTTATCTCAGGTCTCTTCTTGGTGTGAAGGTTTGAATCGAATCTGGTTCCCTACTGGTCATTTTAAGGGGGTGGGGGAGGGTGTTCCATGAGGTTTTCCCTATTTCCTCATTTTATTGAGCAGTTAATTTTTCAGTTATTGTTGTATTGGTGACCTTTGGTCTCAATTGTCAGGGCCCAAGTTTTCCAAGTTTGGATTAAGGGGTAATGTTAGGATTATTGTAGTCTTCCCTTTCCCACCATTATCACTTCCATTAGTGTATGCAGATGTCCTCTAGGGACCACTAGGGACTTGATGTTCCCTCATGCATTAATCTAGGACCTCTAGAGACCAATCCCTATATTTTAGGAGCTCATTATGAGTTATAAGAGTCCCATATTTAGTTCACCCTAGTCAGTGTTGATTCATGCTCCGATGGGACACATTTAGCTCACTCTCAGTTAGCCAAGTGCATCCTTTACCTGATTTGAGGAGATATGAACTTTTTCTAAACTACCATTGTCAATTAACTAATTGCTCACTGTTTCAGTTGTATGGAGTTCCACTAGTGAGTCTTTAGTGGCAATTTTCCCAAGGTTAGTCATGTTTGGAGTCAGTCTAAAGATAAGGATTCAAGTCATGTCTAGAGGATTCAAATTTCCTCTTTTGTATCATGGATGTATTGTATACTGATTAATGAACATTGAGTCTAGCTATTGCTCCAATTTGAATTTTCCTTCTATGTTCAATTTAACTATAAATGTTTATTAATTTTTCATTATAAATCAGTTTCCTTCATTCTTCTTTCACAGTGAGGTTCAATCTAGCCTGAAGAGCTTGTGGAATTAATAATTTTACAATATGCCTCTTGTATGGAAGATGAGTTCAAGGAAATACTAGTTAGTGATGGGGAGTTTATATTTGAAAGGATGGAATCTCAAGTAGTTGACATTTCTAGAAGTATAGACTTATTCATGATCCATTTAAAAAAAAAGGCTTCTTTTAGAGCATCCCAACTCCCATGAGAAACATTTTACTATCATGAATGTGGAATTATAAATTCTCAAAATGTTGGAAGATTCCTCCAATGCTAAATCCTAAGAACCCTAAATAAGAAAATTTTAAGAAGAAGAATATTCTAGGCATGGAAGTGGGGAAGGAGATAAAAAAAAACCTTGATATGGGTGAGAAACAAATTATGCACAATACTGCATAATGAGGTGAACTTTAGTGGTCTCCGACACAATGAGGAGAAGGAGATGGAATAGTTGGTCCATATATATTTTTAGATAAGAAGGAATAATATAGATTATCTATTCAATTTTGGTTTATAGACTAACCTCATTTAGAGAGACCGAATAAATAAGCTTGGATTAGAGGTGCATGATCATCCTCATCCATATCTTTTAAGATTTGTTAATAATTATGTGGAGTTAAAATTTACCAAGTAGTATAAGATTCAATTTGTTATTAGTTGTTGGCTCCTTCCTTTTTTTAAGAAGACTGGAAAATAAAGAAGAAGAGAAGACTAAGGATGTGTGGAAAGGAAGCAAAAGTTGTGGAAAAATAGGTAACATATGCAATAACTTTTGGACCGGTTTTGGATCCACTCAACGAGTATAAAACAAAGTGGAGGAGAAAAGTAAGATAGAGGTGTGTGTGTGTGTGTGTGGAAAGGTAAGAGCATAAGAACATTCGAGCATCATAATGTTAGAGCCATACCAAGATAGAGATAGCCATATCTACAATAGGAGTTATGTATTTGGGTTTTGGGTTCCATTAATATGAGGGAATATCCCGAAACAAGTAATTAACTAGTGACTGTAAGGAATTAGAGCCATGATGTAAGTTGTTGTAGTGAAAAAAACACTTGCTATAATGAAAACGATTATTGGGCCCCTTAAATTTTTTTGTTATGATTGTTTTTGTTATGTTTATTTTTTTTATTGGTTTGATATATCTGAATGAATAATGCATACGAATAATTGTTGTGGTATACTTGGTTGAATGACGTTGTGATGCTTGCAATTGTAAATCCTCAATCGTAACCATGAAATTAACCAATACCTATCTTATGTCATTCTTAGTTGTGCATTAGGTGAGACCTTCCCCTTTAAAGGGATTAAAAATATCATCACACTAGACTACATAATAATTCCCTTTTATTGGCCCATGTACAAGAACCTTAGTCTTAATTTTGTGCCGACAAATGGTTCTATTTCTAGGACTTGGTTCTTCACGGGACCCTATTAATTGTATGGATACTTTTGTGACAACAATTCAGATCTAGTTATGGCGGGAGAAGAAGCTTGACAATTTTCCAACCTAGGAGGATGAGTTGTGAGGGTGGGAAGTAGCCAAGTTTAGACAATATATTTCATATGAAGGACCACCTCTAGACTAGTGCAAAGTTTTGTGGGTTGAACTTCTAGTACACCTAGAAGAGTGGTTGAAAAGACTTATTGAAGAACATGAGTACCATAACAAGTAGAGAAATATTGCTGATTGCAATGCATTGGATTTGATCAGGTTAAATCAACTAGATTCATCTTTGACCAGATTTGTTGATTTTTGGGTAGAGAACAGTTTTACTAGCTATATTTTGGAATTTGTAGTCGAAAACGACCAATCAACATTGAAAGATGAGGACAAACTTAAGAAAGGAGCTAGAAGAATATTGTTGAAATAAGTCCCATTGTGGATTAGAACCTAGCTACTTGAGTTTTTGTTTCTTCCTTTTGTCTGGATTAGAATGGAGGAGAAAACCCCTTGAGCCTAGGGGGGAAATCAGGCTGATGTTGTTACATTGTGAAATTTTGATATATCATCAATGGAGGAGGTTGGAAGTGTTGAATCCAAGGCTAAGTGAAGAGAATAAAACTGAGAAAAATGGTGGAAATATTATCTAAGAGAAGCATGAGGAAGAAGTGTGCAACTCGAAAAAGACATAAGGAATGGGGAAAATAGCGAATAAATTTAAGAGGAGCTACAATAGATGAAGTGGAGAGAGGAAATGACTAGCACTATATTAAGAGATAAAATGATGGATGTTCCAAACATCCCATTAAGAGGAATCTAGGGGGAAGGCCCAAGCAGGAGGCAAGATAAAAAATACTAGTTGCGGCATAATGAAGTTCCCTATTAGTCACCATACTTATCCTTGAACATATATGAGGATCATCTATAATTATCAGGAACCGTGGAAAAAAATTCACTCCGTAAAGAAAGGCCCCCCATTGTTGCAAAATTAGGAACTAAAAGCAATGTAACTAGCACTCCCCCAACTGACTCCCATCCGCACTTGCAAAATTTGGTAACAAACTCTCAAAAAAAAATTGTAATTACCTTGGAATAGCCATATGAATACTATTACCAATAGTTCCCAAAACAATTTATTAGTAGGATGAAGTAGTAGTAGCTCTTAGTAAACTAGTAGCATCATTTTTGCACAACCAAGACCACGAGGATTCATGTTAGTAGGAACTTCATCTACAATGATGGAGGGAGCACCAACAATTCTGCCTCTAAAATTTTCAAAATTTTGGAAAATGGAAGAAAAGATGATGCAACTCAACCATGATTTCTATTTTAAGTAATATGGAATGGCAGAGTGACAGTAATGGTGTTACAATTGGTAGAATTTTAGACAACCCTCCATGGAAGGGATTTACAGTGGTACATGAGGTTGATCGAGAGACAGAGCATAATCAAACCAAATCCTACTTTATAAAAAACAAAGAAACTATTTCTGGATGAGTTTTCCAAACCGAAATATGAGTAGCAAGGTGTTACAAAATTAAGGGAAATCTAATAGATACACAAAGAATCATCATAGGCGTACGCATGATGGTTCAAAGACATGTTAACTAAATTAAACTATATATTTCATGAATCCCATCATAAAGAATGGTTTATTCAAGGTTTTCTACCATTAATTAGGATACCTCTATTACAATAATTAATAGACTCGCCTAGAACTACATTAGAGCAAGAAATGAAGATTGAGGCTGTGGAAAACTATTCATACCCTATGGGATCTGGAACTTCATTCTCTTCTAGTGATTTGGCACAAGTGCATAATAAGCTAGCAGAAATAACTGAGAAAAACTAGGATCTAAATGTACCAAGAGAAGCTCGATCACATGTATGGTGTACTAGTTACACAATATAAGGACATCATGCTTCAGAATGGACATGACTAAGAGCGGTAAAAGTTCTCCTAGGTGGAAAATTCAATGAAATACCAAGTGTGGCAGCTGCATAGGTTGATACAACAAATCCATTTCACTCAGCAGGACGACCATCATATTCAGAGCCACCAAGTGCTTGCCCCAATGATTTCTATGACATCTACAAATAATTTGGTCATCCACCATGACTTATCCCAATCCTACAGAAGTAATCTTCGATACCCAACATAATATACAATGAATTTTATATATCTACTATACATAAGACTGAGAAATGAAAATCATTGGATTCCCTTGCAAAGAGATTAGATTGATCTATATTCTAGGTAGATGATCGATCCCCAAGGATAGGAGTGTGGGCTATGGAAGAGGAATTGGAGCTAGAAGAGGAGGAGTTCATATAGGACCACTACAATGCTACAACTGTAATGAAAATGTTCATCTGAATTGTGATTGTTCTCTTCCCAAAAGAACATGGTGTACATATTGCTGCACTAACACTCACAGTGTGGAGGAATTCCCTAAACCCATCACTAAATGGAAATATCACTCAAGAAGACCGACCAATTTTATAAATCGCAAACCCCTACAAGAACAAAATGCAGTAGGATTTATTATCACCTAGGAAGGAACGAGAGCCAGATAAAACCAATGACAACCAAACTCTATGATGATTCGAAAGGAAAAACCAAAGAAGACTAAATATATTATAGTCTAGCAAAAGGAAATCTACTTCGAAGTCACAAATATGTTTGTCTAAATACCAACTTTGTCATCCTAAGAGAGTACTAGACCATCCCACCATTTTAGGTCGTATCATACAAGAGCTAAAGGTGAGGGGTCAGGTATTGATAACTCATAGGAATATACTTCATTATGGATTAATTACTAAAGGATATTTTGGAAGATGAGAAAGGCACTCACAATTTACATGGTATGCTTCACAACCTTTTTTTTTTCAAAAATCGATAGGGAAATAGGCACCCCACTGCTAGAAAGAAACCTTGGTGTGACAAAGGTGAAGGAACATGAATGGCCAAGAATTATGTCTAGATGCATAAGTGCATGGATAAGATATGAAGAATGCTATGGTGGAATTAGGTTTGTTGTGAACATCTTGTTGAGGAATTCATGGGAAGATATGGGTTTCCCAACTCCTGTATGTTCTCCCATTCAGTTGTGTTTGGAAAATATGTATAGTATTTTCCCCTTTGACCATCTAGAGAACAATGAAGTGGACTTAGGGGGTGTCAAAACCACCACAAATTTTGAAGTAATTAAGATCATGGAGAGTGATATCCCTATCCATCATTGCTTGGAATTGAATGGGCCTATGAAAACTATAGAATGATTGATTTGAAAAATAGAATGATGACCTTTGCGACCAATAGCATGAAAGTGATGCAAAACCTAGATCTAATTCAAGGTCCACAATACACATAGCTAATCCAAGAAAATATCGAACATGATGTTTTGGATGGAAAATTTAATTGATCAAGTAGAAGTCAATGTAGTTCCTATTAATGTCTGTGGTTTAGGATTTGGTAGTCCCTACATGTATATGAGGGGTTTCATAATAATACCAATCAAATACCACTTAGTCAAGGATTGTAAATATTTTATTATTAATGTGCATAAGGGAAACTATAATATTTCTCTAGAAAAAGGCTATGAATATAACATATTGGTTAGATTAGCATATAATACATGTACTACATCTTATTTTTATTAAACTAGAAATACATTTTATAAGGGGAAGTGGAGTAATCCTTGGAAGGTTGTATGAAAGAATATAGTCCTTGACTTCAAGATATTTTGTAGGTGTATAAAGTGTTCTAAGAAACAAAGGTTTGCCACCTATAAAGTCACTAGAAAGTGAGATACAACTATGTTCAAACTCTCCTTGATGAAATGTAGGACTATATAAAAAGCTCATATTATAGTAGAAGATGAGGTGAAGGTCTCAAGGAATTTTACCTCTCTCGACACTTGATAAATCTAAGACTAAAATATATCTATATTAATTTCTAATACTAATGGAAGTTTTTTACTTATAAAAAAACTCAAATATATACATTCTCATGAAATATCATACAAACATAATTATCACCAAATATAACCATAAAGGATTTCTTTCTTTCTTTTCTTTTAATTTTTTATAAAAAGAGTTTGTAATTTCGTTATGAAAACAAAGAAATCACATTTCATAGAATTTGTTAATCATTGCATGAAGTCAATAAAAAACATCTCTATATCTAACCAAATATAGCTCCAATATGATCTAATGTAACCAAAATTGCTCATCATTACATACCTATCTCTTTTATACATGCAACCTTTTAGTATACATAATTTCATATCAAATTACAACTCTTCGTCTCCAAAATCTATAAGAAAAAACTTTATTTATTCAAACTTGAAAATAGTACAAACTTAAACATCCAGCTTCTAGTACAATAATACATTAAGTTAATAAAAAGGATAGTAAACATAATTAGGAACTATCTTATTTTGTTCATCATAGAATTTTTAGTGACTTGGATCTAGCAAAATACCTTCTTTTGATAAAATATATATTTGTGAATTCCTTTCTCTATAAATTTTTTGAAAGGAAACATAGTTGAAAATTGTTTTGATGTTACTAATCTTCTAAAAAATAAGGAAAATACTGAATTTTCACATGAGAAGGAACCTTTAATTGACTTTTTTTCCTTATATCATTTTTTTCCCTTTCTTATAAGCAAATTTAAGTGTCAATTTTGAGTCATAAGCTCTACTAGAATGTTAAATCCCTTCCCTAGACCTAGCTTAAAATTTAAAAAAAATGTGAATTTGATATGTGTATGATAACCCCTACATCAAACAATCAAGGATTCTCTTATATTGTGCCATCAAAATAGATCCATGAACTAGATCTATCTATAAACCCCTCCTCTACAAACCATTGAGATTTATTTTTTCTTTGACATGGGGAAAGATATTAAATATATTCTAACTTTGCATAGCTCTTTGGAAAGGAATTATAAGCCTATCTTAAAAAATACCCAAGTTTCTTAATAGCCAAATCCCCTAAGAAGCAATAAAAATGAGGACTTATATCTATTCTTAGTCGGATTCCCATTCCAAATATGAGAAATGCTTTCACTATATCCCCCCTCTAGCCATTTATAAAGCCTTGTAAGGTTGTTAATTCCTTCTAAATCCATGCAACATAAGGACAAAAAATAAGCAAATGAGAAATATTTTCTTCATTCAATCTACACAATGAACACCTACTACGTCGCTACTTCTTTTTCATAAATTATCACAAGTAAGAACTTTATTATTTGAATATTGTCACATTACAATTCACACTTTTAATGGACATATATACTTACATACCTCCTTCCACCACCAAGCAAGCTCGTTTATACCAACCTCTTCACTTAGAGATTTATACCATATATTTAGGTTTTATAATCCTCTAAGGGAATTATTTAACTAAATTATCTCACCAACTTACTTTAACCTAGCATGACTACTCCTAACTCTTGAGAGATAATATTCACACAACACCACACATTCACCTCTAAGACCCAACTTGGTTGTTTTATTTCATTCATGTCTCCAGATTGAAGAAAGACTAGAATCAATGATCTAGTCGAAAGCATGCAACCCCTTTTCAAGAGCAATTACTAAATTCATTATTAATTTATAGTTCTCCTTAAAACAAACCCATAGATCTTCTCCAAACCTTATCCTTTTACCATCACCCACTTTTCAAACCCAGCATATGCATATGAAAAGAAATCCTTCAAAACCTTCAATGCTTCCTCCAAATAATTGATAAATACATTGTGAAAATATCTAGAAGAAGATATAATCCACTTCTCCAACTATGGGACCATGGATTTCATGTGACCGTTAAATGACATGGGACGAAATTGCACAAAACTTGCATTCCTTTTATTCATTAGCTTTAAACGTAAATTAATTATGATATAAATAAAAATCAATAGAACAAAATCCTAATCTTTCATTTTTAAGTATTTATTTTTTGTTTTAGGAGGGTTTTTAGCCATTTTAGGCAGGCCCTAATCTTGAAATGTGGGCATCACTCCTGCCCCTTATGGGACAAGCAGTGCACCCTGATAATCCCACTTCTAATATGTGCTCAGGCAGTGCCACCACTCTGTGCAAATGGGGCTCAGGCGGTGCTGGCCGTGAGCTTAGAAAAATGCATGGATAGGAAAAAACACAAGCTTTTGATTGATTTTGATGATTGGATATGTTTTTAAATAGTCCATCAATGGTTTTTGGTAGGTTTTCAGCGGTCTAAAATAATTATATGGAAGGAATGGCAGCATGATGATGATGATGCCCGTACTGAAAGAGATGCAGGATGTATAGCCGCATTAAGGAACTGCTGCCTCCTCAAGTTCTTTTGCACACCTAGTATGGTGTCTAATGCGATATTGCTAGAGTATATACTCCATATGTGGAATCGAGACCAACAATACTTCGAGGTGGGGGCACATGTGTTGACCATTAAGGTAGACTATATCTACTTCTTAACTGGATTGTCGAGACGTGGAGCCCTGATTTCATTGACTGGTTCCCATGGAGGGGGCGTGACTACAGAGGAGCTGATTGATTGCCACTTTCTTCCTGGTACTAGAACTTCAAGGAAGAAGATTCCCATCAAGGCAGTAGTGGATCTTCCTCTCCACACTCTTCTTTTTACCATGCAGAGGTTGTTTGGGACCCAAGGGTCTCATCAAGCTTCTAGGGCACATATGTTGTACACAATAGAGGCTATGGCACCTACATTTTTGAACTGGGCAAAAAAATTTCTATCGGTCTTTAAAGACCAGTTGACCAAGTCTTGGCAGGGAGAACTAAAATAGTTTGGCTATGGTTCTATCTTAGCCTGTTTCTTTTTTTAGCGGGTCCCTCAGCTGAGACCCCAAGTGGTTTTTACTGAACTGAGGGTGAGAGACCCTTGTATGTTGAAGTGGGTCAGGATCATGGCCCGTACAAGAGCAGTCAGAGGGAAGGTGATGTTCGGGGCTCCATTCTTCCAATGTCTTAGTGACCAGATCCTCATGATTGAGGATTATGCTTATGCATGCACTAATTTTAGGGGAGACCCTGACCTACCACTTCCACCTGGCGAACAATGGGGAGACATGGGTAAGAAACAAAACCCTAAGATAGCTATTTGTGTTTTTTGTATTTTAATGTTTTTTTATTTTTTATGTAGAGTAACGAGACTTGAAATTTTCATGCAGATGTAGGAGATGCACGACCTGGGGGATCATCCCCACTGGATAGATGAGTGGGAGCTCGATTTGTTCAACAAGGTGATGACCCTATGGGAGAGTTGGAGGAGAACCTAGAGAGACTAACATTGGACATACCCGATGCATCCATTGATGATCTCCTGATGCGCTATCAGAGGCACACAGCAGGGGTGCCAGGCCATTTCAGTCGTTTGCTACATAGAGTAGTGCAGGCTGTTATGTG
>LPNX010939013.1:56753-103816 GCA_001517045.1 Pseudotsuga menziesii
ATACCATTCTAGGATATAATTTGCCAATGAATCAGCAACTGCATTGTTTTCCCTAGGGATATGCCTATAAGTAATGACTTGAAATGACCTTTGTATTAAACGTACCCTCCAATAGAGACGGAGTAGTATAGGGTTTCCGATGGTGTAAACATGGTTTAAATGACAAACCACCAATTGCAAGTCCATGAATACTACCAAGTCACGAATGTCCCGGGATGCAGCCTCAGTCAAGAGACCTATGATTGCTTCATACTCAGCGATATTGTTGGTAGCAGGACCAATACAAACTGATCCTAAACTCACTAGATCTTGTGCAGGTGAATACAAAACCCAAGCAGTTGAAGCAAGGTTCAGGGTATGGCGGCAAGCACCATCGACAAAGCCATAAAAACGCATCTGATCTGCATAACCAAAACATGGTATAAACAGTCTAGTCATTAAACTCAAAACCATATTGAAAATAGAAAAACACACTAAAAAGTCAAATAATGTACATATATACAAGGTGCCATACATGAATGATCTAGGCATAGTACCTCGTCAGGTACAACCCATTGCGAGGTTGCCCGAAGGGGATTCCATCATAATCCACGAGCTCATAGGCCCCTTTTTCTAAAACCTTGGAAATGATAAAAGGACCGTACCACATCGATTCAAACTTCCCTTTTCCTAGCTTATCATATCTCTGATCATAAGTTAAGACTAGATCAACTTCATTAAACATGCAAGGTTCGACAGGTTTATCATATTGCGCCTTGACGCGTTTCTTGTGTGCCTCATTAACTAAGGCAACATCTCGTCTAGTCTTGCCAAGGTTGGTTAAATATAAAAACCTTTCTTCCTCGGTAGAATTATTAGGGAGAAGTTCAACGACAAGTTTCAAAGACGGAATCTGACACTAAATAGGTAGGACAACTTCTAGTCCATATACTAATTGAAAAGGTGTAAAACGAGTTGTTGTTTTCACTGAAGTTCTATAAGCCCAAAGAGTCAAGAAGAGAGTTTGGTGCTAGTTGGATTTGTGATCTCCAACCATTCGACGTAGCATAGTTTTTAAAACTTTGTTAATGGCCTCAACTTGACCATTAGCTTGCAGATAATAGGGGGTTGAGTTTTCATGGCGAAAACCCAACTTAGCACTTAACTCTACCATCATCTGATTCAGGAAATGTGATCCGTGATCAGTGACAATAGACTGAGGAAATCCAAACCTAGATATTACATGGTTAAAAAGAAAGAGGGCAGCGTTCTTACCATCCTCTGCATATGTACGCATAGCCTCAGCCCACTTAGTGAAATAATCCATGGCTATTATGATGTAACCATGCCCCCTGGCTAAGGTAGGCTTACAATGCATGAAATATATCCCCCATTTGGTGAAAGGGCTAATGACAATGACAGGGTGTAACGGAGCAGGGTGGGTGTGCTTTTTTGGGCTAATGACAATGAAAGGGCTAATGACAATGACCTTTGTATTAAACGTACCCTCCAATAGAGACGGAGTAGTATAGGGTTTCCGATGGTGTAAACATGGTTTAAATGACAAACCACCAATTGCAAGTCCATGAATACTACCAAGTCACGAATGTCCCGGGATGCAGCCTCAGTCAAGAGACCTATGACTGCTTCATACTCGGCGATATTGTTGGTAGCAGGACCAATACAAACTGATCCTAAACTCACTAGATCTTGTGCAGGTGAATACAAAACCCAAGCAGCTGAAGCAAGGTTCAGGGTATGGCGGCAAGCACCATCGACAAAGCCATAAAAACGCATCTGATCTGCATAACCAAAACATGGTATAAACAGTCTAGTCATTAAACTCAAAACCACATTGAAAATAGTAAAACACACTAAAAAGTCAAATAATGTACATATATACAAGGTGCCATACATGAATGATCTAGGCATAGTACCTCTTCAGGTACAACCCATTGCGAGGTTGCCCGAAGGGGATTCCATCATAATCCACGAGCTCATAGGCCCCTTTTTCTAAAACCTTGGAAATGATAAAAGGACCGTACCACATCGATTCAAACTTCCCTTTTCCTAGCTTATCATATCTCTGATCATAAGTTAAGACTAGATCAACTTCATTAAACATGCAAGGTTCGACAGGTTTATCATATTGCACCTTGACGCGTTTCTTGTGTGCCTCATTAACTAAGGCAACATCTCGTCTAGTCTTGTCAAGGTTGGTTAAATATAAAAACCTTTCTTCCTCGGTAGAATTATTAGGGAGAAGTTCAACGACAAGTTTCAAAGACGGAATCTGACACTAAATAGGTAGGACAACTTCTAGTCCATATACTAATTGAAAAGGTGTAAAACGAGTTGTTGTTTTCACTGAAGTTCTATAAGCCCAAAGAGTCGAGAAGAGAGTTTGGTGCTAGTTGGATTTGTGATCTCCAACCATTCGACGTAGCATAGTTTTTAAAACTTTGTTAATGGCCTCAACTTGACCATTAGCTTGCAGATAATAGGGGGTTGAGTTTTCATGGCGAAAACCCAACTTAGCACTTAACTCTACCATCATTTGATTCAGGAAATGTGATCCGTGATCAGTGACAATAGACTGAGGAACTCCAAACCTAGATATTACATGGTTAAAAAGAAAGAGGGCAGCGTTCTTACCATCCTATGCATATGTACGCATAGCCTCATCCCACTTAGTGAAATAATCCATGGCTATTATGATGTAACCATGCCCCCTGGCTAAGGTAGGCTTACAATGCATGAAATATATCCCCCATTTGGTGATAGGGCTAATGACAATGACGGGGTGTAACGGAGCAGGGTGGGTGTGCTTTTTTGGGTAAAAGTGTCGACAGGGTGGGCATTTCTTAATAGCCTCATGACAATCTTTAAAAATAGAAGGCCAGAAATATACAGCACGCAGGATTTTCTAAGTTGTAGCCATCCCAAATAGATGGCCGCCACATGCTCCTAAATGGCAGTCATTAAGAACTTGTTCAACCTCGTCATGGGTGACGCATCGTCAGAGAATGGTATCTATACCATGTCTATACAAGGTATCATTGAGGATAAGATAGTACTTTGCATGGTGATGAATGCGACGACGATCCTCACGAGATATCGTAGGATGAAAATGTTGTGTCTGGAGATAAATTATTAAATCTCCATACCACGGGTCAGTTTTGCTTATTAGGAACAGAAATTCATCCGGGAATGAATCATTGGGTTCAGACTCCATTAAATCACAGGGAAGATCACACATCAACTCAACAAAAACTAATGACTTCTTTGAAGTAGCTTTGGAAAACTCAAGATCAAACTCCTGTAGGATAACAATCCATCGGGAGTATTTTCCCCCTAGCACTTGACATGCCAAAATGTAGTACATAGGGTTTTGGTCTGTGAGTACAGTAGTGGTGCGAAGCAGGATGTAGTGACAAAATGTTTGGACAGCAATGACTGTAGCCAATGCTAGCTTCTCCACACATGAGTATCAAGTTTCAGAATCTAGAAGATTCTTACTGGCGTAATAAATCACGTGTTCTAGGCCATTCTGGTCCTCTTGAGCTAAAACCATTCCGATAGTAGTAGTAGAGGTAGCAACATACAAGCGAAAATCCTTTGAGTAATCTGGGGGGTGTATGACGGGTGAATGAGTCAGAGCATGTTTGAGATTATCGAAGGCGCTGGGCCTAGTCATCCCATAAGAACGGAGTGTCCTTCTTAAGGAGATGCATATAACCGTGTGTTTTAAGTTAGCAAAGTTACAAACAAAACAACAAAGAAATTTTTCCTTCCCTTGAAAACTTTGGAGTTCAAGCAGGTTGGTTGGGGAAGGTAAAGCAAGTATTGCAGCAATCTTTAAGGGATCAATCCAAATACCATCCTTGCAAACTACAAATCCTAAGAGACGTCCCGTTTCAATGCAAAAAACACATTTGTGTGGGTTCAGTTGTATCTTGTAATGGCAACACCTCAGAAAAATGTCTCTAAGATGTCGAGGATGGTCTTCCCGTAGCTGTGAGTGCACAGGGAGATCATCGAGGTAAGGCTCCACAATATTCTTAATGTTGTGAAACGCATAGGACATGGCACGCTGGAATGTGGCCCCAATGTTCTTAAGGCCAAAAGGTAACTTATTGTAGGCAAAGGTTCCCCACGATCATATAAATTTTGTCTTATGCTGAATTACGGGCAATATATCAATCTGATTATAGCTGGAAAAACGATCCATAAATGAGAAGATGACACTCCCAGTACAGTTCTCAATAATCTGATCGATGTGTGGAGTTGGAAAGTTGTCCTTGGGACAAGATTTATTCAGATCTCAAAAATTGCTACAAACTCGAATAGTTCCCTGCTTTTTGTTCACAGGAACAATATTCGATACCCATTCTGTCAGGGGTACATGATAGATAAATCCTTCCTTCAGAAGTTTTTTGACATCGGCTTTGATAGCTGCAGCCTTTCATGGATGGAATTGTCTCAATTTCTACCTAACCGGTCTGGTCGTAGGATAGGTTTTGATCTCATGGACTACAATGGATGAATCTATCCTAGGCATTTCTTCATAGGACCAAGAAAAATATGTCGGAATTCTTTAAAAAGTGCTTTATACTCTCCAATTTCAGCTATTGAACAGTTCTACCCTATGTGAACATGTTCAATAGTTCCAGACTTGACTAATATGTCGATTGGAATCATTTTGGTAATGTTGTATAAATTGCCTTCAGACTCAAAATATTGCAATAAGACAGGTGTTTACAGATCGTCGACAATATCAGTACCTAAGAGAGATACAAAATCATTATTTGTCGTACTGGTATTGGGGAGGAATGAAGATCTATGATGGTGATCCTCCCATACGGATGTACTTGTATTCATAATCTCTATAATAGACTCGTCTGATGGAAAATTCTGCGAGAGATAATCTAGAATAGGAAGTGAAGGTTCTAACTAATAGGGAAGGTGGTAAGGATCTGAGGCTACTAGATGAAGATCATCTATAGGAACATTGAAAACAGATTGGATGGCATCATAAACTGCTTCATGCTGGCTGAGGGAGGATGTCTCAACAACTTGTTTACCCTTAGGATAATATTCAAATGAAGAGATCATATTGATCATTGTCATTTCTATGCTAGAAGGGGTTGATGGAAACACACCCATGAGGGCGGAGTCTTTCAACATCCCTACCCCAATCGACTAGTAAGGAGGAATGGACTGACCTAACAAAGAGATATTATTCGTCGTAGGAGTGGTAACATCCGGTGTACAAAAATCAAGTTGATTAATTGTCACAATTTTTCCCAAATGTGGAAACCAAAGGGTTATAAATATCGTCGAAGTGATAGTAGTCATAGCGTAAAACCAGTTTCTTCCTAGGAGAAGATTGTAGTCTAACAGGGAATCCACTACTTCCACTTGAATGGAAACAGTTTTCCCCCCTAGCTCAACTAAAAGGGTTGGCATGAGACCATAGGGTTGGAAACCTCTTTCGTCAAAGGCTTTTAGCATTGTCGAAGATTTTACAAGCTCAGGAGAGCTAATGGCTTTCCAACTGGACAAAGAAAAAACAGAGGTTGAAGCACCTTCATCTAGAATAGTCCTAAATACTTTTTTCCCAACCACTTTAGTTATGAATTGAAAATATAGTTGGTGGGGTAATCTAGGTTTAAGGTTCTCCGAATTGAAATGAATCATATTCATGTCACTCAGGTCTGTAGCTCCCAAAGCGGTTAACAAGTTTTTGCGTTGTGTGGGACAACTTTGGAGCACTTCTAAGGTAGACATTGCACATGGTGCCTAAGCTAGGTCTTCTATGACATTATAAAACTATGTAGCTCAGGTGTTAGGGTTAAAAATAGCCTTCCTAATATTACTCTTTGGTGGATGCAAAATCATGTCGAGATTAGGCTTCTCAATCATTAAGGGACCATTAGACGAGGATGCGGGAGAACCAGTAGAAGGAGCTTTATCAAGAGAAGGTTTCTCAATTTTCTTCTCCTTTGTTTTGTCATATGACTGACTTCAAGTTGTTAGATTAATAATATTTGATGACATCATTCGAATTTCCTCTATGGAACTAGAATTTCCCTGGGTAGACATGTGGTCTACCAGTTGTTGCTGAGAAGGAAAAGGATTAGTGATAATTGCCAGTGCGGGTTGCTCTTTAAAAATTTATTGATTTCATCATGTCAAGGACACTCTTATGTGAAATGATCTCCACCACATAATAGGCAGGGATACTTAGCTTTCCTTTTTCCTTTATTGTCATTCTCCAGGGCCGTGGGTTTGGGATTTTCCTACTAGTTTATGGGTTTCTTGTTTTTACCTTTTCCTTTCTTCTTATTACCAGATGATTGCTTACTTTGAATTGCATTCACCTCAACAGAAACCGTAGGGTTGGAAGGAGCAAGAGTGGAAGGATTGGATTGTTTGGCAGCTTTAACCGTTTACGGGAGTTGGATTGAACCAATAACTCCATCAACAAGAGTTTCTGTAGGTGGCTTAGTCGGGTCAGTGCTGGGTCGAGGAGCTTGAGGAATGAGGTCATACAAAGTCCCAGACTGAGAATAGACCAAGTCTAGATACTACACATGACTAATGGCTTTCTCTTCAGTAACAACACCCCCCATAGCCACATCTCAGGCAATGGGTGGAAACAAATATTTCGTGAACCAATCAACCAAGAGTTGGTCCGGGATAGGAGCTTTAATGAGCCTTCTCCACCTTCTCCATTCATGAATATGATCTGAAATATGTGTAGAGGTGTTTTAATGCAGAGAGGTTAAAAGGTCCATACCCATTTCTTATCGAATGAGTAGCTAAAAGTGTGTGATGAAAACAGTTTCCAAGGCACTAAAATCCACAAACGAGTGTCTTGGAAGTTCGATATACCACTTCACAACCATGCCAATCAAAGTGCGCTAGAAGATTCTTAATCGAATAGAATCATCCATTAAGAAATTGGACGAACACCATACATGGAAAGTCATAACATGATTTTTAGGATCATCTCCCTGCTTACCATCGAATTTCAGAATATCTAATGGTAACTTGACTGGAATGGGAGGCCATGAAGCATTGTGTTGGATGGGGTCATTGATCAATTTGGACAAATCACGCAATTCCAAAGTTGCTAGGAAAGGTAACTGACAATTCGATTCAACATACTAGTAATATTGATAAGGCATGTAACCACCGGTAGGACCATAAGTGGACTGATACATAGGCTGCTGAAAAGGCTGATGAGATGATGAATCTCCAGAATATGGACCTTCAGGGTTAGGGCCGCCAAGACCACCAAGGCTATTAGGAGGATTAGGAGGAGGACCACCATGACCTCTGGGACCACCAGGACCCTCGGAACCACCAAGACCACCAGGGCCCCCAAAACCACTAGGAGGAGGACCACTAGGATCCTTGGTACCTCCAGGAGGAGGAACACCATAAGATGGCCCTGTAGCACCTCCAGCTATATGAATAGGTATCCCCCCCATAGCTGGCATGTAGGACCAGTTGGGTTGCCCCCATGGAGTCAAAGTATTTCCATGATATGGAATTATAGGGTATGACATGCCTATAGGGGTAGGATGGTAATTCATATTTCCTACAGGTACTAGATTTGCTGGGTAACCATATTCCCAGGAAGCTTGACTAATGACAGGTTGTGCCGCTAAGGGTTGGCCTGAAATCAATGGAGGGTTCACTATATTCGTAGGAGGAACATAAACTATGGATTGTCCTATAGTAGAGGTTTGTCTATTATTTGCAACAGTCCCATTAGTGGGTAACGTAGGTCACGTAGGGGGTTTCCCCCTGACATTAGAAGGTACTGACACTATTGGAACTGAAGGTTTCCCACCGGCCACAGCAAGCACTGGATGACTCGAGACAGACCTAGAACTTGCTAGAGTAGGGGCAGAATTAGAGGTCGAACCTATATTGTAAGAAGTCTCACCATGTACTGGATGACCTTCAGAAGAATGCTTAGCTTCAAATAGGGCCCAAGGGTCTGTATTACGGGGGAGAAGAGCTGACATAGGTTCTTTATGAGTTATGGGGGTTTCCAATATCAAATGTAATCTCTGCATTCTCTCTTGAAAATCACAAGAACGGTGAATGGAAGCTTGGATTTTTCTATATTCTTCTTCAGCTGGTGAATATTGTTCAGGAGAGGGCCTATTTATTCCAAATGAGGCAATGTCTTTCCCCATGGAAGTTCTCCAAAAAGGAGCATCTGGCCCATATTCTGATGGAATGGGGCTATTGGTATGACCTTCCACATGCGGATGAAAGGAAATATCAGCTATAGGAGGTTGTTGATCCAAGGGATTTGTATAAGAAATGAATTGTTCTCCACTTTCTAGAACTATATTCTCCTCCACCTGGGAAGTAGTTGCAGCTCCTTGGACAGTAGCTTCCATTAGACCTTCTCCTGTAATGGGAGGAAAGTCGAGTGGTAAGCCCTATGTTCTTCTGGACCATCTCACAGCCAAATTGCATAGTTCCTAATCTAACCTAGGGTTTCAAAGCTAAGAAAAAACACACCAAAACTTTCTCCTACTCCAGCTACAGGCCAACAAGCAAATTCAAATGATAGGATGAGCTCAAATGGTCAGTCTCTCACCAGGATTGTCAAGTAGGTGCAACTCGAGATATACCACAAGGGTACGTGTGGGTACGTGTGTAGTAATCTCCCTGAATGTTTTTTTTGGTGTATTGCTCCACACAAGATGGCCAAAGGGATTTTCTCAAATAGATAGGGTATCTTAGTGGGGTATCTGGATAAGCACAAGGTACGTGGGAGCTCAAATCGGTAGTAGTGTTGTATAATGCACAACCGTTCACAAGGGGCCTTCCGATATACAATCGAGTATGTGAAGTACCTTTCTATATACCTCAAGGGTAAGTGAAAGGTTTTTCGATATACCGAAGGTACGTGGAAGAACCGTGCGAGTCCCGGGATGTAGTGCGGACAAGCAACGACAGCTCCTACGCTTAACAACGCTCGAACACGTCTCTAACCTAGCACTCAAATTTATATACAAATTTTAAGCCTATAACTATCGTTAATTTTAAAGTGGATGGTTAGGTGAATGCATCAGGTTTTGACAGAAAAGTAAAACCATGCAGACATGAGGTGCAAGTTCATTCACTTTACCATTCAGTATGCCTAATTACGGGAAGGAGAGAGGTTGTTTTTCTTTTCATTTTTGCTTTAAAACCAAAAAATTCCCCAAGCAACTATTAAAAATCCTTTTTCCGAGCATACAATCAAACAACACTTTCTTCAAATCAACTTTTTTGGAAACACACAGGTAGGGTAAGATCTCTTTTCAAATGAAGAAGAAAGACAAACAGTACTCAAATATGCATATGCAAGCTATGTTTTCGATTTTCTCTGAAGCATGGAAAGATCTAACTTAAACTATTGATATTTTTCCTTTTTGATGAGATAAAGATGCAAAAGAGACAAAAGAACAGAGGAGTCCTGAAATCTTGTGAGGCTAATCAGAGATCCAATGGCTTAGGATAAATGAAATAATGACCTAATCTCAACAAATTTTCTTTTTAAAGAGAAAAGAAGTCTTTCTCACACTTAACAAGAAATTGAAACATGAAAACTGTTCTAAAGGAGGCTTTCTTTTCAGTGCTATTCTATAACAAGTAGAGATCTAATCTGACCTATAGTTTCCAACTAACTCCTTTCAAGAAGAAACAAACTTACAAGCAGTAATGAATGATGAATCTAACCTAGCTTTTTTATTTGACAAAACATGCAATTTATACATAAAAATTCCATATTTCAATCACTCAAGAAAGTTCAAACAAGTCTGGATAAGACCAATTAAACACACCATATCCAAAAAATCACAATTTTTTTACAAAAAGTTGAAAAAATCAAAGCCTAGGATAGGCCTACCTGGCACTGCACAGATGAAGTTGATAACAGTTGGTTTTGAGGTAGAACCTCTCCTTGCTCACTGGGTTCAGGTGGTGGCACCGCCCATTGCTAACTGGACTTCGGCGGTGGCACCACTTCTTGCCAAAGGCACATACATGGTTCTCTGTAATCACCCAGAATAGTAGAGTGAAAAATCAAGTTAGAAATGCCAAAAATCTCATAAAAACTGATGAATAAACAACAATACAGAGCACATAAAGTTAAGGTGGCTCAAATCTGAAGAGATATGAAGATTTCAAACCAAAACTTTCAGTAGATCAGATGTAGATCTGACTGCAAAGATAGGAGGATGGAGCTTGGATTCAGATAAGAGTATTTCATAAACTGAGGAAGAACAAGACGGAGCTATCTCCCCAATGGAATTGCCAAATTTGTTTTCAGGAATATATCACCTTCTATGGACAGAATTTGTTCCTCTAGTCTGAATGGTTTAGATCCAGAACAAATGAGTGAATAACTCAGTTGAATACCTTCCCTGAATGTTATAGACGCCTAAAATGTAACTCTAATGAAAGACATGTATACCTGTAAGACATATCAAACATACAAAAACATCAAAGCTACCAGAAAATCATCTACACATGGATATTAGTGACTAAGGAATCCAATAACATATATGTGAGATTTACGCAACAAACATGTGGGAAGGAAATCAACTTTGCATTAGAAAATAAATGAAAGAGCTTACAACCATGTGCCTTAGTGTCGAGACACTCCTTCACAATACTAGCACCATGTCCTCGATAGCTCCAACTTGCTCCATAATTGCTCCCTGATGGATTAGGTCAGGGTATCAATTCAACAACATAACTCTACTATTATTCTCTCCCTCTCAACCATGGAGTATGAGCTTGTATTTATAGGGCTCAAATGGATAGGATGGTTGAGATATTGGTGGGTGAGGTGCCTGCAAGATCCTACAAAAAGGTATCTCGACCTTAACCAACCCAGGTGAGTAGGGATTAGGTTAGACACGAGGCTCTTGATCTAGAAGCCTCAAGAAAACTCCTTTTTTCACCTTTTACAAAGGGCATCGCTTATACCCCTTTATGACAGAGCGGTGATGGTTAGGAACAGCACCAACAACATAGTTTAGAGGCAGTGGCACCTCCTAGTTCTCACACAACTAGTGCGGTGTCGAATAGGGTACCGCTTAACTGCTTGAGGGTAGAAGTGGTGCTACAAATTTATATGTTGGAATCAACATCTGGAGCAGGATTCTCTTCAAGTTTGGGATTTGAGGGAAAATGTTTTGTGTTAGGGATCCTATCACATGCTGGTGACATATTTTAAGTGTAACAACACACTCTCATTTATATCTCTAGATATCTGTATTAACCCATGAAAATTGAATTTAGAGATGGAGTTGCAAATTTGGAAGGGAAAATCGATGGTTATAGGTGATCCAAGAGGTTGGGCGATTTAGGGACCCTTTCCCATTGTTTAATGCTTCTCATATATGCCTTAGAAGCCATGAATTGAGGTTGTAGGTGATTCTCCAGCAGCATTAGCAGATTGGTCTTCTTCTATGCACAAAAAAGGAGCACTCGACAAGATGGATCACCTAAGAGAATCATGGATCGGTGAAGGGAATGCCTGATTTAAGAAGGGAGTTCTATGGGTAAGCTATTGTGGAAGCCAAGGCTATGAGAGCTAAGTGAGACCCCTATAGAACTCAGTATCAGCTTTTGGCTGAGGATAGAGAGAATATTGGGTTGTGGGCTAAGAGAGAGAAACATGTAGGTGATTCCTTCACCCTGGTGGCTTCATAGCCTGGCTTGGGGGTGGCATATTTGCATAAATAGTATATGTTGGATAGAGTGGCTATGGTTGGGTGGAAAACTGCTCTTACACAACTAGTTGCTTGGATATGCATTGTTTAAAGATAAGTATTATTTTGTATTTGAATGTGAAATGTTTTTAATGCATGCATGCAATGTTTATTATTGCATATGCATGATGTTATTCGTGTGTGGATCAATTTTAACTATATATGTTTAATTATGTTCTACACACATTATTTTATTTGCTACGAATTCAAAATTTGGATTTGGGATGAAGTTTGGAGTCCCAAATCAACATAATGTCACCTCCCAATGGACGGAATGGGTGAGGAGGATGCTACAGAGTGGTATTATATATTCTAGTTCCAATACTAGAGCTGTATGGGCCAGAGATTTAGAGTTATAGGGAAAAAACATAGAAATGGTTCTAGAAAAAAATCATTTTCTCTTAAGTGACATATACAGGGCTAGAAACAATTTTGAATTAATCCTTGTTATTGGAAAATTAAAACTATGTGCAAATAAAAAATTTAATAATTTTGAAAATTTAGTTGGGCCCCACCAGTGCCAGGAGGCAAGGTGACATGGAGGAGCCACATGGGAAATAGGTCTGATGTGGAGGCTCCTTGTTGGAAGAGAGTGTGATGTGGATTGACTACATCAGATCTATATGAAGGTGATCATGTGTGGAAGAGTGTGAAGGAGGATGATATATGGTCATTGGGAAGCCATGTAGATCAATAGTTGACAATGCTTCAGGCTCCTAGAGATGTGTGGAGGTTAACTGCTCATCGCGACCTTGAAGGAAAACCTCCCCCTCCACGTGTCATCCTCTTTTGTTTTCATAGTCACAAAAGCAGGTTCAACACACTACTTTCCTGAGACCCTGAAACCACCGTTTGGGTTAGACAGGAAGTGTTGTGACGTGGGGTCCATATTCGACGGGAAGGGGATTTAGGTGTGATGGGACCAAGTTGGTCATTTCGATCATTAGATATCACCAATATTAGATCAATGGATATTAGTGCTTCAAGCCCGTGAAGGTGCACGAAGGTTAGTCTAGTAGTGCAACCCTAAAGCAAAATCGCCGCAGCCATGTGTCATCCTCTTGTGCATTTCGGGTCATAAAAGTGGGTTCAGGAAACCACTTTCCCGAGAAATTGAAACCACTTCTTGTCTAGTAGGAAGTGATGTGATGTGTAGATATGTGACATGGGGTTGCGTTAGTTTTCTTCAAGAATGATGGGACCTACATCAGTCCAATCAACAGTATAATATCGTGCACATCATATCAATGACTGGTAATGCCTTGGGGCCATGAATATGCATGAAGATTAAGGAATTGACATGACCTTGAGAAAAAAACTTCCTTGCGACGTGTCAACCTCTCATGCACTCAGACACATAAAAGTAGTCTCAATAAACCACTTCCCTCATAGCCTAAAACCGCTTATGCCTGATAAGTGGTAATATGAGGTGCAGTGGTATTGGGGGTGCATGAACCAAGGGGAAATCAAGATTTTTTGTTAGCAAACTTTTAGGTGACTAGAATAAAAAAACACAATTGAACTTATGCACCATATTGCGCGCAAGGGGGAAAGTCCCCTTAACCCCAATTTTTCTTTTTCTTTTTCAAATAAAAAGTGTTAGATCTTGAGTTCAACCGCGACAGTTAGGACAAATATAAAATGGGGAAGATTGTGCATAGTTAGATTATGAACGGGGTGATTCAAATATTTCTATAATTTGACAAAAATTGACAATACGGTTTTTCCCCTCAATGTATGAAAAATAATTATATATTTTATGAGAATATAATGCACCTAACAAATGTGTTTATGAACACTTTTGCATATTCATAATTTTAATGAGGACAATTAAAGGTCATCATCATGGATGATGCACAAGACCCTAATGAGTTTGAGACAAATGCAATGGGAGAGAATATATAGGTTGAAAATGAAGATACAAAATCCAATGGAAGGAGAAACTAAGTGACTGTCCCAGACATTGCAGAAACCATGATGAGCCTAAGGGTGGAACTGTAGATTTGTCAAGAAGACAATGATAGGCTTCTCAGATATTAAGAAGAACAAAATCAGTTGAATGCATCCATGCTCCAAAGTTTGATAGACATTCAAAGTAACATTAACCATAGGAAGAATATAGAACATCAAGGAAATAGTTGGATTATCTCAAGTAGACATTCCCACAAGAGTTCCCATAGTTCAAGAAGGATTTCTAGATATAGAACATATACTCTGGAAATCGCCTCTAGTGAGTCATCTGACTCTAAAGAATCTAGTTCAAGCTCTTCATATCATAGAAATAATAGGAAGAGGTATTCCAAGAGCAATTCACATGGAGAATTTAAGAAGGCCAAACCTCCTACATTTGATGGTGAGATAAAATATGGTTAAGAAATAGAGGCTTGGCTTCTTGGGATGAGGAAGTATTTCCAACTCCAACACTACTTAGGAAATATGAAGGAAAGAGTAGCAATATTCAATTTGAATGGAAGAGAATCTATATGGTGGGATCACCTTAGACATGCCAATAGGATAAACAAAATAAAAGTTGTGTGGAAGCAATTCAAGAAATATTTCAAAGAAAGTACCTTTCTGATAGGTACCATGATGGAAAAATGAAAGAGTTCCATGATCTGCAATTGGGACAAATGACTATGGAAGAATATGCAAATAAATTCTTGGAGCTTCTAAGATATGTCAAGTACATCATGGATGACAAAGTCAAAATTCAATGCTTTCTAAGTGGACTGCCACAATCATATACTAACAATATTGAGTTTGAGGAACCTCGAACTCTAGATGAGGCCATAAGAAAGCCTAATTATTGTTATGATAAATATAAAAGAAAACCAAAACTCCATAAGGCATGGAAGGACAAGAAAAATGAGAAGTTTGACCAAAGGAATAAGGGGTTCAAGCCTTCTCAATCCAAAAGTCAACAAAGTCAGCCATAATAATATGTGACTAAGCCAACTAGGATGATGGGAGGCAAGCCAAGAGAGCCAAGAGAGGCACTTCAATGTTGGTGATGTGGTGGGATCATATGCTTAGAAACTGTCGACATCAAAATGAGAGTGCAAAGCAAGTTTACAACATCGAAGGATCTGAAATTGTGGGTCAAGTGGAAAGGATCGTCCCTAGAATCTGCAACACTATAGGACCTCGAAGCAAACCATCATTCAATTTTGGTTGAAGTTGAAGGTAATATTTCTAAGCAATCTATTTCTATTTTTATTAACCCTAGATCTACTCATAGTTATAGAAGTCCAAAAATTGTAGAGATTTGTGCTTTTAAGAAATCAAATCATAGAAAATCATGTTTAGTTCAACTAGCGACCAGAACCAAGAGAAAAGTTAGTGAAATAGTGGATAAATGTCCATTGGAAATGGGTTGACTGTCCACTTTTGCAAATATGAACATTTTTCCACATGGTTCCTATAATATTCTCATTGGAATGCATTGGTTAAAGCCACATAGAGTCAAACTTGACTGTTTTCAGCAATACTTTTGAATGCATTTATAAAGAAGGGAACCCAAATGTTGTTAAGGGAATCCCAAAGGTAATTTCTGTTGGGAATATTTTAGCTATGCACTTGAAGATATTTTATAGGAAATGTTTCCAATTGTATGCATCCCATGTTTTGGAGAAAATAGAAAATGAAAATCCTAAGTTTAAGACCTTTAAGGTGTTACATGAATTCAAGGAAATGGAACAGAAAGTTGCAAAGATTAGGCGGAATTTGAAGGCAACCCAAGATATACATAAATTATATGTAGATAAGCATATAGTGCACAGAGAATTTTGTGTTGGGGATCATTTTTACCTCTGAGTGAGGAAAAGGAAAAGTTCATTAAATATTGGAAGTTGTTCCAATCTATCACTACGATATTATGGGCCATTTGAACTGCTTGAGAGAACAGGGCCAGTTGCATATAGAATTGCATTGCCTACTAACACTAGAGCTCATAAGTTTTTCATGTTTATTTGCTTAAGAAATGTGTACATGATCCTAACCATGTGATTGATTGGGATGTGGTACAGGTGGAACCTGAGGGAGAGTTCCAAACCAAGCCACTATGCATCCTAGACATGAAGGTGACATTGCTCTGCAATCGATCCATTGGACAGGTAAAGGTGCAATGGAAGCACTTTGGTCCTAATGAGGCTACATGGGAGTTGGAGGACGCCATGAGAGAGGCATGTCCATTTTTGTTCTAAATTTTTGAGCAAACAACAAGGACTGTGTTATTCCAAGGGGTGGGGATTGTAATACCCCCATTTTTTACTTAGATGGATTTGAACAAATTTATGTAAATTATGTAAATATGGTACTGTGGATTCCTAGTGTAAAGCTCAAGGACAAGGCCCCATTGGTGAATGGCTAAGCATGTATGATGTAATTCTTTTGTTTGGACCTTGTATTTGGATTATCATGCCAATTTGAATGTATGTAAATATTATCTGGATAAATAATAAAATGGTCTAAGAAGTTGTGCAAAGAGCACCAAGGGGATATTATTCCACTAGAGGGGAATAGGAAAGGGGCCCATGGGAGACCAAATACTTGCTGCCAAGTGAAAACTTTAGAACTCACCCAAATTCTGTCATGTGCCTTGAATAACCCAATTATCACCTTTTTAAACTATTTTCCAATCATTGAATGCATGTGTGGGGTTGGTGTGAAAAGTCACCTCATGTAGTTATTGAAGAATGGGACTGACTACACTTTTCTGGCAGTTCTGTCAGCTACCAGAAGTAATTTTGTAGCTACTAGGAGTCTTTTCGTCTACTACCAAAATCTATATTAATTGTCTTGTCACTTTTTCTCACACCTCTTGGAGTCAACCCTCATTCTCACACACTCTCATGCAAATCTACACTATCCATACTCTATATTGTTGTTCATGACTTGTATAACCCAGGAAATTTGAATTTAGGGGTGGGGCTACAGATTTAGAAGGGAAAATCGATGGTTGTAGGTGATCCAAGAGATTGGGTGAGTTAGGGACCCTTTCCCATTGTTTTATGTTGCTCATAGATGCTTAAGAAGCCATGAATTGAGGTTACAAGTGGTTCTCCAACAACATTAGAAGATTGGTATCCTTCTATGCACACACAAGAAGCACTCGACAAGATGGATCTCCTAAGAGAATTGTGGATAGATGAAGGGAATTCCTGAGTAAAGAAGGGTGTTGTGTGGGGCGGGTATTTTGGAAGATAAGGTTGTGAGAGCTAAGTGAGACCCTTGTAGAGCTCTGTATGATCTTTTGGCCAAACATAGAGAGAATATTGGGCTGTGGGATGAGAGAGAGAAGTGTGTAGGTGTTTCATTCTCCCTGGTGGCCTCATAACCTGACTTGGGGGTGGCCTCTCAATATAAAGAGTATATGTTGGATAGAGTGCCTATGTTTGGGTGGAAAATTTCTCTTACACAACCAATTGCTTGGATGTACGTTGTTTAAAGATAAGTATTCTTGTGTATTCGAATGTGAAATGTTCTTAATTGATTCCTGTAATGTTTATGCTTGCATATGCATGTTATTCGTGTGTGGATCAATTTTTATGTCCATTGTATATGTTTAATTATGTTCTACATACGTATTTTTATTTGATACGAATTCAAATTTTGTATTTGGGACAAAGTTTGGAGTCTCGAATCAACATAATGTCCCCTCCCAATGGACAGATTGGGTGAGGGGGACATTACAAACTTATCCATAGACTAACTCCAAAATAGTTAAAAAGAAACACTCTAAATGAAATTTTTTTCCTTTTGAATTTGGTTCTCTAAGAAAATTGTTGGTTGAGATAGTGACAGACATATGAGAGACAATATAAAACTAAACTTCAATAAAACCATTTAAATGTAGAATGCAATGTTGTAGCTAATGCTTACTTAAATGTACTTGATTATATTTGGTTATGTTTGTTAACATGGTTGAGATATTATCTCAACTATCCCTCCTAATTTAGGAATGAGTTAGAACAATTAAAAATCTATGTATTCTATATAATATAGCTACAATCTATTACCCATGAGGTGTACATCAATTGTTTTGTGTGGTCCTTAGTCCCCATCAGGTTATTGGTTTAAACCTCATGGGGAAAGATTGAGGATGGGAGATGCCACTATTCTATGGGGTGTTCCATCAAACATTTAGGCAACAATTCTTGATTGGGCCAATTTACTAGTTAGGAAAAAAAAGAGTTTCAATCTATTATAATCCGTTCTTGTAAAGCATAGTCGTTGTCAAACAAGTATCCCACATCGCCATTCTCAAATGAAAAACCATTCTAACATTAAATAAAATATATATGGTACCATGTATCAAATCCAGGGAGCTACTACCAGTAATCATATTTGAATATCTAAACCAACGTTCTAAAATTTGATTAATTCGTCACTATTTTCCCATGCAAATAGTTAATCCACCAGCCTCCCTCCATCATATCTGTGCATGCACTTTCCATCGGATCAAGCCACCAAATAAATTTCAGATTTTTCAATACCAAATCTCTTTGGCACTCGAAATTTCTAAATTTTTAATTACATCTCTATCCATGTATGTTGTGCACTGGATACCTCCATATCTCCGACATTGCAATTTCTAATAATCCACCATGTCCACTAATCAGTTTTTTTATATTTCAACTAGGATTTTGTTGAGTGTTTTCACATTGGAAAGAGATATTTTTTATTTATTTCAAGGTTGATTTCTAAACCAAAAGTGTAACATGTTGTTTTGAATTAGTTTACTTGTTGTATCAATTCAATTGTTTGCATCCATAAGAAATGGAAGGAATTTGATTTCTAGTTTCAGAGGGGGTAGAAAATGATGACAACCTACAAGAGGATGGGTGGCACAACTTGTGTTCTTAGGTTTATTAAAGGCATGTATCCATTTTCGAAGAACCACGATATATTTCTAGTAGTGTTGTCTTCACTAAAGATTTTGAATACACTTTTACACTTTAAGAGGCTTGTGCTTTAAAGATAGGGAAGGATTCAATGGAAGATAGATCATTGTTCAAATAGTCTAAGAGGCTATAGGGGTTCGAAGGAATTATGCCTCAATGGGTTTGTTAGATAATCATGTGTGGATTTCTATCGAATAGTTTGAGATAGATCCGATATCTTGAAGTTTGACATCATACCTTTACAAGGGTTATGAGACATTTCGACTATTAATGGTATCCAATAATGGTCAGAAACTTGGATCACAACTAGGAGGCTATATTATTCGGTGGAATAGGGAGAGAGTAACTTGAAGGAATCTTACAAACCAATAATTATTTTCAAATGACACAACTTCTATAAAACATTTTATTATGTTTCATGTTGTATTTAGTGTATATTTAATTTTAGTTTTTTTCCATAAAATAAAAATTGAGCCTAGGGTGTTAATGTTAATGCTTACATTAATATAATGATCAAATTAAGATGTTTAGTATTCTCTCAACCTTCCCTCCTAAATTATTTCTCCTCAATTAGAAATCCTAAATGATCTCTCCTCAATTAAAAATAATTGAGGTAGATTAAAAAAAATACACTCTATATAATGGAGTTGCAATTTGTACTAAATGATAATATCAAGTGTATCAAATTGATATGCATATTTTAATTCATGTGTTTCTTCTCCATCAAATGTATGAAATTGGTATGGATATTTTAATTTATGTGTTTCTTCTCCAATTTTTTTGGTTGTATTTTACCATTGGAAAGAGATCGATTACAAAAAATTGTGTCTTCCAATAAATTTCCCATCATGTAAGGCCTAATGTGGAGCCTTATTAAGGGAGAATTTCCGATGAATTTCCCATCATGTAAGGCCTAATGTGGAGCCTTATTAAGGGAGAATTAAAGAAGCATAATTATATTATTTTTGTTTGAATTTAAGATATTTCTTTTATAATGTGGTAAAGTATAAATTTCTAATCTGAAAGATTAAGTTAGAATATCAAAGTTGGTTATAAAAAAATTTAAATTATTGTTAATGAATAAAAAAAATTAAAAAATATCATTTTCGTTTATCCTTCTTATAAATAAACATTAAAGAAATAAGTTATTAATATGTTGAAAGAAAACAACATATCTTAAAGAAAGAAAGATTTTAAAACATATTTACATTGTTTTATAATGGATCTGCATTGGAAATGCAATTATGTATAAAAAAAATCATTTTATACTTTATTTTGTTAAATCAAAATTTTATAATATATTGGATTTTTATTGGTTGTAGAACAAGAATTTAAACTGTTTATGATTAGTTAAGTGTTGGTTCTTTTTGGACATAAAGAAACAAGTAAGCAACCCAAAACTCATAGGCATCTAGTAGGTGTGGAAATTTGCTTCTTATGAAACACCAACAAGTTATTTTAGGTGGCGTGGTTTTCCTTGAATAATGGTGATGAGTCAATTCACATTTGTGGCAACAACCAGTGATGGCTATCCTTAGTTTTAGTTTGACAACTTAGTAATGATAGGTTTTTCCATCTTTGGGAAATAAAATTACATTGGATTTTTATGTAGATTTTAAGACTAGATTCACAGTTTTCAACAACAATACAACTTTTTCTTTTACCTTTTAAGGACATAGATAAAGAAAGAATGGAAATCTTATGGCTGATTAGTATAACTCTATGTCTAATAATATTATAAGTTGGTTACTAATTGATATTAAACCTTATTTATAACAATTTGAGATACACGACCTTAAATATCAATAGATATTTTAATTTTTTTAAGCGTCACTCGATATAATTACTTGCTTCTTAACCATTTTTTTATTTTATAATGTTAGTACCCACAAAGCTTGGAACATGCAAAGATTTCTTAACAATACACCCATCACCATACACAACTTAATCTATGCTAAAATATATAAAATAAATATATATAAATAATTGTAAATAAAAATTAAAACAATTTGGATATACAACCTATAAATTGACATAATTTAATAATTTGGATACTCATTTTCATGGATATGTTACAACACCAATAAGCTCGTATACAGCCACTTGGATCAAATTACAATTTATTTGTCTTCATTATTTTGACAATTTGATCCTCATTTTCATGGACCAATATGCTCGTATAGCCTCTTGGATCAAATAAAAAGGTTTTTGCCTTCATTATTTTTAGCCTTTCCCTTCTAATATACCATGCGTTACGAACCAATTTCTGGATAAATGTTGTTCAAACCATTTGAGATGAGGCTTATCATATGATATGAACCAATAATTTGGGCTAATACATTTTTCATTTTTCTATAAGTCTCTTTTTTAACCCTTCACTTTATTAGTGTTTCACTTGTTTAATTCCAAACCAAGAGTAATTCCTTTATGCTCCATGAATGTAAATAAGAATTTAACAATTGCAACATCATCCGCATCTAAGTGTTTTAATAAAAAAAAATTAATTCCTCGATGACTAGGGTTAAATCACATACATAAATTAAAAACAATAACTATTCTCTAAAATCAATTTGAATTAAAAACACTAACTATTCTTTAAAATCAATTTGTTATAAATGTAACCACCTAAGACGAGAGGATGGTAAACCACATTTTATATATTTTATGTGTAATTCAAATACTTTTTCACAAATTCAATCTTTCTTTAGACTTGCACATTATAAAAATAAGAAATAAGAAACAAGTTTTTCTTAAATCTAGTTAGACATATAAATGTGAAAAATCAATTTGAATTAAAAACACTAACTATTCTTTAAAATCAATTTGAATTAAAAACACTAACTATTCTCTAAAATCATTTTGTTATAAATGTAACCACCTAAGACGAGAGGATGGTAAACCACATTTTATATATTTTATGTGTAATTCAAATACTTTTTCACAAATTCAATCTTTCTTTAGACTTGTACATTATTAAAATAAGAAATAAGAAACAAGTTTTTCTTAAATCTAGTTAGACATATAAATGTGAATAAATATGTAACATAATAATATAAATTTACAATTCCCTAATCCTAACTAATATTATGTGGTGAGTATAACATCAAATCATAAATTATAAGAAAATAATCAAGAATTTGTAAGAAGGTAATAAGAGAGATCTTCATAAATGCATTAAATATAAACAATAAATAAAACCTAAAACATGATAGATGTTGTTAGTTCTTGCATCACCTAAGTCCAAAATCCTTCTATCTAAACCACTCCTATACCACTTTTATGCTTACACTTCACCTACACTAGCCAACTTTACTATGGTTGATGACTCAACTCAAATCAACAAAACAATTTAGGAGGCTTTTATGAGGGAAAATAAATAAAAGTCCATGGTTTCTTCTATAATAATTACTCCAGCATAAACTTGCTCTCAATGGTCTTCTTCCCCTTGTACCAACAAATAAATCGTGTTTATATCATGAAAATGTAGTTGAATTAGTTGCATATGGAGATCATGGTTGTATAGGTGTACAAATCTTGTGATATCTACATGGGAGCACACATTTATATTTTTTTTAGGATTTTTTGAAAGTTTTAGTGGGTTGCTCTATGGAAACTCATAATAAACCCACATGTTTATTAAATAAAAGTTATAGGTTAATATATGAGGAGGAGGAGGAATGATAAAATAATATTAAGTAAATGTCCAACAAGGAATATTTGATCAAAGGTAACCAAATAAGACTATTATAGATTCCCCCTAATGAGGTTAGAAGAGAAGTTGACGGAAAAAATACATTATAATAATATAAAGAAATCAAACAATTGAAAGAAGATGGAGTTCAACAAGAACATATTTAAAAGATACCTACTAATAAAAGCCAAAGTATCAAATGATTCTTCCTTGAGGTGAGAATACCCATGCTTAGGTGAAACACACATGTCTACCAAATTAAGTACATTACAAATCCATGAAGTATATATAGAATGCAATACCATGGACATCAGATAATATATAGTGGATGCATGTCAAAATGGTATCATATCAATGAGGAAATATGTAGTGGATATACCTTTCAATATACATCTAGAGAACAACTAGAGATGAGTGAAGCACAAATTGGTTCTCCAAAATTGACAATATCATATAAGTAGGTGGTACTGTATAATAAACTCAAGCAATATCATTATGATGAAATTCCATTTAAACCAAAGGTATTTGATCCTATTTGTCAAATGTATGAATCTACGTCATGTGAATAAATTATATTGAGTTGAATATGAGAGAAATGTTTGGTCACTAGTCATTAATGGGAACCATTTATATACATTATTAAAGTTGTTGATGATGATACTAGGAATTGAGGTACTGCACAATAAATTCCAAAAAGCGTAAATAGATGTGATGTTGTATAATGTTAACTAAATATCATATAATCATATCTAACACAGTATCTAATCATAATATTATAATGTTATCTAAATATTGTTCCCAAAGCAAATGAATAGATGTTGATAGGAAGAGATCTATTAGAAGGAGAGCGTTAAGAAACCCTTCATTAACAAAAACAAGTGAGTATCAAGAACATGGTATGATTTGAAAGTATTGGACAAAAAATTATAGGAACACATCATCAAGTACAACTATTGAATACACTAGCTGAAAATAGTACACAAGAAAAAGGCTCCAAGCAATAATCAATGATGACAATAACTCTTAGAAGTGAGTCATTCTACTAATAAGGAAAAAGAAATCCCAATACAAATCTCACTATCTGAATAAAGGTCTTTCCATTGAACATAAGGGAAACCACTAAATCAAAAATTAATAATGAGAATCACTAATGAGCACAAAGAAATGAACCAATGATGAAAGTAAGTGCTTCTATGCTTCGGATCTAGATCTACCTCCCAAAGAAATGTATCATAGTGATAAGAGAATACTTGCTAATGAGATGAAAATGATGAATCCTTCTACATTAGCATGAGTAAAACACTAATTATGTTGATGTACCAAGAATAAATTGACAATAGACAAGGCCAAAATGGATAGTTAATAAATCTAAAGAATAGGTGACTTAGGCTAAAACATCCCTTGAACATAAGCATGACACAATAATGACTTAGGAAACAACTAGTGCCAAAAGGACTAACAATATAATCCATAATTGCAAATGGCATTGAAGGTTCTCCATAATTATCTAAAAAGTAACCAACCAGATGAGTACAAACACTCAAATTCATGGTACATTTCTTAAGGAAATACTAAAACCCAACTATAAAGTATTGACACAAAACATTTTTTTTTTTTTTTTAAGGGAAACGTGATTTGAATAATGCCACATATATGTAAATTTTCAAAAAAAAACAATTCTTTCTACTTTTTTTTAATACATATTATATTTTTTTTTGGGAAACATGATTTGAATAATGCCACATATATGTAAATTTTCAAAAAAAACAATTCTTTCTACTTTTTTTTATTACATATTATATTTTTTTATCTTTTTGTTTAGAAAAGTCTAAAAAAACTAAAATAATTCCATAATACAATGGAAAAGATGAGTGTTGTAGGACATGAAACTATATTGCGAACCCTTGGAACATATATACTAGAAAAAAAGAAAAAAAGTTGTTGGGAAGGAAATGGACACCCATATGCACATCCCTTCCAAGGTTAAATGGTCAAAATGCATAAGAAATTGTGGAGAATGAAAGAAACATAAACAAATACAATGGTACTAAGTAGGTTGCAATGAAACATTTGTTAATAAGTGTATAAGCAATTATTAGCAATGCAAATGTAATTCAACATAATAAAAATAGGAAACCATTGAGAAATGGATAGAAAAAGAAAGATGCATAATCATACAGGTTCATACCCAATCTCATGTTGGGACTAATAAGGATCTTAATCCTCTGAGACAACTCAACATTGGCATTGAAAAGACAAACAAGGTGCTAAATAGGGAAACCCATGATAGGAAGGATTTACCACACAAGCTATGAAAAAACATGAATAATAATATTTTAAATGCTACAACTAAGTGGGGTTGATCATGAGGTATACAAATTATAGAGAGAGGTTGACAATGTAGAAATGCAAGGCATAAATCCATATTTCTATATGCAATACAAGAATGATTTTGTTGGTGTTTCTTCCCTCTTTGACCCATGTTCATACCTTCTGTCACATGCAAAAAATCCCAAGATATCGGCCTGACAGAGCAAAGCTCAGTCAATAGAACCTGGGATGCAGATGTAGTCTCACTCGACATATCTCTTATAGGTAACTGCCAGAACCAGGTTTCTGTAGTTGGGTGGGGGTTTCTTCTCCTTCGACACCTTACTAAATCGCTCGACCGAAGCCAATGGGTGTATTACTTAATCCTACTATGTGTAGATAAGATACTACTTAACTTATCCATCACAACTATTATAACAACAAGGTATGCTTAACACACAGGTTATCCATCAATAGTGTGATTCATGCATAAGGAAACTCGTCATAAGAAAATACATAAACATTTAATCACAATATACATTCATGTGACTTAAGCAAATTCATCATATACATTCACATAAATTGATATACATTCATGCAACATAAATGCATTCATAATCTACTCAATGACACAGTCTTGAACATGGAAACCCATCTGGGAAAAACCACAAAGGCACTCTTAATCTGGCATGAGAAATATATGGAACCTTTGGTTTGCTCACTTAGCTACAGACTATGTTTTAGATCTTCTTCTCTTATATATACAAACTTCTCTCTCCTCTCATGCTCTCTGGTCTTCTTCCTCTCAATATTTTTCTACTTAACTCTAATGTTAATCCACACACATCCTAGATCAACTACTCTTCTCTATACTTCTACGTTCTCGGCTACATATTACTCAACTCTTCTTACAGAAACAAAACCTACTAACTGACTTATTAAGTAACTAAGCAAGTAAAACAAGAAAGTAAGCAACCAAGCAAACTAGAAAGGAACCCACTAAGCAACTTGCACATGTCGCTATTAGCCGACTTCATTCAGTTAGCCAACAGGTCGTCATTCCTATTCTAGTGACATTTTTCTGTAGGCACTAACGACCCATATTACAAAGATGTTTTTATTCCTTACAAAATGTGTGACTTCTGCCAATTCTATTTGACCTCGTACCCAAGATATTCGTTGAACTTCCATTTTTAGTCATTGTGTCACTGCATGTCTCCTCTAGCATGGTTCCTTCCGTCGTGGTTGATCTCGTCACAACATTTCCTTCTGTCATGAATTCTCATCTGTTGCAACTTCTCTCCTATTGCGGTTTCTCTCCTATCACGAATTCCTCTATGACTTATTCTTGCCTTAACTATATCTTCCTTATTTGCTTCTACTCTTCCTTCTCTACTTCTCTTGTAGCTCCTTTTCCTTCCTGCGACCAAAATCTTTACCTTCTTGGGCAGAATTTGAACTAAATTCTTCCTATCTTTCCCTAGGGCCAACACGCCCCTAACACTCACTTGTGGCTCGTCTCAATCCACACAATGATATTCATCAACTTCTGCATTTGTAATGACTTTACCTTGAAAATCTTGGAGTATTTTCATTACCTCTTCTGTCTCTCATCGCATGTCTTCTTCTTCCTTCTACAAGTTTTCCACAAGGTCGGAACTGACGTCTTCCAACATTATGATCCCTACAGCCTTTGTTTCTTGTTGCACCCTCTAATGTAAAGGTTGATTAATTCATGTAATCCTTTCTTATTTGACTTACAAATATGCAACTTTATTTGTCCTTTGTTGTTGTTGCGTGCACAACGCCGTAACTTGTTGTTGCAACTTCTTAATTACTTCTTCCTTAGCCATTTTCTCTGATAAGGGAAAAAATTTCATCTCATTCTTTAGCTGAGTCATCAATCAAGGATTCCCAAGTCTGGGAAACTTGGTCAATAACCTTGGTGCATGATGACTCTTCTTCTTCGATCCTTTTTGTAGCCTCTACCATTACTTTTCTTCTTTCTTCTATTTTAAAAAGTTACTTCTTTGGAATATAGGACTGACTAGATGGAAATTTTCATCGACATCACCGATTATATCCTGGGCTTTCTAGAAAGATGAAGACAAAATCTAGGTGCTTTCCTAGGCATTATTTTCTTTAACTTCTGTCTCCCCATGGGAAGATCATTTTCATCAGCATTCCTTTGTTGCGAATGAAATCCTCCATCTCATATTCTTCCCTTAAGTAAACATCACCAACTATATCTTGAGCTTCTTGTACAGTTGATGGTGATGTTGCATGCTTGTGTCTCTGTTTTCCATTATCTAAACTCTAGTTCGGACCTCCAAGTTTTACCAATGGATACAGTGCATTCTGGTGAATCCTTTGGCAAGTCTATGTGACGGTTTAGGTGGAATTTCATTTGGTAGACAAATTTCTACCACTGCTCCTTCATCCTTCATCGATAGTGCCAATACACCTTTTCTCTTGCGAGAACCAGAACGCTTCTTCGTTGACGAACCAGGTGGGTCGGGTGGTAACCTTACTTCAGAGATGTCTAGAACTTGCTCATTTTCCAATACAATCACTACCTACAGTGGAACATATCCGACAGTGTCTTCCATAATGAGCGTGGGTAACACAATTTCACTGACAAAGTCTATGACTACACTGGAACTAGGAGTTGAAATAGCCATACTATGTGAACAAAGAAGTTACTTCGGCCCTGGTATTTGCAGAGAGCAATTCCTCATTCAAGCATAGCAGAATGAAATGAAGGTGAAGGGTGATTTCTATTAATATCGACTCTTTCAACTAGAAAAAATTTCACACGCACAGACATTATGTGGAATGGTGACAACATGATATACCATGGCCACCTGTCTGAATCAGGATACATAAACCACTATGTAACCTGTCACTTCCCTTGTGACGTCATTGCCATTATTATGCAATCATGATGGAAGTGACTTAAAATTACACCACCAAAATATTTTGGTCTTTTCAAATTAATGACGGCCATCTGTCTTAATAATGGACATCTGTCACTTTTGCGATTCCAGTGGTGCTTACAATAGTGTCACACTTCCTGTGACATCGTTCCTTTGGTGCGACAAACTAAGTGTCTTCATCCTCATTTTTCTATCTGCGACAAAATCAGGGTCTGTGACACTTTTATTTTTAATGCAACAAACTATCAATCTATGACAGAATTTTCTTTCGCGAGAGTGGATTTCCTACAGTTTAAACAAAAAAATATTTCTTTCTTTCTTTTCTTTCTCTTTTTCTCTCTCTTTTGTCTTTTTTTTTTAATGTGACCAAGTCATGGCTATCATGATATGACTTCATCCAACTTCCATTTATTAGTCCTTTGAATGGTGTTCCATCTAGATTTTGTAATTGCACTTCACCTCCATTAGTGATATGATTTACAATGTGTAGTCCAAGCCAATGTCTCTTTAATGTACCAAGATGCTTAAAAAATTTGTTTTCATACATAAGAATAAGTCCTATTTCCTGAAACTATTTTTCCTTGTTGTGTCAATCATGCCATACCTTTTCAACGTTTTGGTGATTCCCTGTGACAAAATGTTGTTCTTCCATCTACACAAGTTGCGACAATCTCTCTTCGACGATATATTTTATTTTCATTTAATTCACCTTAATATTCTTAGTTTCAATTGTTTTTTGCATTAAAAAGACTAGTATTGAGTGGCTTTCATTTATTCACATTAGAAAGTTCTTAATCGTTTGGAGCATATATAAATTTTTGGAAGAACTACATTTATACTTTATTTTTAGTGTCACATCCCCACCCATCAATCCGACCAACGGAAAGACCATGAATGATATACAGGGTGCCGAAATTCCCCCCCATGACGAAATTGTGAAATTCATAAACATTTAAATGTGCCTGCAAATGCATAAATATAGACACAACATAAATAAAATTATGTGCACACACATCATTCCTATAACAACATACTCATCAGAGGCATAAAAATAAAACCTTGCACAAAGATAAAATATTTTCCTATGGCTCGTCCTGAGCCACTCGAAGTCATTCCTCCACTTCTTTACTTATGCTCACTTTACTGTGAAAATATTCCAAGATTTTTGACACTCTCTCCACTTACAGTCACACTTCTTCCTGTACCTTCTACATTTGCTCCATAAGGTCGGAACTAATATTTTATAGCATTACTTTCACCATTGATGTCGTTGTTTCATGCACCTTCTGATGTATAGGCTGAATGATTCATGTAACTTTGTCCTCTTCATCTTGCAGCTCATCCACCTTTTCTGTACAGTGTTGTTGTTGTGTGCACAACACTGTTACTTGTTTCTCTAATTTCCTCATTTATTTTGCTTAGCCATTTTCAATGCTAAGGGGAATTGCTTCATTTCATTCCTTATTTGAGCAATATTTCCTTCAATTGTTGTCAAATCATTGGAAAGTTTCTATGATTCTGCATCATCCATTAATGCTTCAAGTCTGCGAGACTTGGTCGACAACATTGGCACATGTCACTTATGCTTCTTCTATTTTCTTCATAGCTTCGTTTGTTTCTTCCCTTATTTCCTCCAACACTTATGGGGGTGTTCTTGGTTGCACATGCTATTCAAGTTGTGTGACCATTTTCTTAAGGTCATTTGTTATCTTTCCAAGTCGAATGACCTTGATTTCTACCTGCATTTCTGGTTTCTGCATCATTAAGATTCAAACATGTTATATTTACAATATTTTCAAGCTTCAACTTGCTTTCTTCTCCTGCCTTTACTTTATGCTTGATCTTCTACATATTTTCCTTTATTTTGTTAATGATATTCTCGTATTTATTCTCCTGCTTTCCATGGGTAATTTCTCTTACTTTGATTTCTACGACTGCAGCTTTTTGTAATGCATATACTTCCTCCAGTCGCATCTACGAAAAATCTATGATTATCTGGCCAATACTTTTGGCCACTTCATTGAATTATGGGGTTCACAGATCCACTACTTCCCCTCCAACTTGTACCCTGATTAGATGATACAGTTTTGGCCTCTAGGGTTCTGGTTCTTTAGAAGGACCAGGTGTTGATGTATTTGTAACTTTGGAATGTATTCACTTTTATATTTTATGTATTGTACCCTGCTTTTTATTCCAGGAAGTATCTATAATGTAATTGAGACATTTCATGCCCTGATGTTCCCATCGGGAGATTCTATAATCTAAACAAGTCATGTAAAGTCATTGTGGGTAACCCTCCTATTGATCAAGGGTTAGAGTCCCCGCAGTTGTGGGGCCCTAGGGTTATTAGACTCTCCTAGAGAAGTCGGCCATAGTGAGATATTGGTAAGTCGGGAATTAGAATAAATAGAGAGTAAGCCTCTCTATTTATTATACACTCACTCACATTCAGTTGTAGCGTATAGCTGAGTGAGAAGAAGTAAGAGAAGAAGTAGCTGGGACAAGAGAGAGAGATTACTATTGTCGAGAGATGATCTTACTATTTTTGGGGCTTTGGTTTTGGTGCTAATTCTTTCTCTAATGAAGTTGCAGGGTTTTCTCCTTTATGGTTTCCCCAAGGAAAATATTTGTGTTTATTGTCTCATGTGTTTGATTGTTGTGCTTGTTATTCCCTCAGTTAAAGATCCTAAGATAATGCTAACTTAAATGTTAAAAATATAACATGGTATCAGAGCTAACCTGAGAAGAAGACACTGTGCAGCTGCGAAAACTAGGGATTCCTATTTTTGGATCTCTCTCCACATATTTTCAGCAAAATATGGTTGGGATGACTGTCCTCTCCAGGGCGCATCTTTCTGTCGAAGCAGAATCTGATTCTGAGCATTTTCAGTTTTTGACCCGACACTATTGCTAGAAATTAGGGCTTTCCACAGAAGTGGAATTTTTGAGTGAGCCTAGGCCTGGATTAATCTCCTCCTCAAAATAAAAGTTTAGAGATCAAGATCAAATTTTTTGGTTGGGAAAAACTCTGGGAAATTCAAACCCTAATCTGCTTCTGAACCAGCTCTACAAGAAATTCAGCTCTAGATCTAGTTCCAACATCTTGAGCTGGTAAGATCTAAATCTTTTGTATTTCCATTTCAGGTTCTCAGTTAAGATGTCTCATCATACCAAGCTTGATGAAAAGCTTGAGGGAGCTGATAATTTTCGAGCCTAGAAGTATAGGATCTCCCTGGTCCTCGAAGAAAATGATTTGATCTCTTACATCAATGAAGAGGTTCCAGTTCTAGAGGGAGATGAGGCTAAGGCCTTACAAAAGAATAAATTGGTCATGGATAAGAGGATTATTACTGATTAAATCAAGGCTCACCTCATACCATAGGTTTCCTCCCTAAAGACACCTAATGCTATGTTTGATCCCTTGACCAAACTGTTTGAAGGAAAGAACTTAAATTGGAAGATGAGTTTGAGGAACCAATTGAAGAATGTGAAGATCCAAAATGCAGAGACCATACAGTCATACTTCACAAGGGTCAGGCATATAAAAGAACAACTTGAAGCAGTGGATGAAGAAGTGGAGAATGCAAATATTGTAATGAAAACCTTGAATGGTCTCCTTAGATCATAAGATTCTTTTATTCAAGGGATCTGTGCTAGAAAGAAGTTAGTCAATTTCAGTAGACTGTGGGAGGAATGCTCACAAGAAGAAGCTCAGATAGTATCCCAAGAAGAAAATATGGGAAGTGAAGATCAATCTCTCACAGTACACTCCAAGACAAGTAGAAGAAGCTCTCATCATTCCAAAGGTAAGCACTTCCACCAGAAAAATAACACTAGAAGAGATTCATCTAAACTTATATGTTATACATGTGATGAAATAGGACACTTTGCAAGAGATTGTCCTAGAAACAAAAATAGCTGTCACAAGAAGAAGGGAAACAAGAGAAGACATCATGCTCATGCTGCAGAGGATGATGAACCTTCCACAAAGAGAACCAGACAAGAAAGTGATGATTCTTCAAGTGATGAATAATATGTTCTGATTTTCGCTCTCATAGGAACTATCATGCATGGAAGTAATGATTGGCTTATAGACAATGGTGCTTCCAAACATATGACGGGATTCAAGGAATCCTTTGTGAAACTATCTGAACATGAATCACCTCACAAGGTGAAACTTGGATATGACTACCAGTATCCAATAAAATTTAGTGGTGAATCCTCATATAAGCTAGACTCTAGAAAGTCTATGAAGATGAAAGATGTCTTGTTTGTACCAAGACTAAAGAAGAACCTCCTCTCCATATCTGCATTGGATGCAAAAGGAATGAGGGTTGCATTTGTAGATGGCAAAGTTATCATGTGGCTAAAGGGAAAGACTATGGATGATGCAGTTGTGATTGGGGAACAAGAAGGAGGTCTATACAAATTGAAGGGCCAACCAGAACAAGCTATGGTTCATGACTTAGTAGAACCAAATGAACTTTGGCATAGAAGGCTTGCACATGTGCATTACAGAGCACTACCACTTGCAAGCAAAGTTGTTGAAGGTATTCTAGAAATACAGATAAAACATGATGGTGTCTGCAAAGGATGTGCGAAAGGGAAGAACAAAAAGAAGACATTTCCAAGTAGCGAGAGCAAGGCAAAAGGAATCTTGGAAATCATCCACTCCGATGTATGCGGTCCAATGTCATCTAGTTCATTAAGCGGGTATGTATACTATGTTTCTTTTATTGATGATTTTTCTAGGAAGACATGGATATACTTTATGAAGAACAAAGATGAAGTATTCAGCAAGTTCAAGGAATTCAAAGCCTTGATAGAGAACCATAAAGAAAATAAGATCAAGACCTTTCGATCAGATAATGGCGGAGAATTAACATGAAATGAATTCAAACAGTTATGCAAAGAATCAGGGATTAAGTGGGAGTTATTCACTCCATATAATCCACAACAGAATGGGGTTGCAGAAAGGAATAATAGAACGATCATGGAAGCTACAAGGGCCATGCTTCATGATCAAGACCTTCCCGTGCATCTATGGGAAGAAGCTACCAGAACAGCAGTGTATGTACAGAACCTTACTCCACACAGAGTACTCAAGAACAAGACACCTGAAGAAGTCTTTTCCGACAAGAAACTAGAAGTCAGCAATCTCAGAATATTCAGTTGTCATGTATACATACACATTCCAAAAGAAAAAAGGACGAACTTAGATCCTTCAGGAAGGAAGAGTATATTTGTGGGATACTCTGAAAGCTCGAAGGCTTACAGCATATACTTCCCAATATTCAAGAAGATCGACATCAGCAGAGATGTAACATTTGACGAAGATTCAGCTTACATCAAATCCAAAAAGAGACCTGCTGAAGAACCTGAAGAAACAGAAGCACCCAGAATTCATGACACAACCACGAACAAATAAATTCAAGAAGAAGATCGAGAATTAGAAGAACCTCAAGAACCTATAGATCCACCTCAGGAGAAGAATCCTTAGAAGAGGAAACCTGCTTGGGTACGAGAAGCTATCCAAGGTGCAGAAAGATATGGGGTTCCAGAAGAAAATCACAGAGAAAGAAAAAGGACCAAGTCCTGCTCCGGGTATGTAGCCTTATTATGTGACTTCATCGATAAAGAACCTTCCAACTATGAAGAAGCGGTAGAAAGGAAAGAATGGAAGGATGCTATGATCGAAGAGTATCAATCGATTGAGCCAGTTCCTAACAAATCCAAGACATGTTCACTTGATTGTTACAAAGCATATTCTGAGGTACCTGAAGGGTACAATTGATTATGAATCAAAAGATTAACCTAGATGGTTATGTTGATTCAAATTGGGCAAGCAGTTCCATTGATAGGAAGAGCACTTTAGGGTGTTGCTTTAGTATGGGATCAGGTGTGATCTCTTGGTTTAGCACGAAGAAGTCCTGTGTTGCACTGAGTATAGCTGAAGCATAGTATGTCGTAGCTTGTTCAGCTAGTTGTGAGGTAGTACGGCTAAGGAAGCTACTGTCTGATTTATTTGATCTCCAATTGGATGCTACTTGTATATATTGTGATAGCCAAAGTTGTGTGAAGTTGTCTGAGAACCCAGTGTTCCATGACAAGTCAAAGCATATCGAGATCAAATATCACAATATCAAGGATATGGTGTAGAGATGAGCAGTGAAGCTCCAGTATGTTGTGACGGACGAACATATAGCTGATGTGTTGACAAAGCCATTAGCTAGAGTGAATTTTGAGTACTTCAGGGAGAAGCTTGGTGTTCTCCAAATCAAGGTTCCCTCCAAGGGGAAGTGATGAGTCTATGAGCCATTCTAACATGGTGGTAGGATTAGTTCCTTCCATGGTCAGATGTAAGGGCTGATCCATTCTGTCATGGTGAGAGGATTGGTTACTTCCATGTCAAATATGAGTGCTGAGCCATTCTGATGTGACTATAGGATTGGTTCCTAAATGATCAGATATAAGTGTTGAACGCCATTCTCTGAATGGAGGCACCTAGTCAGTTACCGAGAATACTCAGTCTAGGGTTGACAGCCATTCTGATATGACTGTGGGATGTGTTCTCACATGATCATATATAAGTGTAGTGCCATTCTGATGTGATTGAGAGATGTGTTCCCAAATGATCAGATATAAGTGTTGAATTCCATTCTCTAGGAGAATGGAGGCACCTAGTCAGTTACCAGGAATCCTCAGCCTGGGGCTAAGAGCCCTTTCGACATGTAGGCTGGATCGGTTCCTCGCATGGTCGAATGTAAGTGCAAATCCCTTTTGACATGGAGGCTGGATTGGTTCCTCGCATGGTTGAATGTAAGTGCAGATCCCTTTCGACATGTAGGGTGTATTGGTTCCTCGTATGGTTGAATGTAAGTATAGAGCCCTTTCGACATGTAGGCCAGATTGGTTCCTGGCATGGTCGAATATAAGTGTTGATCCCTTCCTTGGATAGTAGATGGTGTGTCCTACTATGTTAGAGGATATAAGTGTTGTTCCCTTCCTTGGATAGTAGATGGTGTGTCCTGCTATGCCAGAGGATGTAATTGATGTGCCTTTCTATGGATAGTAGATGGTGTGTCCTTCTATGCCAGTATATGTAAGTGCTAAGCCTTTCTATGGATGATAGATGGTGTGTCCTATCATGCTAGTGGATGTGAGTGCTGGGCCTTTCTAACATATATGACTGGATTGGTTCCTCTCACAGTCAAATGTGAGTGTTGGGCATGCCTTTCTAACATGGTTTTGGATGTGTTCCTCTCATGGTCAGATGTAAGTGTTGGGTGGGCCATTCTGACTTAGGGTCAAATATAAGCGTTGAAGAAGACCTACATGGAGGCTAGGCCTACAACCAACATGAAAAAGGGATGGCTCTGTAGAACTTCCCGTGATGAGAATAATCATGAGATTGCACCAGTGATGATGATCCAGTAGTGATGATGATCCAGATCGAGTGATGATCTAGATCCAGTGATTATGTCCCAGTGATGATCCAGATCAAGTGATGACCCAGATCCAGTGATGATGATCTAGATCCAATGATGATCCATATCCAGTGATGATGATCTAGATCGAGTGATGATCCAGATCCAGTGATGAAGATGACTTGAATATGAAGATGACGAGATGATCCATTTGATACAAGGAAGAAGACCAGTGGTGACAAATTGTTTCGAGAGAATACCTTCCTAGTTAACAGAGAGTGTTGATGTATTTGTAACTTTGGAATGTATTCACTTGTATATTTTATGTATTGTACCCCGATTTTTATTCCGAGAAGTATCTATAATGTAATTGAGTCATGTCATGCCCCAATGTTCCCATTGAGAGATTCTATAATGTAAACAAGTCATGTAAATTCATTGTGGGTAACCCTCCTATTGATCAAGGGTTAAAGTCCCCACAGTTGTGGGGCCCTAGGGTTATTAGAATCTCCTAGAGAATTCGTCCCTAGTGAGTTATTAGCAAGTCAAGAATTAGTATAAATAGAGAGTGAGCATCTCTATTTATTATACACTCACTCATACTTGGTTGTAGCACATAGCTGAGAGAGAAGAAGTAGCTAGGACAAGAGAGAGAGAAATTATTGTTGTCGAGAGATCATCTTACTGTTTTGGGGGCTTTTGTTTTGGTGCTGATTCTATCTCTAAGGAAGTTGTAGGGTTTTCTCCTTTATGGTTTCCCTGAGGAAAATATTTGTGTTTATTGTCTCATGTGTTTGATTGTTGTGCTTGTTATTCTCTCAGTTAAATATCCTAAGATAATGCTAGCTTAAATGTTAAAAATCTAACATGGGGTTCATCCTATGACTCAGGTACTTGGGGCACGTGATCCACTGCAACTTTAACTTATTCGATAGCTTTACTAAGTTCATTAAGTCACTCTGTAATATGATTTGTGAACTAATTCTGTCGCTTGCCGATGTCATGCAAACTTGTTTGTGCAGCTCCGTGTAGCGCTTCTACTAAAGCTACCAAGTCTTTGTCATCCATTCAGAATGTATAAAATTTCTTATTATCCTTCCTTTTCTTGATCTTAGGATCCCCTTGCTATGTTTCTTCTTGTTATCCATGTTCTTCTTGCTCTTCCAGTGGTGGCTCTAGAGGAGGCAAGCTGGACTCATTCTTGTCTAACTCCCTTCTTTCATTGTATTGCAAGGGGGTTTTGTCCTCATTTACCTCTTCCTCCCCTACCTTAGCTTCTGGTAAAAATAGGGGCCATTCTTTTGGCCATTCATTGACAATGGTTTCCGCTTCGTCTTCCATTAATACAAATCGTTTCTCCAACCATTGGATTTCTGGGTCCTTTCGTGGTTGTATGACAATATAGTGTGGGATAATTTGGTGTAATCGGGAAGAATTTTTATCATTAAGTCTCACATGTTTCTTCAATTGATGCCTTAAGGCTTCACCATGTATAAAAAATTCAATATTACTATCTATCCACATGTTTTTGTCTATTAAGAACTAGAGGTTTTTGTATCTTTCTCCTCCGCATCTAACAAGTAAATCTACTGGTTGGTAGTCTGTTGGGTCATACCAAACAATAAATGAAATTAAAATTAACAACCATGAATAATGCAAAGCATTACCTTCTTCCTGTGATGTGGTAACATCTTGTAACAACTCGTTAAGCAAAAATTGTGGCCAATTGATCTGAACTCCTTCTGCATAAAGTGCAGCTAGTGACACTACACCTGCAATACATTGGGTTGGTCACAATGTTAGAAAAATATTGCAAGACAATTTCGTTGCTACAAAGTGAACAACATGGTCGTTAATGGATGAAATTAAGAACCCTCTGTTATCCCTAACCAGGTCATACTTATCCTTGACCTTCACAATCAGAGTTGGGTCTTTGTCCTTCTTCAAAATGACGTTGGGTCTACTTCCACCTACAAAAAGTCTGTAGTTACTGAAATCAGGTCGACATCCTCCGAATATGGCTTGTCTAGCCACAAGAATCCTCCATGAAATACTACTAATACTTGTTTCACATATGTGTTCACTTATGTTCTTCAACCAAAATGTGGCATGAATAGCAATGATAATAGACCATACTGGTCCAGTTCTTTCTCCCATTCCTTTGTAACAAAATAGTTTGGTGAGTTGAGTGTTTCTTTCACCAACTCCATGTAGTTTTTTATATCCAGATCTTCCAGTTTGTTTGTGTCATGGTCCTAAAAGGATAAATTCCACAAATTTGGCATAATGTCCTTCAATACCTTAATTCCTTTTAGCAGTTTATGTGCTACCAGTGGGGATCAAATCTTTCTTGGGATTTTTACCTTTGGTGCATCTACGCACCTTGGTGGAATATATGGAGGCAACAAGGTGCTAGTTTCTGAATCTTCTCAATCTTTGAGGACTGGTGGCATTGCCATTGATTTTTCCTTTTTCTTCCTCTTCATTGTATGATTTCCCTTTGAAGTTGTTGAGGGTGCTGGTTCATCTGTTCTGCATTTTCTTCATGGTCGAAGTGGAAATTGCCCAACATCTAGGATAGGATGCTGCATTAGTGGAACATAACCCGTAGTATCTTCCATAATAGGTGTAGGTGATTCAGATCCAACTTCAGCTTCCACAGTTGCACTAGCGCTTGATATTAATATTACCATGAAATGGCTTTGGCTCCTTGAATTAGAGATGACCATCACTCCTCTCCTCTAGGAAGAATGAATCTGAGTGTAGGCATGAATTTTGATATGAAAAATTAGTTTTCGATAGTTTTCCCTCACACAAGTGGGTATTCAAATAGAAAGGAATCCATCCTTTTAATCTCATGGTGCATCAATTGAATCATTTAAGAAAACTCCTCAGCACACCGTCAATTAGCTGGCATTTGCAAGGTAAGTTATTGTCATTAAGGAAGACGTGATTGCAAAGCACACCACCCAATTCTGTTGATATTTACAATTCAATGGATGACAGCTATTTTTTCAGTGAATCCTCCACACGAGTCTCTTCATTATTTTTCCAGTATCGGCTTATCAAGTTTCTTGTTGCACTCCCTGCGAATTGCATTTCCCTTCCAAAAGGGTTCCCATATTGTGACAGACCAAATGTATTCACTCTGAATTCTGACCTTGTCCAGATGCCAAATCTGCACAACTTGTCTTTTCTATGCAGCAAACTAATCAATTTGTGCCAATACATTTTGGGTCATCTCGGTTTCTTTTCTCTTTTCTTTCTTTCTCTTTTCTCTTTTCTCTTCTCTCTTTTTTTTTCATGCGACCAAGTCGCATCTATCAAAGTATGATTTCATTTGACTCCCATTGGTGAGATCTCTAACCTATATTCCATCTATCTTTTCTAACTTCACTGCTCCTCCGTCAGTGATTTCCTTGACAATCACCTCCGCATATCCATTGATAAACTTTCTGTAGTATCCAGTATGCCCTAATGTTGCTCTCAATTGTTTAACTGTGGTCGGTGGTGGTAGGTCAAGGATGATCACAACCTTTGCTAGATCAACCAAAATTATGTCACAATAGACCACATGGCCCAACAGAGCTCCAAAAGGTGCAGATAAGATACACTTCTTCAAATATAAGGAAATTTGATACTGGTGACACCATTCTAGCATCATTCTTATGCTCTCGATATGGTCTTTGACAAGACCAAATATTGTCTAGACATTGAATTAGACTTCAAGAAACTTATGTATAAAATATTTAAAAGCAACAACTACAATTTTAGAAAAAATTGCAGGCGCATTCTTAAGTTCAAACTGCATTACCGTATACTGGAAACAACCCCACTCTATCACAAAGGTAGTATTGTGTCTATCCTCCTTTGCAATTCTGATCTAATGGTAACCAGAAAATCCATCAATGAAAGAATAAATTTATTTTCCTCTGACATTCTCTAGCATCTCATCTATGAATGGAGTCGGAAATGGATCATGCAAACATGCATCATTTAACTTATTCAGGTCAAAAAAAATACTTACTTCACCTGAGGTATTCTTGTCCTACACTACTGATGGACTGATCTACTCTAATTCTTCAATAGTTTCTATGACGTCTGCTTCTAGCATTCGGTCCAATTTAGCTTTAACCTTTATTTATAGTGCAGGTTTAATCTGTACAGTTGTTGCTTGACCAGTTTTGCATTGAGCCTCAAGGGTATCTTCACTTCACCAAGGTCATTGACTATTGCTTTCATCTCAGAAAAATTAGTAGGGAACAAATCCTGAAATTTGTATAATAAATAAGTGATCTTCCCCATAGTCTCATCATCCCAATAATCCCTAATGTTCGCAAACTTTTGATTCTCATGTGAGCCAATATTTACTTTCTTAATCTTAAGCGGACTTAGCAATTGGTCACTAGAAATTCCATCTCCTTCCACTACGTGCACACCCTCTGATTCTGGTATGTTTATATCAAGTGTATCATCATCATCCGGTTCTCCTGTAACATTGTAACACTCCATCCATTGGTGAACTATCGTGTTGCATTGATGGAAATTAGTGGATGCAACTGGTATTTCTTCAAATATATTTTCCTTCATACTCAGTCACACAACATCAATTGTTGGTTGTCCACTTGTGAACTCAAACGTATGGGTGAAGCTCATGGATAACTCTTCCCATTCAACAATTCCTCTTCGCAGATTTACTGATGTATACTAGTTCCTTGGTACCATCTCCAAAGTGTGTACAAACTAGTGAACCCATACTTGTCACAGATATTCTTGCCATGTCGTGTGACAATGATACATATTCTCAACAAGATTTTCCAATCCTGTATACTTATGACCAGTATTTGGTTCATGACTCAGTAGAACCAAATGAACTTTGAAATATAAGACTTGCACATGTGCATTACAGAGCACTACCACTTGCAAGCAAAGTTGTTGAAGGTCTTCCAGAAATACAGACAAAACACGACGGTGTCTACAAAGGATGTGCAAAAGGGAAGAACACAAAGAAGACATTTCCAAGTAGTAAGAGAAAGGAAAAAGGAATCTTGGAAATCATCCACTCTGATGTATGCGGTCGAATGTTATCCAGTTCATTAAGCGGGTACGTATACTATGTTTCTTTTATTGATGATTTTTCTAGGAATACATGGATATACTTTATGAACAACAAAGATGAAGTATTCAGCAAGTTTAAGGAATTTAGAGCCTTGACCGAGAACCACACAGAAAAGAAGATCAAGACCTTTTGATCAGATAATGGCGGAGAATTCACATCAAATGAATTCGAAGAGTTATGCAAAGACTCAGGGATTAAGTGGGAGTTATCCACTCCATATAATCCAAAACATAATGGGGTTGCAGAAAGGAAGAATAGAATGATCATGGAAGCTACAAGGGCCATGCTTCATGATCAAGACCTTCCCATGAATCTATGGTCAGAAGCTGCTAGAACAACGGTGTATGTACATAACCGTACTCCACATAGAGTACTCGAGAACAAGACACCTGAAGAAGTATTTTCCGGCAAGAAACCAAAAGTCAGCCATCTCAGAATATTCGACTGTCTTGTATACATACACATTTTGAAAGAAAAGAGGATGAAGTTAGATCCTTCAAGAAGGAAGGGTATATTTGTGGGATACTCTAAAAGCTCGAAGGCTTATAGAATATACTTTCCAAGATTCAAGAAGATCGACATCAGCAGAGATGTAACATTTGATGAAGATTCAACTTATATCAAATCCAGAAAGAGACCTGCTGAAGAACCTAAAGAAACAGAAGCACCCAGAATTCGTGACACAACCATGAACGAAGAAATTCAAGAAGAAGATTGAGAATTAGAAGAACCTCAAGAACCCAGAGATCCACTTCAAGAGAAGAATCCTCATAAGAGGAAACCTGCTTGGGTATGAGAAGCTATCCAAGGTGCAGAAAGATATGGGGTTCCAGAATAAAATCATAGAGAAAGAAAAAGGACCAGGACCTACTCTGGGTATGTAGCCTTATTATGTGACTTCATCGATAAAGAACCTTCCAACTATGAAGAAGCGGCAGAAAGGAAAGAATGGAAGGATTCTATGATCGAAGAGTATCAATCGATCATGAAGAATGATTTCTAGGATGTATTCACTAGACCAAAGGGGAAGTCTATTGTAACTTCCAAATGGATCTACAAGATCAAGCATGCTATAGATGGTAGCATAGAAAAATATAAAGCAAGATTCATGGCTCGTGGCTTCTCCTAGAAAGAAGGAATATACTATGAAGAAACTTTTGCACCTGTGTCCAGATACACTTCCATCAGATCAGTACTTTCTCTGGCTGCAATAATGAAGTGGAAGATACACCAGATGGATGTCAAGACTACCTTCTTGAATGGTGTAGTGGATAACTCATGGATAAATATTACCATTCGACAGTTCCTCTTCGCAGCTTTACTGATGTATACTAGTTCCTTGGTACCATCTCCAAATTGTGTACAAACTAGTGAATCCATTCTTGTCACAGATATTATTGCCATGTCATGTGACAATGCTTGATATGCTCAGCAATATTTTCCAATCTTGTATACTTAGGAACAGTATAATGGATCTCTTCTTCAAATATGATTTATGTCAATATTCTACACTATGACCATGCAGAGATATATTTTTTAAGTGTACCCCACCATCTAGCGAGCGTAGCTTTCAGCACAATGTCCAAGGCGAACAGTCGCTGTGATTTCATAAATTTTTCAATAAAATCCACTAGAAAAGACACAAAGTTGGGTAATCCTTCATATGTAGGCATATCAATTTTCTTATCTCCTACACATCACATAGATCTTGTGATTATTGTGCATCTTCTCATGGATACTTCATGCAACCTGTTCTGCCAATTTTCTAGTGCATCACCTGAATCGGATGTGCAAGATCTTAAACTCCGCCAACTCATTTTTCCATCAGCTATTGGATTTATATAATCTTCTCCTGAAGGCATGATATTATACAACTAATCCAGGTAATTTCCTTGGTCTTCACTACTAACTGGCTCAACATATATCTTCCCTTCGAGCAGATCAATTGTCACAACGACCCTTTTTTTAGAATATTCAAATGATAAGATTATTTTCTTAAAATTAGTAATGGTTTGATTGTCGATCGCCCAATCAAATCCCAAAATCCCAAGGTATGGATTTGTTTCATCCACAATGTCAATTAATTCAAAGTCTACATGTGTCCTTAAGCCTTTGACTTCTATAGGAATTTGAGTTAGTCTACTAATGGGTAGAAATTTTGACTAGTTCGCAAGTATTAGCTGGATGGGAGACCAATCAAGTTGTGGCTTATTCATGCTCTCCCATGTGTGTCTTGTTAGTATGTTGACATCTGAGGCAAGATCTAATATGATATAATCCATATCATAATATCCTATCTGCACAATCATTCGCAATTCTCGACCTATTTTTAATCTCTTCTTGAGATGGTTTACTCTCTTTTCAGGTTGCAGGTCTTCTGGGGTTTCCTCTATGAGTGATGTTAATTATATGACATCATCTCTATCACTGATTAGTGCTAAACAAATTTTGAAAAAATCTTTGATATTACTAACATTTTTCAATGGATGCTTCCGGAGTAGTTGTTGAAATATTAGTCTTTACTTGTCTAGATGTTGACAGTTGAATGGTTTCAACAAACTCATTTCTCACATCCAAGAAGGCTTCATTCTCTTTATGGACATCTAGTAGGGATTTCTTTTGTTCCATAGGGCACACATGCAGTTGTCCATATTGTGTATTCTGGTCTACTCATGTCACAGCACCTACTCTTGTAACAACAATGATGGTAAGTTCTCTCAGTTCAGGAGAGATCATTTGAATGTTATGGTTTGGGTTCAGATTCTGATTCTTCACATGGTTGGGATTTCCCATAGTTCAATCGTGCCATTTCACAATTAATTACAGACATTGTTCAACAGTGTGATCAAATGCTTTACAATATGTACATTTTTTCATAGGACTTTGAAAATCTTGAGCAAAGTGTCCTAGCTGCCATAGTTATAACATATCATCTGGCCTCTTCCTCAACCAAATCCTCCTCCTCCTTATTTTTTTCCTCATCCTCAAAAATTTCCACCCCCTCTTTGATGAGGGTATTGTTGTTGTGGTGGATACTAGTTCTGTTTATACTGCGGTTGAGGATATTGAAATTGTTGGTATTGTGGTGGTGGATATTGAGTAGATTGGTATTGAGGCTCTACTCATTCATCTTACATATTCTCATCATTTTTCAACAAGTAGGTATCCACTATATTTTCCTATAATAAATGAAGTGCTCTGTAGTCTTTCTCATCATGTCCTACGGATTTACAAAACTTACAGTACAGACTAGCTGGGGTACTTACAATATTTTGTAAGTATAGACATTCTTCGGACTTATGGTCCCTAGTCTGAAATATTCTACACCAAGGAATCCCTTGGGTATTTGTCGAAGTCGACACTCCTACTGCGACGTAATTCGTGAGCGTCAGGCAATTGTATTTATGGTGCCTGTATGTTCTACATCTTGTACACCACCATTCCTATTGAAATTATTTGCCCTTCTTGATGTCCTGGAGCTGGACCGTAAGATTGGTCAGCTGCGAATGAATTTTCATCATTCATGTGCCGATTTCTCCAATCAGCAACAATACCAGCATCGTTACTATTTTGAGAGCTTATGTCTACGACACAATATTTTGTTGCATCAATGGTATCCAGATGTGCTACAACAAGGCGGAAATGAACTATTCCTTATGTTGTACATCCAACATTTGGAAGCTCACTTTGGCCATTAATGTCTTGAACCTCTAGTCGAAGTCCCAGATAGACTTTGTTGGTAGCTTCTTAATTTATTTGATCTTAATAATGCACTACAACTCGAACTTTGGCTTCCTGAACTCATCTATCATGCCCACTCACATCTGATTGAGCATTTTCTAGGAAGCTCCTACTAGAACTATAGATAATTTCATGTACCAGTCTAGTGCATGACCTTGCAAAGTCATGATCATCTGTGCTTTATTTATTTTTTCGTCCTGGATCTCTCATATAATCCACAAGGATTTACAAAGAAACCAATGTCTCTCTAGGTCTTCCAACCCATTTCCATTGAATGTCGGTAAATTAATGTCAGTCCCAGCCATTGTATTAATTGTTGGTAGTTTGGAACAAAGTTTTGACTAGCTGGACTCCCTTTTCCACTATTTACAGCGTTAGTACTACTTGTATTTACATATGTACTTGGAGATAAGTATCTATATATTACCTCTTGCTATGTGCATAGTGTTGTAGGTGTGTTGCAAACACATTCCCGAACTAGAGATTTAGTCGATTCTTATGATTCTTCGTCTCCTTCAGATATCAATTGATATTCTTCTTCTTCATCGCAAGATCTTTCGTCGATGTACGATGCAAGCTCATCGTCATCTTCTTCTCTGGTTGTACTTCAACCTTCTCTTTCTATGAGAGTATTTCTTAGCTTTCTAAATCTAAATCTTCTTCCACTTCTTAAACAACCAGATTCTAATTTAGTTCCACTATCTCCAGGGAACATCTCAACTCAGTTTGCATCATTTTTCACAGAGTTCTGCTACGACATACCCTCCTTTTTTTGCACAGCTTCTAACTTGTCACATTCGTATAATTCCTTTTTCACATACAAAAATATTTATCCACGTCTTTAAAGATGAAAAATATCTACGGTGTGTTCCTTGAAAAAATTTTCTCTATGCCTCACTGTATGAGGTTATTGTGTCAACAACAAACTCAATAATGTATCCCTCCAAGATACTGTCTATCCCAAAATCCACAAACTTCAACACAGGGTTGATTACTCTTTTTAGTCGCTCAATCAACTGAGGATTCCACTCCCTTAGTTCTCCTCCTTGGAAATTTCTTTGTTGGGTTACTAACTTAGACAACCACTCATGCAAGATAATGCTAAACTCAGAAAAGAAAATATCGTGGATATAGGTATAGAGGTACAGACCCAACCACTCTATTGGGTTCCACTGAGATCCTTCGCTTTCTTCTCATGCAGATTCTAATGCCTTGAAACCACAACAAGATTTGAACCCGAATTCCGACGTCATCCGACATTTCGCACGGATGTGTCGGACAATAATCACTCAAAAGAATGCCGATAACTAATTATTTATAGAGCTGTTGAATATCCGACACGAGGGTGTCATATTTCCAACCCTTTTAGTGTCGGATAACCTACACTTCCATGTTGGATCTTCGACATCTGTGAACCCAATAATGTCGGTTACCCGACTCCTGATATTCGGATATTCGACAGGCTGTATAGGTTTTTTTATAATAATAAAAAAATTAAGGTTTACATGATTTTAAATTTTATGGTCCCATACTTTCAATGGAAACTATGTTCAAGGTGTCGAATATCTGATGCATGTCCATTATAAATATAAATTGTTTTAAACATTTCGACATGTTTTTTGTAGAAGCAATGGATGATTTGCGAAAATTATTTGTTCCTCGATGAAGGTTTTCAGGATTTGTTTTATTCTTCAACAAGCGGTTGTGGGAATTTTTTTTTTCATCGATAGGCAGTTTGCCGGGAATTTTTTATTCTTCAAATTCTCTCCGTTTGACAAAATTTTGATGTGTGGTTGATGCGTGGAACTTGATTTTTTCAAACAACTGGTTATATGCATTAACAAAGTTTATGACAAAATGTCAAATAGATTAAATATTCCAGATCCAAACGAATACAACCGACAATTGCTTGCTAGACTATGGGATGCAGTGAAACAAAGGGGTGATGGCAAATTTTATTGTTCGTTTACTCAATGCATGGGATTTAAGAGGAGAAGAATATTGATCTCAACAGCCACAAAAGATTGCAAGGAACATGGACACGCTGAGGGGGGGAATGAATATCATCCATTTGTAGGTTTAGCATTATAAACATTATTATATTCGTTTTTTTGGTGATTGTATGTATTTTTTTTTCATATATTAATGTATATCAATTGATGTTTTGATGTATTTATATTAAAGGAAATACACCCTATAGCATGTCGTCCAGAGGAAGTGCTTTCAGAGCAAGTTCAAGATCAGGATCATGGAGCATGTATGTTTAATGGAGAACAAGTGAATGATCATATTGAACAAGATGATCATGCCAATGATGTAATTGAAGATGATGGTACAAATACATTGATCCATGATTCATTTAACATTAGAATGGATGACGATGATGTTGATAATGAAAATGATGATGACTTTGATGATGTTCACGATATACCTCTTCTCGATAAAGCATATGAACCCCTTTATGAAGGCTCCAAAACAAATCTTCTCTTCTACTATATTGTTGATAATGAACTCGAAGGTTATGAATGGTATTTCAAACATTGCAATCACACGAATGCTAAGGTATCTAAAATAATCCATCACATATATAGGATCGTGATAAAGTTTATTTGTATTCCTCTAATAATTGTATTGTTAACTCATTATTAATCATCATACAGATGAAGCGTGTTTCATTAATATTATTTATTTATTACATTAACAATTTTTATTTTTATTTTGTAGCTTGATAGCTGAATTTTTGTTACCACCATCAAATATTTTACTTCGCACATATCGAGATTTATCTTCCATCATGAAAGATATTGGAATGCATTATGAAGCAATTCATGCATGCCCCGATGACCATGTTATATATTATAATCAGCATGAATTTGTAACAGAATGTCCGAAATGTCATGTAAGTAGATATCATATAGATAAAGTAACAAAATAGGTTCCTCAGAAGTTTCTTCGTTATATTCCCATCATTCCACATTTGCAACGACTGTTCCAGTGCAAAAACATAGCGCAATTTATGGATTACCATGCTAGGAACAGAAGTCAAGATGATGTTATCCGAATGCCTACAGATGGTACTGCTTTTAGAGATATTGAGGAAAAGTGGCCTCACTTTAAAGAAGAACCACGTAATATTAGGATTTCTTTGGCAGCAGATGGT
>LPNX010939013.1:103908-106408 GCA_001517045.1 Pseudotsuga menziesii
AATAGATATTCCATATCTAAATATTGTAGGTCTTCAGACAAAGGGTAAATTTGCATGTCCATTTTGTGGTCCTAAGATAAAATCTCGTTGTTCAAAAAGCTTAAGAAAGGAGGTGTTTGATGAGTATAGGCATTTCCTCTCTAAGAATCATAGGTATAGAACAACTGAAAGAAATCTTTTCAATGGGAAGCAGGACACTGCATTAAAACCACGGAGAATGACACCTCACCTTTGGAAGATGCGATACAATAGAAATCGTCATCATGGTACGTATGGATCATCGTATATGAATTTTTATGTATTTTAATTTTTATTGTGAGTTGTTTGTTGTAGTGGCCATATTTGATTTATGATGTAATTTATTAATTATAAACTAATATTCATGATGTACATCATGATCATGAAGGCATTAATCGTCTTCCACGAGGAATGAAAAGTTGTCCTATTCAATTCAGCAGGTTGCCCTACTATGAGCACCTACAAATTGTTCATTTGTTTGATACAATGCATATTGGAAAGAATGTTACTGAACCTTATGGTGACTACTAGAGCTAAGGAGGGAGAAAGATAAAGTTGTGAAAGTGTGCAAAGACATTCAAGAAAGCAACCATGCAATGAAAGAAATCATCCAATTTCATACCAACGGAGAACAAGTTAATATAAACTCAATTCCATGGATGTTTACGGAGCAACAAAGCAATGTTGTCAAAGAAGTAATGCAGAAAATTAAATTTCCCACCGGTTTTTGTGCAAACTTGAAGAATATCATAACTAAAAAAGGTGATTTTTCGGGGGTCAAAACACATGATTGGCATGTCTTCATCAAGGTAATTATTATTGTTATGTCCATATAATTTTTTCTTTCTTGTATACTCTTTGTTTAATAAATGGTGTGGTTTGTATATTGATACATTATGTTCTACCTCTCTCTCTCCCAGACAACTTCGACAACAATGTCAAACAAGTTATATATAATCTTGGTAAATACATGAGGTAACTAGCGATTACTTTCATGTTCTTAGTGTTTCTTTAATTCTATGTATAATCAATTATATTTTTTTTTGTGCACTATTTTAGCATATATTGTAATTTAATGTTTATTTTTGATAAATATCGTTATTGTTTTTCATCACTTGTAGATGGTTGACATCTAAAGAAATCCATAAATAAGATATAAAGTATTGGAGGAGAGAAATTCCTCATCTCATGTGTGAAATGTAGAAGCATCTACCATCGGCATTTTTCAATGCACATAAACACTACCTCATACACCAAGTTGAGGAGATTGAGTTGTGTGGACCTGTGCACTCAAGGTCCATGTGGATGGTTGAGAGGCACTTGAAATTTATGAAAGGTTTGGTGAGACAAGGAGAACATGGGGAGGGTTCTATGATGGAATAATATATGGTATACCAAAACATGTTGTATGTTAGTGAATATCTTCCTATTTTATCATCAAAGCTCAATTTACATCGCATTTGTGATCCGGACTCCAATAATAAATTTGAAGGGGAGCAACTGAAGGGGAAAGGTAGATTGAGGAAGCTAAAAGGTAATTATTAGCTAGTGGATGTTTATTATATCCTTCATATTCTAATTGTATTTTCTAGTCATAATTGCTTCAATTAAGAGCATATACGTCTTTGTTCAGGAGATTTACACCTTTCTTTCATTTTAATGGTTATTGTCATTAAATAGTTGGTTGAGAATGGGATGCAATTCATTTATACATCGCAAACAATCTTGACTAGATTAAGGTATGGATTGAACGATGCACACAATAGGGTCATGGAATATCATGGGAAGGTGTGGATTCATTGGTAAAAGCAGCACAACGCAATGGAGAGAACAATCTAACAGAAAGGGAAATCGATTTGACACATGGTGTAAAAGATAAAATGGCAAGCATATAATTAATCAAACATGCCTCTAAATATTTTATTTTGCAAATTACTTATTGACATACATGTTCTTATTTTCCATGTATTGTTGCATAAGGATTGAATGGTTGTGTAATCTTTTCGTGTATTGCTTATTGCAAGTAAAAAACCATAAGGCTATGGTCTACAATGGAGGTAGATATCGGATCAAAAAACTGGATGAAACAAAGAAAACATCAGATTCTGGGGTTTCGGCTGTCTTTGAGGTTACCAATGTTTCATCTAGAACTGACAGACATCCAGAAGTCTTAGAAAATTGGTACTATGGGTATTTGGAAGATATTATACAATGTGACTTTAAATCCTTTAAGGTAGTTCTATTCGTTGTCAAATGGTACATGTTACGATTGAATCAACGTGATCCTGATAGAACTATTATTGAACATGATAATGTATTTACCATGGTAAACACAAGGTTCTTTGAGCCAGGAACAGAGCCCTATGTTCTTCCAAGCTAATGTGAACAAGTATTCTACTTAGAGGTTCTAGGTAAAGCAAGCTAGTCGTTTGTTGTGAGACACAATCCAAGGGGAAGGCCGGTAAAGTATAACCTAGATGAT
>LPNX010939013.1:111408-117395 GCA_001517045.1 Pseudotsuga menziesii
CACTTTGGCAAGCTGCTATGGCACCTCAAACTCATAAACCCGTTTCCCAATAACCAGGGTTGGGGTTTACCATAAGCACCCCAATTGGTCATTTCGTTCCTTAACATGCAGAACCAGAGCCTGGACTTCTAGCCTTAGAAGAGTTAGTTAGTGATTGTTTTCTTAGAACATGGCTCGATCAATATGCTCACATCCGGATCCAAGCCATAGATCAGCAGTAAAGTCTCATAACATCTCTGTGATGTTTGTTGTGTATTCCAAACTAGATAGAGGAAACACATGGATTACCAACATGAGGGAAAGCCATCGAATATGCTAATGCTTGGACTATAATAGACCAAGGAGATGTAATAGAAAGATTTTCCTTGACTTGTTTATTTCACTATTAAGTTGAACGTAAATGACAAACATAGAGGAGCACTAAGAAAGCTACAACACTTTGTACGAAATCGAATGAGTATAGATATAATGATGTTAGTTCCTGGAGATCCTGTAGAGTGGATACTTGGTTGCTCTATAGGTTCCAAATATTTAGGTTCCTCATTAGATGCTTCACTAGATGAATCATATATGGGGCCCCCAAAACTATGATTATTGATTTCAAATATAACATCCAACTCTTCATGAAATGGATAAATGCATGCATTTTCCATCTCATCATCAAACAAGGGTTTGCCTACAAAATATTCCTCATCAGAATCTCAACAATATGCACCATCTAATTCAGATTCTTTGGATGAGGTAATATAATAGGAGAATGGGTTCTTTCATAACTAACAACCCAAAGGGTCTCTGTCTATACTGCCTACTTCTTCACCAACTTCAATCCGTCCTTATCAGCTTTCAAACATGGGTTTTCTTTGTTGTGCATGCATTTACATTGGTCAGCTAATGACAGACCCAATTTGACAGTTTTAGCTAACCCGCATTTGACCCATATTGGCTGATATGGATTCTGAAGTCTGACCAATCTGAGTGTTACAATTAGTGGACGAACCCATCACATTTTGGTTCGCATTCAAATTGGTTTGATTGTTTTTATGTGAGTTATCTCAGCAACTGGTTCTCAAATAAGCTATTAAGCCGACTCTACCCAAATGCGATGCTTAAGGGAGGCTTAGAGAAGATCACTGAAGATCATTATAAAAGCCCTAGGTTAGAAAGAAACTCGAACCTAACCCAGTATTTTCCAAATTGTAGCGACAACAGGGGTTTGCTAGAATTCTGCTAAATGTTATTGATTTCTTCTTTAAGGTGTTTTATTATAGAAACCTTATATTAGAAAGCAACTGTCCATGAGGACAGAGTCAAGAACTCTATCCACATGAACTATATCTCACAAAAGATAACAAGTGTTCAGCCAAGCAATGGTGATGACTCGTGGTATTATGCCTCACAAGTTTGCAATGTTGCAACCCCATGAAACATAATTCCAAGAGTCATCCCCATTATTAGCCAACACTTATTAGATATTTTAGAGTTAGTGAATTGAAAGTGGCTAAGTCAATGCAAAAAAAGAAAGGTAATAAGTTTGACTAAATAAACTATTTTGATTATTGTACCTACATCTTCCACTACATGCATTGCTTGCATGCCTCACCTATCTCGACGTACTATCAACATTATTATTATTGGTATGTGTACCTTCTCTCAATGACAGTCTTAGTTTAGGGATGTATTGAGGTTCATTCCACATATTTGCTAGTGTATGCATCTAGTACTTGCTAGTTACTTGATCACTATCAAGGAACAACTTCAGCTCTATCATGTTAACCTTACTTCATCCAGCTAAAAGTAGTTCACATATTCAAAGAACACAATACTAAGGCTGATAGCTTATTCAAAGAAGCATTAACCTTGGCCTCAGGCCATTTTCAGTTTACTGAATTCACTGATGGTGAATGTACTGATCAGGGCACTTTCCAGCTTTTCTATCCCTTAGCACTTGAGTCTTTTATGTGTTGTTGCTATTGACATCCTTTGGATGATTGAGGTGGATGATCCCCTCATATTACTAATCTCTCTTGTTTATTGCTTCTTTAGATTAGCTACTTCAGTATTAGACTTGAATTCTCTGTCTATTGAAGGTTAGTGATGTGGATGTAGTCAAGATTCCTAGATTATAGGTGTTACTTTTGAAGGTTTGTCCAGTATTCCTGTGAAGCTGATCAATTGTCATCTGTTTGCTGATGATGAACATAGTTGTATCTATTCTGACGCCTTTGTGTTGGATATTCGACGGCGATATAAATATTTTTTTATCAGCATTATTTTCAATGATTACTATCCAACACATCCATGCGAAATGTCGGGTGATGTCGAATTCTGATGTCGGATTTCGGGTTCAAATCATGTTGTGTAAGGGAGGTTTAGATAACGATTCTAGTTCCACCATAGCCATGATAGTTAGAGTTTTTTTGCTCACATGTATTCCCGGTCCGTTGGAGAAGGATGAAAAATGGTCGCTACCCCGAGCAGGATAGCCGAGCCATGTTTTGTTATAAGCAAGAAACTAGAACCTAACCCCTATATCATTGAAGATCATTATAAAATATTAATTTTTTTTCTACATACCTATTAATATCATTGTCAAACAAAACTGTCCATGAGGACAGAGTTCAAGAACTCTGTCCACATGAACTATATCTCACAAAAGATAACAAGTGTTCAACCAAGCAACGGTGATGACTCGTGGTATTATGCATCACAAGTTTGCGATGTTGCAACCCCATGAAACATAATACCATGAGTCATCCCTATTATAGCTTGTTTTTGTTTTCCATCTTTTGATACTTTTATTTATGTTTTGAAGCTTGGTTTTATTCTTTATTCCTAGAAAATTTTGTTGTTTGGGATAGTTTGAGTTTTTCCCTTTAGCTTTCATGTTATTTAATTCTTTCTAGTTTATTTTTACAAGTTTTGGTTTGATTTCATAATCAAAGGGCTTATATAAGGCTTATATGGATTGAAAAGGTCTAAAAAATAGCATAAAAGTTTAAATCAGACTCCTAAACCAAGTTTAAACCCATTCATTAGCTTAATTTTTGTAGATCATTAACTTGAATTCTCTTGTAGCGCAAGCCAAAAAAACAATGCACACAGGCGCTACAAGAAATTCGTGTAAAGTTAAAAATTGTCCTTCAGCATTGCAGAGATTTAGTTCACTAAATCATCAATACTGCGGTAGCATAATTGTTTAAAGCGCCGACAAGATAGATGATAGAGCTTCCAATCGCCAATCGCGAAGCTAGTGGTTTATGTTGCTGACACTACGGTGGCAATCTGGTTTAAAGCTCCAATGACATAGTTGATAAAGATTTCGATCGCCGATTGCGAAGCAAGTGATTTAAAATGCCAACACTATGGAAACACAATGGTATAGAGTTCCAAACAAGGTTATCGATAGAGTTTTCGATCGCCGATCGCAAAGCTAATGGTTTAAAGATAGTTGTTGAAGCTCCTCCAGCGTTGCAGAGATTTAGTTCACTGAAGCATCAATACTGCGACAGCATAGTTGTTTAAAGAACCGACAAGATAGATGATACAGCTTTCGATTGCTGATCATGAAGCTAGTGATTTATGTCGCTGACACTGCGGCAGCATAGTTCCTTGAGGCTCCGATGCATTAGAGATTACTACTCTCGATTGTCGACAAGTTAGTGATGGGAGACGTTGATACCTCGGGAAAATTCAAATGTTAATCACTGGGACAAGTGTCAGTATCATCATGAAGGTGAATCGTGGTGGTTTTCTTGCAGAAGTGAGGCAATAATGATAGCAGACCATAATGACAGCAGATCATGGTGAGAAATCAGTAATTGAAAATCAGAATTTTGAAACAGAGTAAATTTAGGGCTTTAGGGAGCGGTCGTTTGGAGTGTCAAAGTGGTCAAAGAAGAGTGAAGCATGCAATTCGACACCTGACAGTTGAGATAACAAGATTCCAGCAGTTGGATTAGTTACTGCTAACAAGGAGGGTTGCAGACTTGGAGACAAATCAATTGAAAGCTAGAAGGAAAGCTCAGGCTTGGAGGGGATTGCTTTACTAGATGAAGCAGCTAAAGACTTGTAAAGTTAGTTAAGAAAGTCAGTTATTAGTTAAGTCTGGAAAGTCATTTTATTTTTGTATAATGATAGTTTAGATTAAACTATTTGATAGATAGCCTAAAAGCAGTAAGGGTTCAGTTATTCAACTGAGTTCAAAGGAATAGTATAGATGTAAGTCTGAAAGAAAACAAAGGGGTTCGATTTTGTGCTGGCAAGGGGAGGCTATCAGACTTTGTTTATGAGCTAAGTAAAAGACTCTTATGTGTTTTGATGACTGAACTATGAAATATATGCACTATATTCCCTTCAAATTATTGACTGGTTTCATTTCTAATTTGTGTTAATTACTCAGTTGCTATATTCATTTCATGTTTAATGTTTTTATGCTTGAAATTCTTGCTAACTGTGGGTGAAATTCAGTATTGTTTTTACTTTGTTGGATTATGGTTTATATGTTATACATCTCAGTCATTTAAATTCTCATGATTTAGTGTTTTCTTTGTTCTTATGAATGTTTTCCCTCTTGTCTTCAAACCGTTCAACCAAAACCTTATAAAACCCTATTTTACTTTATTGTGATTTTTTGAGATTGTGTTGGCTTGTTCTTCCGTAATCTGGGAACAATTTCTGGCACTAACAGTCCCCATTATTAGCCAACACTTATTAGCTATTTTAGAGTTAGTGAATTGAAATTGGCTAAGTCAACTCAAAAAAGAAAGGTAATAAGATTGACTGAATAAACTATTTTGATAATTGTACCTACATCTTCCGCAAAATGCATTGTTTACATGCCTCACCTATCTCGACGTAATATCAACATTATTATTATTGGTATGTGTACTTTCTCTCACTGACAGTCTTCTTCCTATTTATTCTCCAAAACAACTATATTATAGGGCCTTTTGGCACGACATTTTTTTGCATGCAACTTTTATTTTGTCAATCTTAGAAAGAAACTCGAACCTAACCCAGTATTTTCCAAATTGTAGTGACAATGGGGGTTTGCCAGAATTCTGCCAAATGTTGTGAATTTCTTCTTTAAGGTATTTTATTATAGAAACCTTATATTAGAAAGTAACTCGAACCTAACCCAGTAATTCCCAAGCTCTAAACACCATGAGAGCTTAGACTATGTCGGATATTTTCATTAAGTGATTGAATGAAGTAATCCATTTACAATAACTATTTTTTCAAAATATTAAATTTTTTTCTACAATATACCTGTTAATATCATCATCAAACAAAACTGTCCATGAGGACAGAGTTCAAGAACTCTGTCCACATGAACTATATCTCACAAAAGATAACAAGTGTTCAGCTAAGCAATGGTGACGATTCTTGGTATTTTGTTTCACAAGTTTGCCATGTTGCAACCTAATGAAACATAATACCAGGAATCGTCACCATTATTAGCTAACACTTATTAGCTATTTTAGAGTTAGTGAATTGAAAGTGGCTAATTCAACGCAAAAAAGAAAGGTAATAAGTTTGACTAAATAAACTATTTCGATAATTGTACCTACATCTTCTTTAACGGGGCTTCAGCCAATCAAATTGGAGGTATAGGTGTTCATCTTTTGATCACCCAGGACCACTATTTTTGCTTCAAATTGGGTGTTGATCTGAGTACAAACACCAGATTTGAACTACTTGCTTTATGGACTCTCCTTTATTGTGCTAAATCCATGGTCCTTCCCACTCTGCACATTCATGGTGACTCGGCATCCATCATTAATTGGTTCAATAGAAGATTAGCAATAACTTTACTGATGTCTCTTATTTATTGATTCTTTGGATTAGCTACTTCAGTATTAGATTTGAATTCTCAGTTTGTTGAACGTTAGTGATGTGGATGTAGTCAAGATTCCTAGATTAGAGGTGTTACCTTTGAATGTTTGTCCAGTATTCCTGTGAAGCTGATCAATTGTATTCCTTAGGGT
>LPNX010939013.1:118627-140017 GCA_001517045.1 Pseudotsuga menziesii
CTGGGAAAAATGCCTCTGAAGTGATGGCTTATGCACTACAGAGTAGCAGTGAAGAGGTTAAAACATCCACTCTACAAGATCTCCAAGAACTCAACATCACTATTTTTCCATTACTGTAAAGGCATTGTACTAGAAGATTTGCCTGGACTTGTTGATTTCACGGTGAATTTGAACATAAATGATAAACAGAGAGGAGCACTAAGCAAGCTACAACACTTTGTAGTAAATCGAATGAGTAGAGATATACTGTCTGGAGCAGTCTGCATACATCCTTCACTTGAATGATTTTAGTTCTTTGCAATCCTAACATCATTCAAGTGAAAGATGTATGCATACTGCTGCAATATCATGATTCGACCATGAGGTGCTTAGTTGACTGGAAATTGGGTTAGGTAATACTTTGCCATTAATGGACAATAATGAATCTTATGGTTTATGATTTGGGTCTTGAAGCAAGTACTAGGTATTTTGATGTCCTCTATTTTTTATTTGAACATTTTATGTCAATTTTTTTTTGTCCCTCTTACAATTAACATGATAAGATGGCATTTGTGGTTTAGACAGTTGGTTAGCTTTAGAATCAGCAAATATTACAAATTGATAAAAATGTATTTAAAACATTATTTTCATTCCTGAACGTGCCATGTAGAAGATATGGAAATGTCTGCTCTTCACCACCAAGGATTAGATATATATATATATGATTGTTGTAGGTTACCACTGGGAAATATGCCTCTGAAGTGCTGGCTTATGCACTTCAGATTAGCACAGAGGTTAAAACATCCACTCTACAGGATCTCCAAGAACTCAACATCATTATTTGTCCATTATTGTAAAGGAAATGTACTAGAATATTTGCGAGGACTTGTTGATTTCACGGAGAAGTTGAACGAAACATAGAGGAGACTAACCAAGCTACAACACTTTGACGCACACGCACATTGAGGTGCACGAAAAGTGTTGCATCTTGTTTAGTGCTCCTCTTTGTTTCTCATTTAGGTTCAACTAAATAGTAAAATCAACAAGAACAGGAAAATCTTCTAGTACATCTCCTTTATACTAATGGAAAAATAATTATGTAAGTTCTCTGGATATCCTGTAAAGTGGATGTAAATGTTGGCTCAAACTCATACACGGGTTTGCATTAGTGTCCAACCAAGGTGGTCTATTATATTCCAAGCATTAGCATATTCAATGGCTTTCCCTCATGTTGGTAATCCAAGAATTAGCCTATTCAATTGCTTTTTGAAAGCCATTTTTTCCGTTGTTCATCAATTTTCATAGGGCTATTCATGCCCAAAACTACCTTTTAACCCTCCAATTTGGCCTAGATTTAGAGGTACGCTTATTCGGTGATGGATAAGTGCACAAGGGTGCCCAAGATGGTGAAATAGGGTTTCTTCATACCCTTTTTTACTACCAAACAGGTTTGTTTGTGCCCAGGATTTATGTGGATGCTGCTATAAGGCATATGAATGAGATTTTAGGGTTGCTTTCACCCACAGATTTCTCATTTTCATAGCCAGAATTGCAAAGAACGCCTCTATTGCCATTTATGATCATCTTTTATTGCTACAATGTGCCTAGATCTGAAAGTTGGCCTAATTATAGCTGATTTGAGATGCTTTACTATTTGTTGTGACCTTCAGAATGCTCCCAAAGTGCTCAGATTTGTCCCTTTGATGCTCATACTTGATTCTAGAGTTGTTTATGCCCATAGGACTACCCAACATTGCTCCTAGTGTGACATTGAAAATACCAAGTTTGTTCTTCATCATCAGCTTTAGAATCAGCAAATATTACAGACTGATATAAATGTATTTAAAACATTATTTTCATTTCTGAATGTGCCAAGTAGCAGATCTGGAAATGCCCACTCTTCACCACCATGGATTAGATATATATATATGATTGTTGTAGGTTACCACTAGGAAATATGCCTCTGAAGTGTTGGCTTCTGCACTTCAGAGTAGCACAGAGGTTAAAACATCCACTCTACAAGATCTCCAAGAACTCAACATCATTATTTGTCCATTACTGTAAAGTGCTCAGATTTGTCCCTTTGATGCTCATACTTGATTCTAGAGTTGTTTATGCTCATAGGACTGCCCAAAATTGCTCCTAGTGTAACATTGAATATACCAAGTTTGTTCTGGAAGGCCTAAATAGGGCCAATTCACCTTGGTGTACTGGTTTATTGTTAGAGGAATGCCTTCTCTCATTATTTGAGGAACATTCACCCTTGGAGACACATGCATAAGGGCAGTGTTCAGCCCCACCAAAGGAGAAGGTGATCATTTGAAGCATGCTTACACTATTTTATACACCATTTCATGAGAGATATTACATTCTTGGAGGTTACTCATTGAGCTGGTCCACTTGGAAGGTTGTTCACATGGTTCATGCCCTATTTTGTGAAGAACGATTTTGTATTCGGGGGCTACTTTATAGATTGAATATTGTGCACATGGGTGGCATCTAGGGCCTAAAAAGCAAGCTGTGTTTTACTCCAAATAGTGTTATGATGTATAGGAATCCTACAAACCTAATTGACTCGACAATGAAGTAGGTTTAGAATCTAGATGTTTATATTTCTAGGTTAATTTTTTTTTTGAATTGAAGTGTCATGTGTGTGGTCTGTGCATTCCCACATTCACTTGGTCAATTTAGTATGGATTGGGACAAATTGACCATTTTGTTACCGATCCATTCATTCATACCCTAATTTTCTTGGTTCGGTACCAAATTTGTCACTCCAATCATTTAAAAGGTTGAGTTAGCTCGGTTGGGGGTCAACTCGATTGACTCAGCCACCTCGGTAGAAAAACACTTGATTAAATCTGCAACTATTATTGTTGAAAAGGGGTTAGGCCAGTAAAAGGAAAAGTCAATGTTAGGAAAAGGAAATGCAAGCAATAAGTGAGAATGGAGAATTGTATGTAACTAAAAGAGGGGCATACATAAGAATTCTTAGGGCATACATAAATTTTTGCATATAATCCCATTAGTATCATAAATTATGGGAGAGATCAGAAAAACATCCCTACACAAATATTAACCGATAAGTATGGTTTTGGTGTTTCATTTGGAGAATAAAATCCTATAACAATAGTTGTTATTATGACTCTTAAAGGGTCCTAGATGAGATCTGTGCACTTTTAGGCAGTTCAACTTTCAAGCAAAAGAAGCCATCAACAACAAGTATGTGCACCCTAGAAAACATGGAAAAGATCATAAAACATATTAGGTAAAATGGATAATCATCTACAACATCACAAAATCATTCATGGGAAAACTAAAAACCACTTAAAGGAGATATGTTCTTTGAAGGGGATAGTCCATTAAAGGAGAACCTATAGGTTTTGTATAGACATATATTGGCATAAATTGCAGTGTTATATGTGATTCATATGCATAACATAACATCTCAAGCTTGACAACGTTGAAAGGATAAATTACAATGGCCACAGGCATACATATGAAGCTTGTGAAGCCTACCCAATTCATGTTACGAAAAGGCAATGAAAACAATAAGTTAGAATGGAGACTTGTATGTAACCAAAAGAGGGGCATACATTAGAATTTTTAGGGCTACCAAATTCCCACACCTATTAACCAAACTCATTCTTGACAAGATTTTTCTTTAACAAGTTTTTGGCTTACAAGTCTTTCCAAGTTTTTTTTCTTATAAGTATTTCCACATTTTTTTACTAGTATTTTGCTATGCTTATGCCAAAATTTTTTTTTGCCATGGTGCAGGTAGAACCAAACAGGTATTTGTCAAACCTGTCTTCCTCCAGTGAAGGGAGTTTGGGAAGGCTAGAGGAAAGTGAGATATCCAATAGGTCTACATGGGCTAGATCAACTAGATGTCAGAAGATCAGAAGAAAATTTGACAAACGCATGATTTTTTTTCTCCAAGGAGGGGGGTCATGTTCCTATGATGATGAGACAATGGGAGACATCGATGTGCCCTTAAGGTACCAACACCTAGTGAAACAATGGGTGCCTAGCGATATTCCTAAATTAAACACTGATTTTTGTGTGAATGAGAGGATATATAGAATTGCATCGTCCTCATTGCATGGATTGGGCTTGTTTTGCATGGATGGCATAAAGGTTGGATATGGTAGATGTACAAAATTGATGGAGTATGTTGGACCCTGTTACAACTACAGTGATTGGATGCGCCTAGTCCAATATACACGAAGTATGCATAGATATGGGTTGTCAGCGAATTATATACAACTGAAAGACAAAGCTCAAAATAAAGAAGCAACGATGTACATGGATGGAAGGCCAAAAACAACCGATAATATTGTGGGGTTTATAAATAGTACACAACCAAGGTCTACATTAAAGCAACCCAACTGCATATTCGAGTCGCGTGAAGGAAACCGTGTCTTTGTATGTGCAATTAAATCAATAGCTACTGGGGAAGAACTGCTTATTGATTACAATTTGAATTGTGTAGATACAAATAATTTTAGTATGGTTGTGGAACAACAAACAATTTAACCACCCTTTTATTAATTATTTTAACATCTATAGGAATTTTTGTTAGCATATAATTGAAATTATCTACTTTTCATGTTTCCTTATGTAACTTTTAGTATGTTTTTGATGCAGGGTTCTCTTAGGGGCACCTCCATCTTCGTAGATGTTTGTCGACCCGATTCAAGGCAGCAGGTATACATCGATATTCCCAATGTAATATTAAATTTAGGATGGATATACAGATACGTTGTTATGTATTTTCATTAGTATATTAGGTTCGTTTATGTAATATTATCGATTTTCCATGCAGAGTGTTGATCAGGGAATCCAACCAGCTATTGATCAGCCGACTACAGCATCAGGGCAACAACCAAATATGAATGTAAATCTCCATTTCAAATACTTTAAAATCATAAACATGTATATCATGAGGCATTATGTTTATTTTTTTATGTATTCTTTCGTTTTTATGGTTGTGTTCATGATGGTAATGTTGTCTACCTTTTTTGCAGAATGACCGGGGAAAGTCCCCAGCTGTTTATCAGACGACTGGAGACTCGAGGCAACCATTTAACCTAAATGTAATTCCACATTATAAATACTTCAAAAATGTACACATATAAAACATGCAGCATTGTGTTTATTTTTGTTTTTGTTCTATATTTTTTAGCTTATACATATTGCGCTCATTGTGATAATGTTCTCTACTTTTTTTACAGGTGGTTGATCGAGGTAAATCCCCATCTGTTGATCATACCACGCCCTCGGCTAGGTGTCAGGTAATCCTAGATGTAATCCCTAATATAATTATTTGCGCACACTATATTTTCAAAGACTAAGCAATTTTGTATATATTTCAATTGCAGATAGGGGATCTCGTTTATCAAACGGCGTCTCAAAACTCTTTACAGAATGAGGTCTCTCAGTTGATGAGAGATAGTGAAATTAGAGAGTCTACAGACCCATTGAGGGTGCTACAAATGAAAAGGGAAAAACAAAATGAGGAACTAATTCGTCTGACATTGGCAGTTCCACTAACAGAAGGGCTCAAACAAAGGATTCAATTGTTGTTACAGCAATGTAAACAAGTGGACATAAGTTATCGAATAAAAATGTAAATTCATTTATAAAAACTTTATAATATTTGATTTTATATGATGTTGAACTTATAATACAATGGGTTTAATTTACAGCGTGCTATGGAGATTATCAGTGGTGGTCAAGGCAATGTTGGTCCCAGTGACCAAACCACTCCACGTACACCACATACTGCTCCCATATTGTCCACTGAACAATCGGCAACACGCTCTGCGACACCATCGAGGGTGTAGCTGATGTTGCCCCACCCACAACAGATGTTGCAAAAGAAGGGGTGGATGCAGGGCTAGATAGAGATGTGGAAGCATTTCCTAGATCTTCTCGTGTGACTAGCACTGGTTCAATAAAGTGTACATTTTTGGTGAATGAAGAACTGATTCCAATAAAGATAGAGAGGATTCTAGGTCATTATAGATTGTTCAATTTATTTTTTATAATTTGTGTCCAATATACCGATAATATTTTCTAATGTTGACTAATGATGGCAATAATGTTTTGTAGTAAATGATATATTTTATAAACACATGAATGATTTGTCCTTGGAGATCTTTGGGGCCACCATCCGCACAATGTGGAATAAGCAGCCAAAAGCTTTAAAGGATGATTTGACTAATCGCTTGGTTAGTCTGTTCAGAAAAGATACCTTTGATACATCGAAGGTACTACAGAAGGCTGGAAAACATCTAAAGATTGTCCAAGACCAATATAGGGTTGGCCTAGAAAAGAACCCTAGGTATGAGCGCCCTCCAATGATTCCATCTATGGAGTGTAAAGCCCTGGTGGAAGATGGAAAAGAGAAGGGCCTGAGAAAATCAGGAAAGATACCACCAGGTGGAACAGGGAGGTATGCAATACATTCCAAAATGTAGTGGTAAGCCTTATTATTACTACTTTTTATATCAAATTTGGTACATCGACTAATGTATTTAAAAACTTAATTAGGCTCTCGGACACATCTAAGGCCACAAAAGCAAGAATTGAAAAAATTGGCCAACACAAGCTTGAGCCTAGTGGTTACTCCAACTTGGCGGCTCGATATGTAAGTATCACAAAACCCGAATCCGCGTCCAAATATCATACAGATTATTCTTTTTGTTTTGTTCGGACAAAAGGCTTTAAAATTAATGACATCATGCAAATATGAAGGCCAACCAGTTCAAAGAATTGCCCAGTGCAAATTACATGAAGCTTGGCTTCGAACATGGCTTTGATGCCGTTGTTGAACACCGGAGAAGCTTGCCTGTGAATACTGCACGATCTTCTGCTGATCCGTCTGGTGCCCAGGTATGTGAAAACTATATAGTTTAATTTATTAATGCTCTTGCAATTTGTTCCTTATAAATAAACTAACATAAATTATTTATTCCTTTTTGTGCAAAAAAGTAATGATCCCATTCATGTCGAGGATGTAGTACATGACCAACCAAACGAAGATCATGCTTCTCATCCTAGTAATGAATTTATTAATTTGCTACTATTTTTTATAGATCATTGTAGATGATGAACATTAATTCTAATTCTACACAATTCAACTACAGAGCATGTAGCTGCAGATCATAACACGGAACAGGTTGGGCCAGTCCGAGATAATGTTGAACATGTTGATGTGCACATGGCAGGTAAAAACACACATTCGTAATGTATTTTAAATGAATTGCTCATATTTATCAAAATATAAATATATTAATGAAATATTTTGACATTATTGCAGAAATTCATCGCCCCTCGCCTGAAGTTCAACCTTGCGAGCATACTAGTAGGGATACCAATGATCAGATTCCCGAAGATGTGACTCTAACTAAATATTTAAAGAGAAGAAAAGTTAAAAGGAAGTGACTTAACAAATTTTGAGTAATTCTTATTTATAAAAAAAAAATAATGCTTTTTTCCTCTGTTTCATGAATGAATGCTTTACTAAATTGTTTACTGATATTTTTTTTCTGCCATTGACTAAATTAATGTTTTAATGAATGAGTTAATGAATGGTTTAATGAATGGATTTTTCAGCTATTGAATGATTGAATGGTTTAATGAATGTTTTAAAGAATGATTTAATGAAAGCATTTTTCAACTATTGAGTGAAATATTTTGCATTGTAGATGCATTGTTATTTGCATTGTGAAATAGTGAAATAAATTGTTATTTGCAAGTATAGGCATTGGGTTTGGGGAGTTGAGAGTGATGTGAGTGGGGGGAGGGGCCATAAGAGCTTCCACCTTCATGTGGTTGGTCTTGTTTAGTAGAGAATATTAAATTATTCTCGAAACAGAGAGGAGCTCAATGAATGGTAAGGAAGAATACATTAAAAAACATCTATTTCTATATTTTTACTATGTAATTTTCACTATTGCTATTTGAATCCTCCATTGGAACTTGTTACAGATAGCGTTGAGAAACATTTCCATAATTAAGAGGCAAGAAATGGAGTTTTGATTAGATCGATGGCCTTATATACATACTATTTTTGGTTATCCATGTCTTATCAGGTGATATATTCTTAACAATTAATTTACTTGAATAGTTGAATAGTATTTAGATTGGTTTTGTTATTTTCATAAACAAACATAAATATATTTGATGGGTCCTAACATGAAACTATTGCAACAAGACAAAAAAATGAAGTATGTTGAATGATGTTTTGAAAGGTAAAGCATAAGAAGATAGTGTGAAGATCCAGAAATCAAGGTATAAATATGTTTTCTTTTGTTTGATTGAGCTGTGTATTGGGTATTTATGCATGTGCACACACATACATTTAGTTGATGATGATGATTACCATACATAGAGGCGAACTTTTTTATATCTGATCTAAACAATTACCTTAAATATTTTGATTTATCGTGATAACTGCCCCATTGGAAATACTTTACCAATACCATATAGCTAGGACAACAAAATTAAATGTAGGCATTTCATTACAAGAAATTTGATAGGCATTTGAGTTTGATGGGAATATGAAAGGTCAAAAGATAGAAAAAGATAGATAGACTTGTGAGGAAAATGGTATCTGAAGCGTTGTTTCCCTATTATTCTGCGTGAGTATATTGTTATCTACCCCAGTTTATCTTTCTCCAGTAGTTTTGTAATTTGTTTATTAATCTCATATCTTGTTCAACTTTAATGGTTGATTGTGCAGTGGTAAACCTATGTTTATATGTGTGCTTATCCCTGTAGGTTGTGAGTTCGGCATGGTACACATTGGTATTTTCAGTTTCCATTGTAACTTTTCACCCCATTGTACACATTGGTATATCAACATGAATTACCAGCTGAGTTAACCATCCATTTAAGGCTTTGTACAAGTACTCCTTAGCCTGAAAAGAATGCTTTTGGAAGGCAGAATTCAACTATATTGTTGAGATTTCCCCATAACTCAAATATGACCCTAACTTGGTTGATTTTGCAAGTCTTTTTGATAGGTTTTAGGGCTAGAAACAATAGTAACACTGATCAGTAATGAAAGAGTCCCTAAATTTCCCTACTAAACAATTAAATGGGGTCGTTGTAAGGCATAAAGTAACCTTTTATCAAGGCCAAATTATCCCAACCCCTGAAACATGTCAAGTATGAAACCCTAACTCTGACTTTTGACTGGTTTTTTTAGGTTTCTTCTCAAGTTCGTGGATCTAGACAAGAAGATAGGTGACACACTGGAGGATCTAGGGCTAAATAGGCAGACCAAAATTTGAGCATGGCTTATAATTTGAAAATTGTTGTTATTTTTGGATTATTGAATTTTATAAATTTATAAGGTTTTATAGTTTATAAAAACATAGATCTAATATAACACTACACTAATCACACAAATGCGTATATTTACACATGAAATACTACTATATTTACCTCCAGGGTTTGTTGGAGGATCCTAATTAGGGAAAAATTCAGAGATCTAAGGACAAACAAGAGAAAAATCCTTCAAGAGGATGTTTTATAACATGTAAAAGTTGACAAAAGCTGGTAAAAAGCCATAATTTAGAGAAAATGCAGCATTACAACCACCATTCAATCCATAGAAGCATAATTTCACCAAATTTTACCAATGGAGAAACCAAGAAAACCCTAGATCCTCCTTGTGCTTGTGTTCTTCCAACAATGCTAGCATCAATCTTGCATGTGTATGAAACCCTAGAATTCACCCATCATTTTACCATAAATCCAAAGAAGAAATAGCAATATATTTGATAAGTTTCCCCTATGAATCCATAGGCAAGCCTATATCATTAGAATGCATTAACAAAGCTAGAGTAGGAGTTTTAAGCAAAAACTTTGAAAAAACATACAATTTATTTTTGCGATCAACTTTTTCGTGGGATTCATTTTGCTTGTCAAAAGTGGGCCAATCTAATGCTCCTGCAACTCCACATCCATTGTAAACCAGTCTTTATATGGAATCATTGGTTTATGATCTTCAATATGAAGGCCCTCTTAAAGATTACCTCCTTGTACGAAGTCATAGACAATAAGGCATTCCTTGCCTTGTGCATAATAGCTAATACAAAGTAGTTAGATGGTAATCATTGTGCTTAATACTTAGCCACCGATGCTGGTTATAATAGAACATTATGTTTGCTTGTAGTAAAAAGCAACTGTGAAGCTTTATAGAGTTTCTCTTCTTCCAGCAAATACTTTATTATTAGACTGTGAGATATCTTGACTTCAATATCTATTTGTTTTAGCAGCCAAAGCCTTCATAGACTCCATTCATTGCATCAAAGGCATTGACCCACTGATCATTGGTCTTCTTATAAATAAATCTTTCATTAAATCTATGTTGCCATCTCTCCAAGAAAATAAAGGGATTCACTAGCTGCAAAAGGATTGGATGCTATAAACTCATGCTCCCAGCATGTAGAAAACACAACAGCAACACAAAGCATAAAAATGGAAAGCCTATATAATAAATTACAAAGGGAAATGCATGATAAATTTGGATAAATTGGGTTATAAGGGAGATCAATGTTTTTCCTACATTGCCAACCTCTCTCAGGGATCTACTTGTCACTATTTTGATGTCTAAGTAACGGAAGAGGGAATCGTTGTCTTTGAAAGGCAATTGAGCAAGGATACATAGTGATTTAGCTTTGGGAAGGTAAATTGTTGTCTCTGCTATATTTGTTGCTTGCAGGCCAGTAGGATAAGGTGTTTCTTTGGTCAATATAGATACTGTGGATGGATGTCGCTGAGTGGATTTTGGACCTCAAGCCCCAAGCCATGAGGCATTAAGTGTAGCTATTAAAAATTTAGTCCAGTTAGGTGCAGTTGCTTGTGGCCAGAAAGGCCTAAAAAATTAAGTGAATCTAGTTTGAATCTCATCAAGCTGGGTGTAGAACCTCGATTAGGGATTTTGAGTTTTGTGGGTGGAGAGCTGTTGGGTCGACAGCTACTACAAATGCAAATAGATTTTTTTGTTTTTTTATATATGTTTTGAGGTTGGCAGTATTGATCGGTGACCTTGTGGTTTGTATTTGTCTCACTCTGCCCTACAACTACCTATCTCTCACTCTCTTAGGTATGTCCATTGTTTCGTTAGTGACTTGTCTCCTAAGAGACAAAGTGTGATTGTATTATAAATCTGAGTATAGAAATTAAGGAATGTCTCAACCACATTGTTTTCTTCTATTTGTCCATTTATATTATTTTTGCATGTGCTTCACTAATTCTGTTCATACATATCCTAGGTAACTGTAATTGATGGATGTACATAGTGCTAATATGTAGTAATCTTAGCTTGGTTTGGAGAAAAATGGGTCATAGCATCAACTGAATGGATATTTAGTTTTGACATTGAGGAATCATACAAAAACAAGTAAACAGAGCTTTGTAATTGAATCACATAGACTTGGAGAAGGCTCAATTGCATCTTGGGCATAGCTACAGCAAAGCCAAAGTGAAATTCAATGTCAATAGAGTGGATAACATGGTTATACATGCTATTAGTCTTCTCAAAACCTTGGACAAGGACATCATGAACACCTTCTACATGAGAGTAAGGTATTGCAAGTTTAAACTTAGTATTGTTTTTACTTTTTTTGGGTTTTATATGAAACAACATTTAAGATAGTTCAGTCAGGGTCAATTCTAACAGCTGTCAAGTTGAGGTCAATTTCCCATAAGTGTCTTTTAATTCTTTAGTTAGGACTCATGAATCATATTTATACTGAAAGGTAAAAGGATTTTTTTATTAACTTAGATTTATATCAAATCCAAGATTTCTTTGTTCTCTAAGATGTGTTTTAAAATCACTATATTTGATATTCCTAAGGAATAAATAAAAATATACATTTGACTAGTCCTGCAAGGACTCAAGTGTGCTGGATACGGTTTTGTTGTCCATCATTCAAAAACAAAGAAATTTAAGAAAACTATTAAAAGTCTTCCTTACGTATCCTCTAGGATACTCAATTTGTCATCAATACAGAATCATCAAAAGAGTCCTAATATCTAAACCAGCAATACAACAAGACGAGCATAACCAGTGTCTACATCCCTCAACTATGACTCCGAGCTAATCTGCCATCATTAGAGGAAATTTGGGGTCTAAAATGGGCCTTATAAGAAAACGCGCTAACAATAAATTTTGTGAGTTGGAATTCATGAACCAATAGAATTTCAATAAAATGAGTCAACCATAATGGTTGAATTGACATATTTGTCATAAAAGAAAACTACTTTTTTGTTCGTATTTTCGACATATCTCCCTGTGTTTCTACTCAAATTCTGAGCGGGAGAGCTCATTGGACGCGGAATTTAATTTTTCATCCAACGAGTACCCACACTCCATACTTTTGATGGACCTTGCTACCCTAAAAATAAGAAATACCTGAAAAAGCGTGTTGATGATGTCATCATCACATTTTTTCAGGTATTTCTTATTTTTGGGATAGCGGCGTCCATCAAAAGTATGCAGTGTGGGTAATCGTTGGATGCGAAATTAAATTTCACATCCAATGAGCTCTCCCACTCAGAATTTGAGTAAAACCATAGGGAGATATGTCGAAAATACGAACAAAAAAAGTAGTTTTTTTCATTCTTCCTCCAAAATTAATAACTATTATTTTTCTATTTTAACTATTATTTTATTATTTTCTTAGGAGGCCCATTTTAGACCTGAAATTTCCTCTAATGTAAGTGGTTGTTAGTACAAGTCTTTTCTGAATCAGATAGGAAGTGACTTTTCTAAATTCTTGTTTGGTTTAGGTACCCTTCTGTAACAACAAAGTAAATTTATAAAGCTTGTCTGCCATTGAGTTGAAATCACATATCTTGAATCACATAGACTTAGAGAAGGCTCAATTGGGTCTTGGGCACAGCTACAGCAGAGCCAACATGAAATTCAATGTCAATAGAGTGGATAACATGGTTATACAGGCTATTAGTCTTCTCGATACCTTGGACAAGGACATCAACACCTTCTGCAAGAGAGTAAGGTATTGCAATTTTAAACTTAGTATTGTTTTCACTTTTTTTTGGGTTTTATATGAAACAACATTTAAGATAGTTCAGTTAGGGTCAATTCTAACAGCTTTCTTTTATATAGGGAAAAATCTCAGAATAATGGTGAGGTACCATTACTGGAACAGGCCCCAATCATGGGAACATACTCAACATACTTGTTTTCTCCAAGCCTGCAATCCATGATTGGGGAGGAATTGACTGCATACAATGAACCATGTTGCTTAGAGAAATTTGACAAAATTGGCAGCTCTTTAGTGTTTTCTCTCAAATCCATCACTGACTATTCAGAAACTTGTTGATTCTTCTTGCCTGTATTCTCAAACTCAGGTTTGTTCTCACTTGTATTCTCAAACTCATCTCCCAAAATGTCTGACAATTTTGAATGTAAAGACTCTCTCTTTGAGCCCTTTGACACACTCCACATATTAACATCTGCTCGATCATCTAAGTTGCTTGTCAACTCACCAATTTCTGGTCCAAACAAGTTTCCTTCAGTGGTCAAATTCTAGGCTGAAACCATGTGGCGGTAAAATATTGATAACCAAAATTCTAGGACTAGTAATTGCCAGCCTCTCCCAGGGATGCACTTGTCACTGTTTTGATGTCTTAGTAACAGCAGAGGGAATCGTTGTCTTTGAAAGGAAGTTGAGCAAGGATACATAGTGATTTAGCTTTGGGAAGGTAAATTGTTGTCTTTGATAGAAGATAGACACCAACACACACAACGATTCCTTTTGGAAGCAAAGACAAGTAAAAACATCAATGAACATACAATCTGGACTCGCCATCTAGAGTTAAATAGTTATGTGAGCTTAGTAGAAGCAAATTGTTGTGCATGATGCATGATGACGATTTAGTTTGGAAGGACAATAGACTTTGCTGGGGAAGGCAATTACTGCTCAAATCACCAAATCCCGAGCCCACATGCATGACAAATAATTGTCTTGAGGGACCATATGCAAAATCATTGTTGTGCCTAGGAAGAGCCTACTTTAACATACAACATTTTAGCCTAGGGGAAGGTTGAACGATTTTCTAGAGGAAGTTCCTCTGTAAGCCACCAACTCCTTGGCCCACACTTGTTATCAAATTGCTATAACTAAGTGAAATCTTTTGATTTTGTTTTTTTAAATCCACCAATAGGTGTCACTTTTTCGACGTTCTTCTGACACTTCGGTGAAACCATCCGATGGCAATGTAATGACTCTAATGCTTCAGCCCGTCAGATGACCGACGATTTAAGTGTCAGTCCGCATCGAATATCCGACGCGGTCACCATGCCACTGACCCTTTTCTCGTCAGAAGGCCGACTCTTCCAGTGTCGGATGGCCGATGCTTCAAGTGTTGGATGGCATCGGATTTTCGACACTCTCTAGATAAAAATATCAATGGTGTTGCCATTTCTTCGACACTTCTATCCGTCGAAAGGCTGATGCTTCAAGGGTCGGAGGACGTCAGATTTTCAATGGTTTATGCAATTTTTGATTGGCACTTTGGAAGGAAAAATGGTCGAATATGTGATGCAATGGTGTGTCGAATCTTTGACCCACATTGGTAGAATGTCAAAGATCTGACGTTACACCACCGACGGTAAAAAAAGTGTATGTGTCGAAAATGTGACAGAGAAGTGTCGAATTTCAGACATGCAAGGTGTCAGATTTTGGGTTGAAATTTTGTTGTGAACCCATCCAATCTTGGAACTCCGGTTTCGTTGGTTCCCACAACATATCCCTCACAAAAATGATTTGGGTCCTGGAAACAGAACTGTTTGTTGGCTTTAGTCCCTCCTCTTGGTATCATGACCCAGGTTTAGTCCCTTATTGCTTATCGCAACAAATCCCAAGATATCGGCTAGATGGAGCAAAGCTCAATCGACAACACCTATGACACAGATGCAGTCTCACCCGAGATATATTTCTATTGGGTAACTTCTAGAACCACATTTCCGCAGTTGGGTGGGTGATTTTTGGTGCCTCGGTCACTTACCAAGTTACTCAACAAAACTCGAGGGTGGATTACTTATGCCTCTTCTGAAAAATTAGATCTTAACTGAACTTATTATTGTGCAACTATTGTAGCAACAACCCAAGTGCAGCATAAATGTATTCAACTTACAACAATGTGACTGATACACTTCTATTGATTCATGAGTAAATATATAAGCATTCATTCACTACAAATTTTATACATATAACTCAAACACATTCAACATTCACACACATACACCGATTTTTAACGTGGAAACCCATCCAAGAAAAAACCACAAAGGTACTCTTCATCTAGCATGAGAAATATATGCACCTTTGGTCTGCGCACTAAGCTGTAGAATCAAATCTAGATCTTCTTCTTTAACTTTACAGACTCTTTCTTCCCCTCATGCTCTTTGATATTCTCCTCTGCTCTCTTCCTACTCTACTCTACTACCGATCCACACACTTCCTGGAATCTACCTTTCATACACTTTTGCACACTCAACTGCATATTCTTCAACTCAAATGCACTCAACAACCTCTAATAAACAACAATTACAGATTTACTAACAGTCTAACAACAATCAGAAGCTAACAACAGAGAATCTAACCTGCATACAGCTTAGGTTATTCCTTTTATATACTCGTTTATAGACTTGTTACAGACTCTTTACAAACTTGTTACCTATCACTTTCTCAGTCGACTTTCTATACTTAACCAACAGGTTGTCTTTCCTATTCTAGTGACACCTAATAGTAGGCACTAATAGCCCGACTTAAAACAATATCTTTATATGTGTGGATTTTGTCGGGTCTACTCGAACTCATACCCATGATATACGTGTGGATTTTCCAACCATTATGCTCTTCCTTACTATCATTTTCCAACCATTATGCTCTTTGCATGCCTTCTGGTAATGGTATTCTGTCACATCTTTCCTTGTCACATTCCTTCCTTCTATCATGCTACTTCTTCTTTTGCGCATATTCTTTCTTTTGTTGTGGATCCTCCTTATTTTGTCGCTCTTCTTCCTTCTTCTATCGCTCTTCTTCCTTCATCTATCATTGCTCTTCCTTCTTCTGTCACTCTTCTTCCTTCTTCTGTCACTGACTATTCCTTATCCTATCACTACCTCTGTCATAACTTCTTTCTCTTATGTTGTCGCAAATTCTTTCTTTTATTATGTCGTTGCCTCTGTAGCAACTTTTTTCTCTTCTTTTGTCGCTGCCTCTGTCGTAACTTATTTCTCTTCTTCCTTAGATCCTCTCCATCCTTAGGTAGAATTCTAAATGAATTATGCTTTCCTTTCCCTAGGCACAATAAGACCATTCAAGGTGGTCATTACAACTTCTGCTTCTTTAACTAAGTCACCAATAGCTTCCAATTTCTCCTTGATTTGAGCTACTCTTATAAAATAAGATTGCATAGTTTCTGACTTTTGAGCCTTTACACTTTTGAAGTGATTCCTCAAGGTCATCTTTCTATTCATGTTTCTTCCTTCAAATAGGTCGGATAGAGCATCAAACATTTATTTTGGTGTCTCCCTTAAGGATACTTAAGGAATCAACTTATCTTTGATGGAGTCATCTATGATCCTTCTAGCCTTGATTGTATCATTCTTATATTTGGACTTAGCTTCAACTTCTTTTGGTTCTACAACTTCCTCCTTTATAAATCCTTCTAGATCATTTTCTTCTAGGATGAGCATGATCCGATACTTCCATGCTCTGAAGTTTTCAACACCTTCAAGATTCTCATCTAGCTTGGTATTCTTTGCCATCTTAACAGAATGAGAACTTAAAATGGAATTATAAGGAGTAGTACTTACTTGATGAATACAACTTCTGGCTTACCTTCTTCTGGATGACCTAGGTTTTGATGCAGAAACCCTAATTTTTCAGTTGGGATCACTAGTAGGGATGAGTGATGGAAAACATGAACATTCCCTGAGTGAGCTATACTATATCTTGATTTTTCTAATATTGATGATAGAGTCTCAAGAAAACTGAAGCCCTAGTTTTCCCCGATAGCAGTGTTTGGTCCAAAACTAAAAATTCTTGGAATTCAATTCTATTTCCACAGAAATATGCACCCTTCTGGGGCGAGTTGAGTGAGCCCTCTTTTTGGTTTGATCTATCGAGGGATTTGTTCAGAGTAACAAAGCCTAGATGTGCAGTGTCTCCTTTCAGTGTGGCTCTAATACCATGTTAAGATTTTTAATTGCTTAGATTATATCTTAAAACCATATTTACTACTAGGATCATCGAAAGATCAACAAGCACCGAAACACAAAGAACACAAATATTTTTCTTAGGGAAACCACAATGAAGAAAAACTCGCAAAACTTCCTCAGTATAGAACTCAACCATAGCAGTGTAAAACCCGAACAACTGCTTCTATCTTCTTTCTGGCACACTTGTTCTTCTCTCTCTCACAAACTTGCTTGAGTGAGTTCGTACAAATGAAGGGGAACACCTCCCTACTTATATTTTTCACTTGACTTGAATTAGGGCCTAACGGGGTCGACTTGTCTAACTAACTGGGCCGAATTGTCTAGCAAGACATCAAAAATAACATTTATTATAATGACACTTGGGTACTATTAACCCGACTTACATTTAGAGGTTTACATTGATTCTTTCAATGACTCTTACATGACCAAACTCATCTCGTGATGGAGGAATATAAACAATACATCTGGATTATCTTCCGAAGTTACAATACTTTAACACCTCTATCTCCACAAGTTCCAAAACCTAAATTATTTTTTGGGGCACATAGATTTCAGATGTCCAGTCTCATGACATCTATGACAACGCAAAGGAATTTTCCATTAATATATGTCTAACAAGAGATCCACCATCCCATATAACTTCCAACTTCTCAAGTAGGCCTCTAGCATGGTTAATTTCCAAACGCATGCATTGAGTTTTCTGATATGATCCCAACAAATGTTCTTCTTCCATAAGTATACACTAACCTATAGAGTTTTCTACTGCCATAAACCTTTCCAGATTCTAGCATTGTAAAGTAAAACCTAAAAGTATAACCCACAAATGAGAACATGCAAATTTATCCTTCCACATATCAAAACCTGCATTCCTTCGAGATAATGTCGAGATAAAACTAAAGAGACTAACACAATCACCTAGAACTATTCTTCGATATTTTTTATGTCCTCCTATGATAAAAACTTGAAAACCATCCACCCATTCATCAACATTAAGACCTTTCGAATATTATCAATGGAAGGTCTCCACTTGGACTGGATCCAGTTTAAAATATCCACCCTAGAAAACTAGATGTATTTGAACTTCCCCATAAAGCACACTGAGAGAGTGACAAAACCCTATCAAATGTTACATCCTTCCCAAGAACAAAAATATATCTACCTTTATTTTCCCTTTAAAATTTTAACTTCTAGTTCGATCGAGAAAAACTAGGATCCATTTGAGGATGCACCGAAGAATTATGAACCTTGTCAACCCTAGGGCTGCCAGCTTGCAAATAGGATTGAATCGGAGAGGAAGAAACAACCCCTCTTGAAGTAAGAGTAATCCTTTAGTAATATTCCAATAGAAAAAAAATTTGAGGGGAAAAAACAACTTTGGCTAAAGGATTTTTTTTACCCTTGGTCCCATAGAATCGATTCGAGAAGAGACAAAACCTACCTTTTCCATACTAGAAACACTAGTAGGATTTTTTAGCTGAAAATATGGTGATGTGACTAGAGTACTTGGTCCAGCTTAACCACATTGCATATAGACAACACTTCTCCTGCATGTCTCCCATGACCCCCTTGATGACTCATAACAAAAATAAAAAATAAAAAACACCTAAATAAACCACTAACTAGACATACCAGCAGAAAGAAACAATGGATAGCAATATAATTCCCACCTTTTGTCCTAGTTTGTACTAGAACCACCAAATAGGCATGCTTAAATTTGGGTTCATTGCTTACAGCTCCTCGCCATCCCTAGCTAGGGTTTCATACCCAGGTTTTTCAAAACTAGGGTTTGCAGAGCTACGATCCATCAAATCTATTATCACATATCCATCTTGTGCATAAACATCTATGACACATCTCATCATAATCATTAGGTATTTGATGTAACCACATCTAAACTACATTTATGATATATTTATTATTGCCATGATATGCCTTCTACATCCAAGTGGATGATATGTGTTAACAATTGATAGAGGCACCTTAGATATTAAATAAATCATTCCATAAAAATTACAACACAACTTCATATTTGTGATACATATATTCAAAAGAGAATTGCTACACATGTAAGGTTTATGAAAGGTTTGTCTATTTGTAGGATTTATGTGTTATCATTTCCAACACACACACACACATATTAAAACCTTACATAACTATGTAAATAATAACTATTTTAGATTCCTAAATTTATGAAAGGTTTTCCTATTTGTAGGATTTATGTGTTATCATTTACAAAGCGATTCTAAATTAAAATAGCTGGTGCCTCAATGATTATAATGAAAAATATGCTAGATTATGCATTGTTAAGCACATAATATAAGAATGAGTTAAATATTAGTTTGGTAATAATTGCAAATTAATCAATAATTAGGTAAATTGGAACTATTTTAATTCATAATTAATCAATCAATATAACGTTTGTCTATTTGTAGGATTTATGCATTATTATTTACACCATGACCAAAATTAGAATAGTTGGCCTCTGGACAATTATAATAAAAATTATATTGGATTATATATTGTTAAATTAATAGTATAACAATACATTAGATATTAGTTTTAGGTAAATAACTACTTTACTTCATAATTAATTTATGAATGTAGCTTTTGTCTATTTGTAGGATTTATGTATTATCATTTAAAACACTACTATATATTGGATTATGTATTGTTAAGTTGATAATAGAACAATGAGTCAGATGTTGGTTTTCTATATATCATCCTTACGTTGCTTTGATTTAAGGAAAGTTCCTTTTTAGTATTTTTAAGATGCATTACTTACATTGAGTCACATTATGATCTATTAATCTATGTCTTTAAAGGATATTTGCATTATGATCTAACATCTCTCTAATTAGAAATATGTGCGTTGAGAAATGAAATATGATTTAATAGTATTTTTAAGATGCAATGATTTCAATGATATTATATTTTGTATGATATAATTGAGTTAAATAGTCAAAACCCTAATGATTAAGTTATAATAGTTAGCCAAGTAGATAGAATCACCATTGTTAAATAGTCAAAACCCTAATATGATTCAGTTATCACATTTAGTTGAGTAGATATAATCGCCATAGTTAGCCAAATAGAATGGCATCTATGATCTGTTGATTTGTGTCTTTAGATGGAGATTTACATTTTAGCATCCCACTAATTTAAAATGTATACATTGAGAAATGGTATATGATCTAATAGTACTCTTGAGATGCATTAATTTCAATGAAATTACATTTAGTACTCTTAAGATGCATTGATTTTAATGATATTACATTTTGTACAATATAATAGATGTAATGTTACACTGATGCATATGAGAAAAGATTCCATTGAGACTTGGTTGGAGTTTGGCAATCCATAAGTCACAAGGATTAACATTGGAGAAATATAATATAAATATTGGAGACAGGTATATAGGCTCTCGCATTTACAACAATATCTCAAAGTAAGAGTGAATGGTGATAAACTCAACCTCCTTAAACATATGATTGATATGAGAAGATGGAAAAACAGGGTATGAGTGAATTGGGTAAAAGCATAAAAATACATTGAGAATGATCACTCTATAATATATATGTAATTCATCATTAAATCATCATTACATTATTTCAACATTTACTATCATTGAACATGACAATTACATTATTGCAATTCACCATTTTGGTCCTGTAATTTCAATGTGGTAATTTTGTTTTTTAAGAAACATTGTTTTGATTTTGATGCAACCACTACAATTAAAACCAACATAGAGCCTCTTGACTTTGTCTCTATCAAGCATCAAGAGGGATCAAATCCCTTAAGGTGAAAACATTTCCCCAAGTTTAGGACACTAAAAGGGATTTGCCCATCAAAGGATTCGATCCCTCTAGATGCTTGATGTAATCAAAGTTAAGAAAGATCTATTATGGTTTTAGTCTTATCCCAAGCCTCGGTAGAGGCATGCAAGTGGTATTAGAGAGAGCTTGTTAGATTGAACATTCATTATGGTCCAAACCCTTTTGTGGTATTTTAATTCAACAATCATGTAGCATTTACAATGTTGGTGGGCTATTTTGATTTTGAAGAGAAGAAGAACTCTCTCTCTCTCTCTCTCTCTCTCTCTCTCTCTCTCTCTCTCTCTCTCTCTCTCTCTATAT
>LPNX010939013.1:150585-184134 GCA_001517045.1 Pseudotsuga menziesii
AACAAACTTTTTATATTTTTAGATCATTTTGAACAACTATATATCTTATATTATATACATTTATCTTACCTTTAACAATATGTACACCATTTACTATACTAATATTTAAAAATATCTACTATAGTAATATTTAAAAATAAAATATATACTGTGTTACGTTGCATCTGTACCTAGCGCACCTTCAAGTATTTCCTATGGAGAAAGAGAGCCAAAACCTGGCCAACAAGGGTGTTATTAAGCGATGGTAGTTATGGATGGGCCCTTTTGGCTCTTCCTTTGGAGGAATTATGGCTCATTGGCACTGTTGACTGCCCTTTGTTGAGGTTTTTAACCTCAGAGTTAGTGACAGGGGCCCCTAAGGGTTGGCCACTGGGTCACATGGCTCCATATGTTGTTTATTTGCTCTTATGACGCCCTCATGGCCCATTAGACTACAGGTTCTCCTTCCCCTGGGAATTCTTCCTCAAAAGGACATTCTCTCCTTTCATCAGGACGATGTGTCATTTGAGGGAGGTATTGAGGGATTTTAAAACATCTTGGGGTTAGTAGGGGCATGGCACCTCCCTCCCAAACCACTCTAGCCTTTCTTTTGGAGTGATTCACTCAATTAGGCTATTTTTGGCACCATAGGGAACAAATATCCCTAGTAGCCTACCTTAAGCCTACAAATGAGTAATATTTTATTATTTTTTTGTCCTAATTTTAAGTTGACATTTTAATTTACTTAATAAATTCTAAGGGGTGTCGTCCTGGATGTTTTAAGATATTGTGAGATCATATAAATAGATATCCTCACTTTCATTTGAAAACATGAGATAAGTAAGGATTATTATCATTTTATTGTTTCTCCCTAACTAGGGATCTTTGGAGAGAATGTGTTTTTCTTGAGGAGAAATTTTTCTAATAAAGTAAGCTAGAGTTTTGGAAGTTCTTTGGATAAATCTTTCTTTTGGTGAAGCTTAGATTTTTTTGTGAAACATGAGCACATTGAGGCTCGGCTTCTAATCTCTTTGTTTAATTTTGGTGAATGATGTATATTCAGAACTAAATGGTAGCTTTAGGGCTACATTTTCTTTAGCGTAGGTCATTACCAGCCTTTGCCACCTTGAAGAAGAAGGGTAGCGTCTCCTTCTGAGATTCGCCCTTTTGGTTATCCATAGGTTTCTGGGGTAGTTACTTGCCTAGGTTTTGTTCTTGTTTGGTTGAAGCCATTCTTACCTTGGACGCCCTAGGGTAGGGAACCTTAGTTCTCCCTCATCATCATCTCCAATACCTAAACTAGTCCCTTTTCTCTCCTCTTTGTTAGACACAATGGTACACTGAGAGGGGGGGGTGAATCAGTGTGTTCTAAAGCTTAAACCATTTTCAATATTTAAAGCAGTATACTGATTACAGATTTACAGTTATGATAATGCAACAAGTATAACAGAAGGAATGATGATCATCAATCACATACACATGATAGAGACAGACAAATATTCCTCTTTATTTGAGCACCTACTCAAATGAGGTTGCAACCTCTGTTTTACAAAATCCTTCTTGTAGAGAGCACCAACCCTCATGTTTTTCTTAGCACCTACTAAGATAACCTTCTCCAGCTACTATTGGATGGAAGCACCAACTTCCACTTGTACAGGCTCCGACTTGTACAAAGAAAACAACATGTTTTCCCCCAGCACCACTAGAATAACATTCTCCAGCTACAACTGAGTGAAATAATCAAATTCCACTTGTACAGGCTTCAAATTGTACAGAGAAAACATGTTTTTCCTATCACCACCCTACCACCCTTGTTTCTCATACTTAAAACATGTTTAATACAATATTTAGAAAAAATAGATATAACAATGCAAACCAACTCTATTCTGATCTGCTCCTAGATTTGCTTATGCGTCTTAGTTCCCCTCATTGTCTCTGTTTTGGATATTCTTGAAAGAGATCAGAGTCCTCTATCATTCTGCAATCCCCACTTTGACAATGATCCATGCACCATCTCTATGTCTGCAAAAAGCACAACAATCCATTCATCACGCACATCCTTATATACATCTTTGTCCTTAAACCCTTTACTTGTCCGTATGCTTGATGGTCCATTTCCATAACTGATCAAGCCATTCGATGTCTTATGACAGACAAGAATTCCTATCATCGAGTAATCCTGAAAATCTGCAACGCATCTTCGCCATTTGGCTTCTTCAGCACTTGTTGTTTTCTACAACAACTCAAATTTTCTGCACTCTTGGTTCCATAGTACAGGTTCTGCACCATTGATCTTCTTTGGGCTCTCCATGACCATTTATCTACTAAGGAAATCAGATATCGAGTATGTAATTTTTCTTGATATCATTTCATGATTTCCACTTTCTGTCTTCTGCACATCCTCTTTTGCATAATCATTCTGCATCGTCGATTTCTTGTACAACATTTCTGAATCGTTGATCTTAGATATGGTGCATGATGCAGATCTTGGGTTTTCAACATTTTGTTAAACAACTTCTATACTTTCCTCTTTCCCAACATTCCCTTCCATTGTGGGCTTTCCGCACACCTTTCTGCATGCAAAAATCAAAAGTCGAGAATCTCACTTCCCAACTTTTGAACTTTAACTTCTCTCAATTACGCATTTTCACACTTCCAGCTTCCAGACTTCGGGATCAGAAAACCCAAATTCTAGCCTTGGTCCTTTCATGTTCTCCTGCTTTCCTCATTCCGCTTTCTGACTTCAGAAATTGAAAATCTACCTTTTCTTATTCTCAAACTTTTGGATTTCACCTTTCTGCTCCTGTACTGCAACACTCATCCCATGGCGTCAATTTCTTGTGCGGGTTCAATCCTGACCGTCGGATCTGTTCGTCTGATTACTTTTCAGACTTTTTTTTATTTTCTCTCAATCGTTGATTTCTTTTACAGATTCATTCCTGTCCATCGGATCTATCCGTCACAATAATTTCATATTTTCTTCAGACCGTTGATCTGTTGTTCGAATTCACTCCTTATTGTCGGATCTATTCATCAAATTTTCTTTCAAACTTTGGTTCTCACAATAATTTCGCATCCAACCTCTGTGTTAACTCACCTCCCAGATGAATGGGTGAAATCATTTACAAACTTTGGATTTTGATCCAACCACGTCAACGACGGACTTCAAAATACTATAAAGTGGATTTACAAAAAATTCTACATCCAGCCCCTTATGTTAAACCGCATGCTAGTTGAATCGGTGGAATCACTGATGACCATCTGATTTGGATCAACGGTGGACTCCAAATTTCATAGGGCAAACATGATCGGAATCGTTAATTAAAATTCTGTGCACATGAGGAGTTTCTTTGATCGCGCTAGTTCATTCAGTGAAATCGTTGTCAGTTGTTTATCTGCTTCCACGATCAACCTTATCCGTTGATCATGATCTCCTTTATAGCAATTTATTTCCAATTTCACAAGTCGACCCCTCCTTTATCTTCCTCGTTATTCTGTCAACGAAATGTCTTTACCGATGTCGACCTTCTCCAATATTCTTATGAGTCTTCTGCTTATCTGGATCATATGCTTGGAACTATGTTGTGCCATCAGCCATGGATTCTTCTGAGTCATTTTCTCATCTGGATCATGCTTGGAACTATGTTGTGCCATCAATGACAACCATGTCACTTTTTGACCTGTTTCCATATGTTTTCACAAACCATGGATTCCTCTGAGTCCTTTGCTTATTTGAGTCATATTCTCATATTGGATTCTTCTGAGTCCTTTACTTATCTAAATCATATTATTGGAACTATGTTTCCATCAATGGCAACCAAATCACACTCTGATTTGTTTCCATATGACCGCAAAACCTCCAACAATCTCCCCCTTTGGTGTTGATGACAATCTTCAACTTTTGGATGCATGTTGTACTTGTAATCACCAATTGTTTATCATCTGTAGCAAAATAAACTTCTCTCCATTTGACATCAATGTCAAAGAAGACCCTATAGCACAACTCCCACTATAAAAGTAGACTCTATAGCATAGATCCCCATATCAACGTCGATAAGTTATTTGCAGTAAGATATGATAACCAACATATTAGCCTCAAAGTATTTTCAAGAGAATCATCAAATAAAAATACTTTATCATGTATTCCTTGTTATTTTCTTCAAGCATATAGATTGTTTAGCATTGTTTCAAACCCTCACACATCATCAAGTCCATCATCAAGTGGTGGTATGGACAGTTAACAACAAAGGTGTCCAAGTGCCATCAATCAACCATGTTTGTGGATACTAAGTCTTTACCATGTCCTAAGACCATCTCCAAGATTCCATGATCACAAATGACCATATAATGGGTCATTTGGCCAAGCCCCATGTTCCAATACCCAAGTCACATTCTTCTTGCCATATTCTTCATGTCATCCAATGCCATGTCCTTGTTCTTTGTCTTCCATTGCCATGTCTTCAACTTTTTGCTTGTTTTGTCATTGATCATGTATTCCATGCCATCACTTCAACCTTTGTCATTAATGTGTTGTCATCAATTCTACTTCACTAGACTTGTCTTCAATCTGTCCACAAACTTGTCTTCATTTTGCCACAGTCAGGTCATCTTCCTGCCCATGGTCATCATCAATCTGTTGCTCCAAAAAAACAAAATTCACCATAGCCAAAAATCCTCAATCATATGTAGATCTGAAATTTGCTTTGTTCATCTTTTTTCAACAAGCAGACATGTCTTCAAAATCCTTCACAAGATTTGACCTTCAAGAGTCTTATCAAAATACTTGATTTCTAAACTTTTGAGTGAAACAAGTAAAATCATATGTATTTACTGTGATTGCAAGCAAAAATCAGAATTTCTCCCAATAGTTTCGAAGGTCTCATCCTTTTCATATAATTCTTCAGTTTATTTCCTCAATCATGTGACATTCATCTTCAATTTTTGTTTACACACAGGTCGGTTATATACTTTGGTTGCCTTGTATAGTTTTAACAAATCTTATCATGATAGTACTACCAGCTACTCTTAAGGAATGAATCAATCATCTAGTGACTTCATAAAAGGTATGCATGCATCAAAATCATCCCTTCACTTTATTTGCTTCAACTAGAGAGAGTCCATGAGATCACAAGAAATTACTCTTGCTCCCACTATCAATCAACACTCTTAATCTGGGTGCATTTATCTTGTGCTTCTATCAAATGCATCATCTGATCTGAATCTTGGCTCAATGATTTGAACCTCTGTGCAATGTCTTCATACAAGCTTGTTTCTTCTTGTGTTGCTGTGGAAATTACTTCTACACTTATTCGAGATGTATAAGGTCCAATTTCATCATTGTCATCAATATGTTGTTTTTGTACTCCTTAAGGAACTTCTCAAGTATTTAACTGAATGCTTCATAAATGTGCATCATCGATCATGGAACTTGTGCTCAATGCTTTATCCAGATCCAAATATATATATATACAAATTTCAATGGCAAGCTTTTGGCCACTTGGCAATGCTACTGAACTTACTATATATTGAGTTCACCTTAGTCATCCTTCAGTTGTTATTAACAACAGTTGTGTCTTGTTTCTAAGTCTTGTTCTCCAATCATCATACTGTTCAGTTCTAAGGTTATCTTTTCTTTATATAAAACACCTTCACAAACTGTATACAAACATTTTCAGACTTCATCCTTCTTCTCCTAATTTTCATTCTTGCTTCTACTGAGATTCACTTCTTCTCTCAAACTTTATCCCTGTCTTCCTAATTGCAATCCGATCCTAGGACCTATTATTTTATTTGGAGTAGTCATCCATTTTCCTTGAGTCCATCTTCCAATTTCATGGACTCATGATGTATCAAGGTCTTTGAAGGACCTCAAACATGGCTTTCCGTATGGAATCCATCTTCTGTGCAATGATCAACTTTATTTGCATTCAACAAAACATTATTTTTCATCCATTCTGGAGAATATCTTTGGCTGTGATCATTAGTCCTTTGGTCTTCAAATTTGTTTGCATAATTCTTCTTCCAAGATTCATCTACTTTCCTTGTTGATGGATATGAAAGACTCCTCATTTATTTTATTCTTGGACTTGCACATACTTGGGCTTTATGACCAAAGCCACCACAGGTGAAGCATCTCAATGTGTGGCAATTAGCAGCAAAATGTCCAATTTGATCACATGTCCAACATCTAATTATGTTACTTCGAATTCCAACACTTCTTCTTCCATGGAATGTGCATTCCATAGCCCTGTGACCAAAACCACTACATGCATATAAAAACCCATTAAAATCATTTTCATACCTAGAATTAAATGGTCCCTTCTGTAACATAGACCTTTTTTTTTCTGATTGTGTCCTTCTTGATCCTTGTTGATCATGACACTTTTCTCTACTGCCTTTATGACTTCTAGATTTCTTTTCAAATTTTTCTTGAGATGGCTGGGGACTTTCTCCTTCTTTAGAATTCTTCTGTGACTTGTCAAATCCTATTCCATTCTTGTCATGTGGAGATATCTAATGGCTGAGAATGTGATCCAAGATCATAGAACCTTTTCCAAACTTTGAATTAGTTATTAATTCATCATTTTCCTTGACCAAACCTTTTAAAGTAAGAATTTCCTATTCCTGTCTTTGGTAGATTTCAACTTTCATATTGAATTTCCTTCTTAGATCTTCTTCAAAGTTGTTTTCAATTTGTCTTATCAAGCCTTGAAATTCCTCATGAGATTTTTGCAATTGATCCTTTAGAGAATAGTTTTCTATTCTGATTTCTAAGAGTTCTTTCTTATTTTGTTCAAGACTTCCTTCATATTTAGCTACTAGAGTTTGACACATGATTAATCTTTCTATTTCTTCTTTTAGGGAATCAATTTCAGCTTTTTGAGCACTACACACCTTTTCTTTGGCATTTAATTGTCTTGACATGGATTCTTCAAGTAGTTGTGCTGCTTTCTTTCTTGACAATTTTCTGCAGCTTGCTTTTTTATCATTTTTCTTAAGTCATCAATATATTCTAATGCAACCACAAGTCCTGCCTCATAATTCACAATACCTTCATCAATTTCTTCACTCATATGAGAGCAATCATCACATTTTGAGTTATTACAGAGATAGTGTTTAGGAGAGCCTTTACCTTTATGGTTGATTGAGTTCATCAAGATCGCACTAGCTTCAATTTCCTTTCCTTCGGCTGAATATAGATCCCTTACTTTGTTTCAAAGATCTTTAGCTGAGACACATTGTCCTACCCTTCCTTTGACACAATCAGGTAATCCGTCTAGTATAGTTTCCTTAGCTTTTGAGTTGCAACTTCTAGCTTCTTTCTGAGTTGTCAATTTCACTTTATTTGGAGGGATATAACCATTTACAATTGAACTCCATAAATCATACCCAACTGATTGCAAGTACCACTTCATCTTTACACTCCATTTTCCATATGTGTTCTCATCAAAGGGGGGTACTCCATTTTTCTGAATAATACATGTGTCTAAGGATCTCCTTCAAGCTAGTTAGGCTCATGATGAAGGTTTGGATATGATACCAATTGTTAGACACAATGGTACACCGAGAGGAGGGGGGTGAATCAGTGTGTTCTAAAGCTTAAACCATTTTCAATATTTAAACTATTATATTGATTACAGATTTATAGTTATGATAATGCAACAAGTATAACAGAAAGAATGATGATCATCAATCACATACACATGATAGAGACAGACAAATATTCCTCTTTATTTGAGCACCTACTCAAATGAGGTTGCAACCTATGTTTTACAAAATCCTTCTTGTAGAGAGCACCAACCATCATGTTTTTCTTAGCACCTACTAAGATAACCTTCTCCAGCTACTACTCGATGGAAGCACCAACTTCCACTTGTACAGGCTCCGAATTGTACAAAGCAAACAACATGTTTTTCCCTAGCACCACTAAAATAACATTCTCCAGCTTCAACTGAGTGAAAGTATCAACTTCCACTTGCACAGACTTGTTGGCACCCCAACAACTCCCCTTGATTTTGCACGAAATAAAGGGACCTCATTAGAATTTTGCAAATACTTGCTATTGGTTTACTTTAATTCCATTGCTTTCTTCTTTGCGATGCTTGTTCTTTGCGGCTTGAATTTCATTACATTAGGATTTGGGTGGTTTGGTAATGTTTTGAATCTCTTGAGTTCACGAGTTCTTAACAACGATGACATAATCTTATGCTTATCAGAGTCATTTTTATGCTTTGGTTTGGCTTACTTAGAGTAATTTCATGATTCAACAGTTTTGTGAAGTTTTCTTTTTCATTTTATAAATGAATTAGTAACCATCTTGACAAATTGATATTATTTGAGTGAATGCTTATTTTCATGATCTTATGCTTAAATGAAACTGATGTTCATTCAAATTCTGCCACAAAATGTGGAATGCTATGAAACAACGAATCAGTGCCACATTCTCAATTTGTTGAGATCAATAAATATATTCGAAGCATGAAGATCACATAATTATGCGTTATTCTTAAGGGATCACAAGATTTCTTCTCCACGCTAGCCTTGTTAGTTTTTATTGAAGAAGGCATCGAATTAGATCAGGATGCTGGTTGAATGAGATCTTTGAGGAGGCAACGCATCAACCCAATAAATTCTCAATAAAGAGCATCATGAATCATCTCATGGAATACTATTTACATTGATTCGCTAGAAGGGATCAGAGAATATGAAAAATTTCTACCAGAGGAAAATTGTATCATCTACGTTATTATGATTCAAATCTTACCATGGATTCACTACATAGGGGCTAGTTCATTTCATAATGTTACCAGATCGATCTAGGGAGAAAATTCTTATTGTTTTACCATTTACCTGTGTAACTTATGTTTACTATATATATTTAAATGTGCAGGTTTGTTACAGGAGTTTTCAAAATGATGCCGTCCTATTGAAAAGATAATGCATCAGAGATTGCCGGATTCCCGTCGTTTTTCAGGAGAGGATTATCTGCAGCGAACTGTGGGCAAACTAAGACGAAATAATAAAATCTACAACATGGGTTTTTTCCAGAAGATCCCCATTTACCAGACTCCTGAGAAATTTGCTGAAAAGAGTGAACGATTTGGGAGATTTTCGGGGTGCTCTGAACACGTTTTTCATAGCTGCGGCCAGCTAAGAAATTCAACTGAGTTTTTGTTGGTGATTTGTCTATTTAAACAGTAAATTTCTATAGAAGGAGGGGGAGGCTGCAGAATGGAGATGGTCTTTCATTGTTCTATTTCCTATTTGTAGTTTTTTATAATTCAAATGATAACCTGGAAGTCTCGACAGAATAAGAGAAACTTTGTTTTCATTATTCTCTTTTCTATTTTGTAAAATTTCTGTTTGTAGAGTAGAGGAGACACTACCAGGATGGAGTAACAGAAGAGAGACAGCATTGAAATATTATTTTGATACTAGTTTGGTTCCTAACTAAGCTTTTATCTTCAGAGGTGGAATGTGACTGGAAATTTTCAGACTGATATCATTGGTCGGTATTATTTTGAATACTCTCTTTTATATTTCAGTATTTAATCTTCTGCTTATAATATTGATGCAGTATACTTGGTTATGCTTGTATTGATTATGTGATATTACACTTTGTCAACGCAATATTGTTATTTGAATTAGTATGTTATTGTAACTGAATTAATCAGTGTTTCTACTGAAAATTCAAGATATAATGAGATATATATTTATGTCTGATTGATCTCATTTGTATTTTTGCAATGATTTAATTTTAGACATTATCTTTCATTCAAATATCTAATGTTGTTTATTAGTTGTTAATTAATTATACATTTCAGAAAATTCGAAGTAATTGTTTATTTCAGTTTCTGTAATAAGTTATTTTATAGCAGAATGATTTAGTGTGGATGGTTTAAATATTTTTGTTTGGATCTTACTCTTTATCTTTCTGTTCATTCTTATATTAATTAATAATTAATATAAATACTCAAATTGCTCTTAGATGAGATAGGATAGATAAGATAGTTAAGATAGTTCAGTTAGTATTATCTTAGTATAGTTTACGTTTAACAATTGTTAAATAGAATCTGTATAATTTTAGAATCATTTAATAGTCTATTTAAAATTTAGAGTATTAAATATAAAACCCTCCAAAATCGAAGACTTTCCTTAAGAAAGCAATTGTAGGATAACTTAGGTAGTTGAAAACTAATTTTAGGGTTTATTTAGATAGAAGTAACATTAGGATAGATTTTTACTGAATTTTAGTTTCTCCTTAAGAGAAAAATTCAGTTGGTAGCAGGACCATAACCTGCGAGATTTTGCTATTCCAAACACACCGGAAGCTGCTTTAAGCTGATTGTGTGGGCATAATCTCCTTGTTGGCCTAGGTCAGAAAATCAGGCCAACAAATGGCGCTAGAAGGAGGGCCGGTCGGCAAGTAAGCCCTTTTGAGCTATTTCTTTTAAATTTTGATCTATTTTAAAAATGGCTCCTATTACTGTTTTAGAACATGCTTTCAGCATGCCTGGGCCTGCTGGAGGTATTTCTGAAAGTGGAGTAAATCTCTTGCAAAGGTTAAGTTTTGATGGAGAAGGTAAAATGACTGCTTTGAAACATCTCATCAAATTTATAGATATTTGTAACCATTATCGTATAGTGTGTGAGAGTAAGATTTGCAGGCTTTTTACTGTTACTTTCAAAAGAAGAATTCGAGGCTGGTTCGAAATGTTACCAGCTAAATCCATTCATTCATGGAAACATTTCATGGAGATGTTTATTGATTCGCATGAGGATTATAATTATCAAGAGTTGAGGTATGAGATCGAAAATCTTCGCAAACAAGAAGGTGAATCTACTAGTACTTTCTTTTCAAGATTTATGTCAACGCATTTTAGATTTCATGAGAAAGATCAACTTTCTGCAGAAGAAATAATAGATTTATTTTCATATCTTGATTCTCATTCAACTTTACATGATCAAACAAATAATGATAAGCTTCAAATTGACGATATGCATGTTGATGGTTGCATCACTTCATCGGTTAATATTGATTCAAGTTCTAATATTATTGGTCCAAATTCTGACACTAAAATTGTTAAACATCAACAAATCTTAGGATCCTCCAATATACAATTTCAAGAACAAAAGAATTTAAATTCGACACTTACATTAAAAAATCTTTCTCTTGTTCAAACAATTGTAGTTGAAAAAGAATCGATGATTTTAGGACCTAATATCGAATCTTTGGATGATAGTTGTATAAATCATGATTTTGCATTTTCTTCTTCTCAATTTGAACAAACCTATCTCATTCCTTCACAAAATGTATCAACAAATCAGAATACGGATAATGATTTTTCTCTTGAATCAGTTAATCAAGATTGTTCTTTGAAAAGAGGAACATCTAATTTTCAACATTTGGAAAGTTATCATGCTTTATACCTGGATCTATTTATTGATTATAGTTCATGTCCAGATACTAATATACAAACAAATTCTACACTATGGTCAGTTCCTATGCAAAGTGATTTGTTGTATACAAATGAGGAAAATCTTTCTATTCAAGATATTGACGAGGAAAATAATTTTATAAATATCACTCATGAATCTCATGCATACGATAGTATTAAAGAAGCTAAGTTAGAAGATAAAACCATTTCTTATAATGTTTTAGATTTTGGCAATACTTATCTTTTCAATTGTAAATCAATTGAGTCATCAAAATCACATGAATTTCAAAGGGAAAGTTCTCACTCTAAGGTAATGTCAAAATTTGATTTTCAAATTTATGATGATGATGCTTCCTTACAAAATATATTCTCTACTTTAACTTCTCCTGGATCCTTTGATTAGAATCTCGACATGCCACTTTTTGATTACTATCTTGATAAATTTGCTATCACACATTCCATTGAATCTTTACGAGTTTTAGATCTCCTCCAATCTTCTTTTTATGATTCAATTTATTCATGGTTGGAAGAGTCACATTTTAAAAGATTTTGATGTCATCCTCTTCTTCCTTTTGTAATTATAAGTTCTAATTTAATACTTTCTATTTTTCAGTATGAAGCATTTCAATTCATATTATTAATATTTGATATGTTTTATTTTGCAGGAGTACAAATGCTTCAATGGCTTCATTGGCTTTTTGACTTTACCTGATTATGATTGTATATTTGATTTTAGTGTACATAAAATCAGACTAGGAATAAGATAGAGTAGTTTTTTTTTTTTGCTTCTTAGTTTTTAGTTTTGATTTCACACATAGTAGTAAATACGAGAACGTATATATTTATTAATAAGCTCAATAGTTTTCTGCTAAGGATAGATTGATCTCTACTTAATTTTTGGTCAGGTACACTTGGTTGGATTGACAAGTTAGAAAGCGTTTTGAAGCAAGTGATACAATCAGGAATGCATGAATATGAGTATGGCCTTAAATCAGGGAAGTGAATTCTTTATCTTATTTCCATTTCAAAATTTGTATACTTGTTATTTATCTTTTTAAACTTTGAAATATTGTAAAGTTTAAATTTTTTTTTTTTTTAATTGACTTATAACCACAAACTCATCCTCGCATGTTTGTTCTAAGTATTTTGATATTGATATTTAAAAAAAAACAAAAAAACAAGTATTGAATTTTGAAATTAATTGTGAGAAATCATAAATTTACAATAATTGAGTAATGATAAATCTATTTATTAAAATTAATCATTAGGTTATTTTACATGATTGTGAGATGATGCCATTAATTATACACTTTTAGACTATATTTAAATTATTACATTGGCATTCATCAAAAATGTGTAAACTAGCCTTATGGTTATTTCTTTTATCATTCAAATTTTCATTAAAAGTTTGATTTTTTCTCTTGAAATGAGTTTGCTAAATCAACTCCTTGAAATTTTTTAAATCATTCGTGCCAATTCCTGATTTTGCTCATAAATATTGTTTTGATGAATATTTCTCTAAATTTTTGTAATCGATCTTTTTTTTTTAAATTAATAATTTAGGCTGTTCTATGAATACTCACCATATTTATAAGGAAAAGTCTTATTTTGATATTATCACAACCACAAATTAAGATAAATATAATTGAGGGTATGGAAAATTGTTTTATAATTTCAGATCAATTAAATCTGTGTAAAATGTTATTACATGTTGATCTTCGATTTAAGAATTTTCTTTCATTCGATTATGATGCTTAGTGAAGTTGTGACATGGAATTAATAATGGTTTGCACAAATTAATTTGATCATCAAAGGAAATTAATATTGAGTTTGGTTTCACTTGATTGCTTTTCGTTTTCACTTTTGAGACCTAGATCATTGGATTTCTTATCACCTCAACCTTGTACATATTGACTAGATTTTGAGTTGATATCTTGTTTTTTGAAATAATTGGTTTCTTACAAGTCTTCTTTATTTCTTTGATTATCTTTGATTTAGAAGATTTTTTGTGACCATTTTCTTTTAGGTTTTTCATTTATTTTTGTTGTAATCATTACATCTTGCTCACTTTGTAATTATTCTCACAAAACTATACAACTTAGACTTTTCATTTTTCCTTTTGTAAATAATGATGAATAAAAGGATTCAACTTACTCAATCTTCTCATCGATTAATTAAATGAGTCCTAAAAGAATGAAGAGATATTTTAACAATTGAATGATTCTACAATATTCAAATATTTTCGAAACTTTACATCAATAATAAGTTTATGATACTTTTTGTGAAAATCACCATTTTGTCATACATATTATATTTGTGTCTCCTATTTTCCATTTTATATTGACCTTTATTTAAAATTTAAATTTTTATATTGTGGTCAGTTTTAATATTAGGAGATTTGTCGTTGTTTCTTACGCATGTTATAATTTCATGATTTTTAAGTTATTTTGTATAGCTCATCACATAGAGAGTGATCATATCTTAAAATTTGTTTTTTGAACTTATTTACCTTCTTCGACTCTCAGTTAAAGTTTCGATAAATTTTTCTTTTGGATTTCAATACATACCTTTTGGTTGAATTTTGGATTTGATCGAATTCTATCTTTTGAGTGTTTTTGTTCAATTAGTGATTTTTATTGGTTGATTGGTTTCAATAGTGAATTTAATATTTTTCAAGCTTTTTGATTTTCTTCTTTGTTTTTAAGGGAGCATTGTAGATAAATAATACTTCGATGGCACACTGATGGATGTCTATATATCTCTCTACTAATCAACCTGTTATCTTTAAAAGAAATCATTGTAAGAAATTTCTTTCCATATCAAATGTTCTTATTGTGACTGAATCACTCCTAGCCTTGAAATATTTCTTATGAACTTAGCTAATCAGTCAGTTGAACTCACGGTTATTATTCTTGGACTTTATTTTGAGAATGATATCATTAGCTAGGCAAGTTAACTTGTTGGGAAACTTTTCTCTCAGAATATTTATGAATCAATGGCATTAGTCATCTTTAGGCCTTCCATGTTATTATAGGGGTATTATATGGATTTGTTTCTCATCCATTAGAAAAACTAAACTAAACTTTGATTGAAGAATAGGAGGTCTCATTACGAGCCGACCTAATCATGATCATCAGCCATGTCAGGGATAACATCATTTTTGATCACCAGGGTGATGGCTCTTGGTCATAAGATCAAGGGACAGGAGGTCTCATCACAAGCCGGCTTGTTTATCTCTGGCAGCTCTCGTGAATGATGCTATAAATAGCTGGTTACCAAGCCAGGATAGTAGTCTTGAATCAAAGATATAATTTATATATTTTAAAAAAGAGAGAGAGAGAGAAAAAACAAATTCTATCTTTCAGTTATTTATATTTAATGGATGGGGAACTTATCTAGATATCCTCTTAAGGTATGGAGGTCATACCTTTATGCTGGTGTTATTCGATTATTTTAGCTGTTGAGAAAGCATTCTTGATCAGGTCTATTTGCTATGCATATATTTCAAAGTCATTCTTCTTTACGAATTCTCTGAATAATAGTTGCGACAATTCATTTGATTGTGACAATATTAAAGCTCAAACTTTACTATATAGGCTAGTGATAGGATAAAGTCATGTGGTGTGAAGTTTGATATTTCGAGAAAACCTTGATTTTATTTTCCTATATCTTTATTCTTCAGGTAAACATACAGAGACAACTCGATCACCCAGCATGTCGCCACTTGTTGGCACCCCAACAACTCCCCTTGAATTTGCACGAAATAAAGGGACCTCATTAGAATTTTGCAAATACTTGCTATTGGTTTGCTTTAATTCCATTGCTTTCTTCTTTGCGATGCTTGTTCTTTGCAGCTTGAATTTCATTACATTAGGATTTGGGTGGTTTGGTAATGTTTTGAATCTCTCGAGTTCACGAGTTCTTAACAACGATGACATAATCTTATGCTTATCAGAGTCATTTCTATGCTTTGGTTTGGCTTACTTAGAGTAATTTCATGATTCAACAGTTTTGTGAAGTTTTCTTTTTCATTTCATAAATGAATTAGTAACCATCTTGACAGATTGATATTATTTGAGTGAATGCTTATTTTCATGATTTCTATTCAAATTTTGTAAAACCGCAGATCAATGAATAGAACCACGCATTTAGTTTTAATTTTAGGAAATCTATCATGTCTTGCAAACTTTATTTAAATTTTGATAAAAAAAAAATTTGCATCTTTTGCAATTTTATAATTATGGGAAAAATAAAATCAACTTAATCCAAACATTTTTATAAAGCTTTCATTTTAAATCAAGCATCTCACCATTATTCTTTACGAAGTCTTCCAAGTTTTCATATAAAACAAAACATTTAAAATGTGAATAATATAAATACAAAAATATATCTATATATATTTTTCCTAATTTTATATTTTTGGACAAACTTTGAATATGTTTGAAAATATATCTTTTCAAATTTTGCCAAAATACTAAAAAAACAAAAAAAAACATCATGCCATTAATCAACTAGCATAATTTTCGCATATTTCCATAATATATATATATATAGATATATATAATAAGTTAAAAGCACATCATTTTTGCATTTCCAAAGTACTGAATATTGATACAAGGCGTTTGTTGAAGAATATTTACAACAAATAATTAACCTAAATGGCATGAATGTGTGATATTGTAAATATTATAATATTTGTAAATAATATCTTTTATGTTCGGAAATATATAGTGGCTTTATGCAATTTATGTATTTAATTATACATTTTATTTCAAACTTTCTTTTCTCCATACGTTAACATATAAGATTTAATGTATGTATATAAATAGTTAGCTTAGTTCAACAACTCCGTAGATACATAAGCACGTTAACAGATTATTAGCCTTTATTTTATTTTCTTTTCCACGAAATTTATACATGGAAGAAGGCGATAAGGTGAAATTTGAACTTGTTTACTATAAAAACATGAAGAGATTAAACGATATAAGCATTAAATATTTAGTTGGTAAGCTAGGATTCCAGGCACGAGTGCATTGAAATGTTATGACTTTGTTTGAATTTATGGCTCGAAATCTTAGTTTGGCATTACCTCATAATCTGTTACCAAAAATTGTGTTTAAAAGATGCCATTCTCTTGCCACGTGAAGCAAATTGTGATTAAATGAAGCTGTTGTTCATTCAAATTCTGCCACAAAATGTGGAATGCTATGAAACAATGAATCAGTGCCACATTCTCAATTTGTTGAGATCAATAAATATATTCGAAGCATGAAGATCACAGAATTATGCGCTATTCTTAAGGGATCACAGGATTTCTTCTCCACGCCAACCTTATTAGTTTTTATTGAAGAAGGCATTGAATTAGATAAGGATGCTGGTTGAATGAGATCTTTGAGGAGGCAACACATCAGCCCAATAAATTCTCAATAAAGAGCATCATGACTCATCTCATGGAATACTATTTACATTGATTCGCTAGAAGGGATCAGAGAAGATGAAAACTTTCTACCAGAGGAAAATTGTATCATCTACATTTTTATGATTCAAATCTTACCATGGATTCACTACACAGGGGCTAGTTCATTTCATAATGTTACTAGATCGATCTAGGGAGAACATTCTTATTGTTTTACCATTTACCTGTGTAACTTATGTTTAATATATATATTTAAATGTGTAGGTTTGTTACAGGAGTTTTCAAAATGATGCTGCCCTATTGAAAAGATAATGCATCAGAGATTGCTGGAAGAAATAAAAGATTGCCAGATTCCCGTCGTTTTTCAGGAGAGGATTTTCTGCAGCGAACTGCGGGCAAACTAAGATGAAATAATAAAATCTACAACATGTGTTTTTTCCAGAAGATCCCCATTTACCAGACTCCTGAGAAATTTGCTAAAAAGAGTGAACGATTTGGGAGATTTTCGGGGTGCTATGAACACGTTTTTCATAGGTGCGGCCAGCTAAAAAATTCAACTGAGTTTCTATTGGTGATTTGTCTATTTAAACAGCAAATTTCTACAGAAGGAGGGGGAGGCTACAGAATGGACATGGTCTTTCATTGTTCTATGTCCTATTTGTAGTTTTTTATAATTCAAATGATAACCTGGAAGTATGGACAGAATAAGAGAAACTTTGCTTTCATTATTCTGTTTTCTATTTGTAAAATTTATGTTTGCAGAGTAGAGGAGACACTACCAGGATGGAGTGATAGAAGAGAGACAACATTGAAATATTATTTTGATACTAGTTTGGTTCCTGACTGAGGTTTTATCTTCAGAGGTGGAATGTGACTGGAAATTTTCAAACTGATATCATTGGTCGGTATTATTTTGAATACTCTTTTTTATATTTCAGTATTTAATCTTCTGCTTATAATATTGATGGAGTATACTTGGTTATGCTTGTATTGATTATGTGATATTACACTTTGTCAACGCAATATTGTTATTTGAATTAGTATGTTATTGTAACTGAATTAATCAGTGTTTCTACTGAAAATTCAAGATATAGTGAGATATATATTTATGTCTGATTGATCTCATTTGTATTTTTGCAATGATTTCAGTTTAGACATTATCTTTCATTCAAATATCTAATGTCGTTTATTAGTTGTTAATTAATTAGACATTTCAGAAAATTCGAAGTAATTGTTTATTTCAGTTTCTCTGATAAGTTATTTTATAGCAGAATGATTTAGTGTGGATGGTTTAAATATTTTTGTTTAGATCTTACTCTTTATCTTTCTGGTCATTCTTATATTAATTAATAATTAATATAAATACTCAAATCACTCTCAGCTGAGATAGGATAGATAAGATAGTTAAGATAGTTCAGTTAGTATTATCTTAGTATAGTTTACATTTAACAATTATTAAATAGAATCTGTGTAATTTTAGAATCATTTAATAGTCTATTTAAAATTTAGAGTATTAAATATAAAACCCTCCAAAATCAAAGACTTTCCTTAAGAAAGCAATTGTAGGATAACTTAGGTAGTTGAAAACTAATTTTAGGGTTTATTTAGATAGAAGTAACATTAGGATAGATTTTTAGTGAATTTTAGTTTCTCTTTAAGAGAAAAATTCAGTTGGTAGCAGGACCATAACCTACGAGATTTTGCTATTCCAAACACACCGGAAGCTGCTTTAAGCTGATTGTGTGGGCATAATCTCCTTGTTGGCCTAGGTCAGAAAATCAGGCCAACAAGACTTCAACTTGTACAGAGAAGACAACATGTTTTTCCTAGCATCACCCTACCACTCTTGTTTCTCAGACTTAAAACATGTTTAGTACAATATTTATAAAAACAGATATAACAATGCAAACCAACTCTATTCTGGTCTGCTCCTGGATTTGCTTATGCATCTTGGTTCCCCTCATTATCTTTGTTATGGATATTCTTGAAAGAGCTCAGAGTCCTCTGTCATTTTGCAATCCCCACTTTGACAGTGATCCATGCACCAACTCTCTGTCTGTAGAGAGCGCAACAATTCATTCATCACGCACATCCTTATATACATCTATGTCTTTAAAACCTTTAGTTGTTCGTATTCCTGATGGTCCATTTCCATAACTGATCAAGCCGTTTGATGTCTTATGACAGACAAGAATTGCAATCGCCAAGTAATCCTGAACTTCTTGCAACACATCTTTGCCATTTGGCTTCTTCCGCACTTGTCGTTTTCTGTAGCAAATCGGAGTTTCCACACTCCTGGTTTTGTAGTTTTGTTTTCGCAGTACAGTTTTCGCACCAATCATTTTGCACCATTGATCTTCTTCGGGCTCTCTGTGACTGTTGATCTACTGAGGAAATCGGATATCGGGTATGTATTTTTTCTTGATATCATTTCATGATTTCCACTCTCTATCTTCCGCACATCCTCTTCTGCATATTCATTTCACACCATCAATTTCTTGTACAACATTTTTGGATCATTGATCTTAGATCTGATGCGGGATGCAGATCCCGGGTTTTCAACATTTTGTTAAACAACTTCTATACTTTCCACTTTTCGCACACTCCCTTTTGCTGTAGTCTTTCTGCACTCACCTTTCACATGCAAAAATTGGAAGCTAGGAATCTCACTTCCTGTACTTCCGCACTTCCAGCTTCCGGACTTCCGGTTCAGAAAACCCAAATTCTAGCCTTAGTCCTTTCTTGTTCTCCCACTTTCCACTTTCTGCTTTCCGACTTCAGAAATCGAAAATATAACTTTTCTTATTCTCGAACTTATGGATTTTCGCCTTTCCGCTCCTGTACTACAACACTCATTCCATGCAGTCAATTTCTTATGCGGGTTCACTCCTGAACATCGTATCTATTCATCCGATTACTTTTCAGAATTTTGCAGATTTGCTCTCGACCATTGATTCTTTTGCGGATTCATTCCTGTCCATCAAAATAATTTCGGATTTGCTTCGGATTGTTGATTTGTTGTTTAGGTTCACTTCTGACCATCAGATTTGTTCATCAAATTTTCTTTCAAACTTTGGTTCTCATAATAATTTCATGTCCAGCCTCTGTGTTAAATCACCTCTTAGATCAACAAGAAGAATCATTGACAAACGTTGGATCTTGATCCAACCACATCAATGACTGACTTCAAGATAATATAAAGCGGATTTACACAAAATTCCACATCCAACCTCTTCTATTAAACCGCATGTTAGTTGAATCAACGGAATCATTGATGACCATCAGATCTGGATAGACGATGGACTCCAAATGTCATAGGGTGAATTACATTAAAATTCCACACACATGAGAAGTTTCTTCGACCACGCTAGTTCATCAGCGAAATCGCTATCAACTGTTTATCTGCTTCCACGATCAACCTCGTCTGTTGATCATGATCTCCTTTACAATGATTTATTTCCAATTTCTCAGGCCGACCCCTCCTTTATATTCCTCACTATTCTGTCAGCGAAATGTCTTTACTATCGTCGATCTTCTCCAATCTTCTTATGAGTCTTCTGCTTATCTGGATCATATGCTTGGAACTATGTTGTACCATCAACCATGGATTCTTTTGAGTCCTCTGCTCATCTGGATCATGTTTGGAACTATGTTGTGCCATCAATGAAAACCATGTCACTTTCTAATATGTTTCCATATGTTTGCATAAGCCATGGATTCTTATGAGTCCTTTGCTTATTTAAGTCATAATCTTGGAATGGATTCTTCTGAGTCCTTCATTTATCTGAATCATATGCTTGGAACTGTGTTTCCATCAATGACAACCAAATCACACTCTAATCTATTTCCATATGAACACAAAACCTCCAACACTATTTTCCTTCACTTCCCTTAGGTAGCCCTCTTTTACACCTCACCTTAACCCTCGAGCCTCCTCGATATTTATTTTTCCTTCTTCTCCAAGCCCATGCTCCTCCGTTCCCTCCTCTCATGCCTTCACAAGAACCTAAGTTATCCCATAGTTGATCCCTTCATCCCCACTTACCTACACCATCCTCACCTTGAAGCTCCCTTCAAACTAACTCCTATCCTTGTTATCCACCTGAATGGCACCTCTCCGTCCGAGTGTCGACACTCACTATGTTGGCACACAAAAGGAAATTTATGGATTGAGGGTTGCCCAAAACACTATAGATGGGATTATTATGAACTACATTTATCATCCACCCAGCTGGTTATTTTTACCTTTTAAATATGTCAAGTCCTGTATGTGACTCTTCTTATATGCAACTCACGTGTTGTACGCGAGTGTCGGTTATTGCATCTCACGTACAGATTTGTACACAGGTTACCCTTAGAGCAACTCGTGTTTCATACACGAGTTGCCAGTATTGATACCCGCATACACCTTCCTTTGACATTAAAAATAAAAACTCGCGATTACTTGAGATTAGTTAATCCCTTAACCTTAATCACCTTAACTGTCTCAACCTCCTCAACCTTCGAAACTACCTTATTTCACCAAGTATAAATACAGGCCTTGGGGAGGGTGTTAATCACATATACTTGAGAGCAAAGTTATGCTGGTGGAGTTTATTCAGAAGTCTTTGGAGCAGTGGAAATCAAAATCCTTTGGTTACAGAGGAGTCATTGTCGCAGGCGTTGGGTTGTAATATGAACTCTTTCATTATTGTTAATAAAGAGAATCCTTCTTCCATATGTGGCTTGAATGTCTCTCATATATTGTGGTTTGATAAATACTTATGATTCAACACTCTGTATATGATTTATCTAACCTGTTTATATATATGTATCATCTTGTATTTGGAGGATTGACTCTTGATAGGTGAAGGAGAAGCATCCCTAAAGGCTTTGGAGGAGAAGCAGAGCGGAAGAGGACAAGCTAGGATCAACCGTCGTGTATCGGGTGAGTCTTTCCTATCTTCCTATTTCCTTTACTGCACTCTAGAGTCGATTTCCTACAAGTTTCATGAGTATGTTGGTAACCCCAGACCTTCGGTTATAAGGTGTTTATTCTTGTACAATAGAACTGGTGACTCCACTGGGGAGCCTAGACTGCTATAGGTTGTTTCTGTCACCCCTGACTAGTCTTTGCTTTGAATTTTGTATGTGGTGTTTTATCCTGGTTCATACTTATCACAGTGTTTGAAAGTCTTGTGGATTTTTCTTATTTTCTGAGAAAAAATTTGTACCTGTACGCGGGTTGCTCTTCTGCACAGTCGCGTACAAAGGCCTGCATATGTGGGTTTCTCTCTTGGACAGTCGCGTACAGTACGCGATTTGCCCTTCTACACAGTCACGTACAAGCCTGGAAATAGGGATTTTTTAGGATTGGGTTTGCTTGTCCCTCTCTTTGTGTAATTCATGTTTGTTAGTTGGCTTTCTTTATGAATACTATGTTGTTTTTCTGAAGACCTTTGGTGACCACACTTTGTGCTTTTTTCATAAAGCCCTTGGGTTTCTTTTGCTTGGATTGTCTTCTATTTGCATGCTGAAGTAGCTTTGCCTGTTGGGTTATAGGTTGAAGTGTCTCTGTCCGGATCAGTGATCAAGGTCTTGGGCATTGTTTTTCCAATCTATCTTTTGATGATGGTTGGTTTGTCACTTACCTTTATGATTTTACAGTGGTATTTTGTCATTGTGTGCACCCAATCTAGGGTTCCTGGTCTCCCTTTGTTGGTTGATTCTTGGTTCTTTTAGCCTGTTTTACTTCAGTTTGTTTGTTTATACAGTTGGTTAGATCCAAGTATACTCAAGTATAGTGCATTTTAGGTGCATGGTAGACTTTGAGCATTTTTAAAAGTGAAAAGAAAAACATTTTCAATCTTTTGCATTTGCTTTTGCATAAGTAGTTTTCATTTCAGTTTTTAAAATATAATCTCAAAAACTACAAAAAACATAGGCTTAGTTTCTTTTATCGTTTGCATTAGTTCATCAATATATATTTACAAAAAAGAAAAAGAAGTTTTCTTTAATAGTCGTAATTTGCTTTGAAAAATACACCTTTACTTTTATTTATTTCTTATTGAGTCAAAAACACCATAAGTACATCACTCCATTTCCTTCTGAGTAAGAAACAACCCTTTAAAATGAACGCAATAATTAAATTTTACTAGTAATTTTTGTTTTTAGGGGCCTTTCACCTACTAGCTTAGTCTAGACTTGTGGGATAGGAAGTGTAAACTTCCCATAAGTTTTAAAATTCAGACGTAGTGGACCTTTCTTTAGATAAATCCTTGACTTTATCGATTGTATCTGGGAAGCTCCTCTCAAACGGGAGTCAAGCACAAGGCCGCATGGAGGCATGGACTGAGGAGATAACCCTCCGATTCCTTGTCAAAACGTAAATCAGGACTTTTATGCATCTGGGGATTCTGTCCTAGACAGAGTTTCGGGCTCAGCTACCCTGCCCATGCATACGATTCAGGCTTGTGAATGTCCCCCCAGACTGTTGGTATAGCTAAGGTAGCCTTTGGTCTCTTGACATTTAGGGTTCATACCTAGGTAAACCGGAAAGCTATTTCTGGTTCACCTTGAATGGGATTGGAAGGTAACCCTTGTTGTAAGTGTAGGAGGGCGTTGGGTGATTCCTCCGCTTGTGCCTAAGAACCACTTCAAGGACGCCAAGTAATTGTTCATCAGTTTTCTTCAAGGAAGTATATCTTTTACCCTTGATTGATTGTTTAAGACTTTAGGATTTTTATAGTGTGTGCTCTGTGGTTTTGCTTGTGTTTAGTTGGCCTTAGGGTGTGATTTGTCAAATTTTCAATCATGGAGGACCAACCTATTAGAAGGTCAATAAGGTTGAGAAACCTTCCTCCTCTTGTCACATTGGAGCCTCCACCTCCACCCCAAAGGCAGAGATTGGACACGGACGGTTCATTTGAACCGGTAGGGATAAGTGAAGTTCTGGGTGAACCATAACTTATAGCTAACCGTTTTGATCTTGATACAGTTGAGATAGAATACTTTCAGACTAATGAGTTTGCGAGAAACTTTAACACACCCTTGACTGATTTAAACAATCCTGTGATCGTTTAGGGTAGACCTTTTGATTCACCTGTGTTAGGTGTCCCTGTAGGTAGGAGCATGTCTTCTGCGGAAGAAAGTCCTTTTGTGTTCACCTCAGTCGTTCCGGTTGAAGGGGTACTACCTCTCGCGGTAAGTGCCCCTAGATCTAGTATACCTTCTACACCATTGACTCCAACGAGCTGGGTGGTTCAACCACCGGTTCACTCAAACCTAGCAGGTACTTCTGGTGATATGGTTACTGGGATCCCCAGTATACCTACTATTCCTTCTTCCTTTCCATATACTACCCAGAGTGGTCCGGTAGGATCCTCGGCGTTTGTCCAAGGATTTCCTTGGAATGGGGGGCACATTCCCCCATCCTCTCCATACATCGGCCCATCACCTTCCTATGTAGGAGTGCAGTTTGGGAACCATACTTCTTATGGAAAAAATTTCCAAACTCTGATTTCGATCTCGTTTACGAGCTCTCCCTTTTCGTTGTTCAGTAGAGGGATACCAGCTCCTCTCTTTCAGACCCCTATTTCTATGGGGATGGCCCGAACTTCTTATACTGCACCTCCCACACACAATCCTGTGGCTTACAGATGGAATCTGTTTCAGATTAATCTACCCACTTCGCAACCGGTGGCAGGGGACAACCCCACTTTTACCCATGGGCATTTGGGGGCAGGTCCCTCTAATCCCCAGGCTGGCACACTTAGTACCCCGGTTCGACCCAAACTTCCGTTCCTGGCAACCTTAAACTTGCTATATTTGTCAAAATTGATGAATGACCCGGTGAGGCATGACCCCTTGTGGCCACCTGTTCCCACCAAATTGCCATCGGACATCCCTAAATTCGAAGGCAAAGTTGGTGAAGATCCTAGGGCTCATGCCACCACATTCCATTTATGGTGTTATTCGAATTCATTGAATGAAGATTCAATTAGGTTGAGGCTATTCCAGAGAACCTTAACAGGTACCGCGGAAAAATGGTATATTGAATTGCCTTCTGCTACTTTCAGTAGTTTCTGGGACTTGGCTAGTGCATTTCTTAGCCACTTTCAGCTTCCGGTCCGATATGATTTTGGAATGGACTTGTTGTCTACTTTTAGGTAGAACAAGGCTACCCACATCTCGGATCACATCCAAGAGAGGAGGAGGCGAAAGAGCCTTATAAAAGACACTATTCCTCTTGAGTTTCTTCTAGAGTGATTCCTTCAATCCCTGTTGCCCTACATATCTAAGGGCGTATCCACCTCAAGAGTGACGAATGAAGAAGAAGCCATTCTTAGGGTCCATCAATTGGATTTGATTTATTCACAATATGGGATCTTGTATGAGATTATCCCTGAGGCACCGAGGCCTACGCACGATGCGGAGAAGCCTAAGCCTGGACCCCATGCCAATGGTGTGGTTGGGTCCGTTAACTCTCCCACCGTAGAATATTTGGCTAAGCAACTTCATCAGTTGTCCGTCAAGCAGTCTACGATGGAGGCAGCAAAGGCTGTCCCCTCCCCCCAGAGTGCAAATGTTTTTGCACAAACCTCTCAAAAGGGAAATTAGCAGCTCGGCGGGAAGAAAAAGAAAGGAAAGAAGGGAGAGGGAAATCAAAACAAGCAAAATCCCATGAACAATGCTGATGGGGGCAAGAAAGAAAAGAAGAAGGTCAAGTTTCTGTGTAAGTTGTGCCATGAGGACCACCTTACTCACCTTTTTCCCCTTATGGATCAAGCCCAGAAACTGCTTAAAGCTCAAAAACTGGCTGTCTTGAAGAATCCTTTTCCCCAAGGACAGAACTCTGCTTCAGCTTCTAATGTAGCAGGGGGCACTCAAAATGCCCCTGACCCAAACTATATCAACATGGTTCGATCTTTGACTTTGTTGCAGACAAGGAATAAAAATTATGAGAAAGAGACTCTTGAGAAGGGTAAAGCTGTAGGTGAAACTTCTAACCCTCTCAGAATAGAGAAGCCTGCTGAAACTATGTCAAAGATACCGAAAGGTGTCTTCAAGAAGACCTTGCATAACCCTAACACTAGGGCTGCTTCAAACTACTCTATGGTTGAAGATTTATCTCAAACCCCATGTGCAATGTCGGCTTTAGAGGTGTTACAAAGTTGTCCCGCTCAGCGAGATGCTCTCTTAGCAGCTTTAGGCAGCATGGACTCATCGAGTCTCATGGAAAAATTTCATTTATCTGATGTTAAAATTCGCCTACCTAACCATGTAGCCTTATCAATAGATGTCGTCCATGGTGGAAAGACCATTGGAAGGGTAGTTGTTGATGAGGGTGCTTTTACATGTGTTATGTCCTTGACCTATTGGAAAGCTCTTGGATCCCCAGAGCTGGTCCCATCAAACACTTTGCTTACTGCTTTTGATGGAAGGTCCTTCTGTCCGCATGGTATCCTGTCGGCTTTTGAAATTAAGTTGGCAGGCAAAGCAGTGTCTGTTGAAGTAGAAGTGATTGATGCTCCTTTGGACTATAATCTGCTTCTGGGAAGGAACTGGAATTATGCGATGTCCGCTATTGCGTTGGTCGTTTTTCGTGTAGTGGTTTTTCCACATGAGGGCAAGTTGGTTACTATTGATCAACTTGATTATACTTGAAAAGGTCGTTTAGATTCTAATGAGTCCGCTGTGCCATTGGTTGATCAGGTCAAACCTGCTACACAGAGCTTTGGGGCTGGAATGTACACATCACTGATGGGCACGTTTGATCTTCCAGCCCCGGTTAATTATATCGGTTCTACTAGTGTGGGGAAGTCCATAGCTACGGTTGTCGATAGGACTGATCCTTGGGTTGTCCCATCCCCCCATGAACTGGAATTGCCCTTATCAGCAGTGGAGGTAGCTTATTAAGCTATCACTCAAGCCAATGTTGATCCCATTTCAGATTCTCTAACAGTCTCGGAAGATCTGGAAGAAGTCTATTTGCCCACATGGGCGGAAAACTCTTCGCACTCTATAGATTGTTTAGACATGGTTTTACCTTCTGATGAAGCCATTATGGAATCCATGAGTGGACATGGTAAGATTTGTGAGGATCTTCATCGTCGATCCTATTTTCTTCTAAAACTAAGTAGAATAGAAAATCAAGAGTTTCATTTGAGACTGTCAGAAGATGTTGATATACCTATCAATCCCTTTCCTAGGGAAGGAATGTTTGCTGAGGGGAATATGACAAATATTTCCGCCACCATACCTATTAACATCTCTATGAACCCTGATGTCATGGAAAACATATATATATATGTGCAAATTGCTCTCTTGAAGAGATTGCCATCTATACTGCCCTTTTTAAGGAATTCTGCGATGTCTTTGCCTGGTCATATGAGGAGATGCCAGGCATAGATCCATCGATTGTTGAACATGAAATCCGAACATATCCTGATTGCAAGCTGGTTCGACAAAAGTTAAGACCTGTTAACCTGCGCAAAGCGACGGCTATGAAGGTAGAAGTTGAAAAGCTGTTGAAGGCTGGTTTTATCTATCCCATAGCTTTATTGAATGGGTATCCAACCCTGTTCCTGTTGATAAGAAGCAAGGGACTATTCACGTCTGTATAGAATTTAGGGACCTCAATAAAGCCTGTCCTAAGGACAACTATCCCACACCATTTATAGACCATATTATAGAGGCCTATGCAGGAAGTGAGGTGTTTTCGTTTATGGATGGTTTCTTCGGATACAATCAAATTCAAATAAAACCAGAAGACCAACATAAAACTGCTTTCATTTGTCCTTGGGGTACCTTCGTGTACAAGAAAATTCCTTTTGGATTGAAAAATGCTGGGGAAACCTTTCAACGGGATATGAACTTTGCTTTCCATGACATTAAAGCCATTGTCGAACCATACCTTGATGATATGCCTGCACATTCTCATAAGAGGATTCAACATCCAGATCATTTACGGTTGATATTTGAGAGATGCAGACATTATAAAATCCGCTTGAATCCCCACAAGTGTGTATTCTATGTCGAGTCAGGAAGATTACTCGAGTTCATTGTCTCTAGTAGAGGCATCCAGGTGGATCCATTGAAAGTTGAGGCCATTGTAAATTTGCCTCCTCCTCATTCCCTCGGGCAACTTCAAAGCCTGCAAGGAAAGTCTAATTTTCTTCGACGTTTTATTGTTAACTATGCCAAGATTACTAAGGGTTTCATACGCCTGCTCAAATAGGACACCCAATTTGTATGGGATGAAACCGCACAACTTGCTTTTGAGGCATTAAAAAAAACTTTGCTGTCAGCACCCTTATTACGTCCACCAGATTATTCTAGGGATTTTATGTTATATCTCGCTGCATCGGAGTCGACCATTGGGGTAGTACTAGTCCAGGAGGATGATAATCTTGTAGAGCATGTCGTTTGTTATCTTAGCCATGCTTTGGCCGAACTTGAACTTAGATACTCCCACGTTGATAAATTAGCCTTAGTAGTTGTTTATGCTGTGCAGAGGTTACGTCACTACATTTTACTGAGGACCACCACAGTAGTGACGGATGTGAATTCGTTCCAATATGTTTTATCCCGACGGATTGTTGGGGGGGAATTTAACAAATGGATAGTCATTCTCCAAGAGTTTGACTTGGATTTCCAGTCCGCTAAGTCTAAGAAGTCCTTAGTTTTTGCTGAACTTATAGCAGAATTTCCTACTGAAGAAGATGTAGTGGTTGAAGATGACTCATTCCCAGATGAGCACATCTTCTTGATATCCACCTCTGATCCTTGGTATGGAGATATTCTTATATACCTCCAGACTTTGAAGTACCCTGCAGCTTCCTCAAGGGAGGAACAATGTAAATTACGCCTTCATGCAAAGAACTACCTCATTATAGGAGATACCTTATATCGACGAGGGGTAGATTTTGTCTTGCGTCATTGCCTTACCCATGAGGAAGCGGAGATTGTCTTGAATGATTCCCATAGTGGAGCATGTGGGGATAATTTATCTAGTTTAGCAACGGCCCAGAAGATATTACGTGCCGGTTATTTCTGGCCCACGATCTTTAAAGACTGTGTGGAAGCAGTGAAGCATTGTCATCCGTGTTAGCTTTACACCAGGAAAATGCAGTCAAATCCTGCTCCATTATTTCCCGTTGTCTCGATAGGCCCCTTCATGAAATGGGGGACTGATTACATGACATGCAACCCATCCTTGGCTGGGGGGCATAGATACATCATTGTCCCTATTGACTATTTTACAAAATGGGCAGAGGCAATGCCTACTTTCAAAGCCGATGGGGAAACAACAGCTTTCTTTGTATTCAATCAGATTATCGCACGGTTTGGTATACCCAATATGATTGTCACTAACCATGGCAGTCATTTTCAAAATAACATGATGACGGAACTAACTACTATGCTTGGATTCAGACAAGAACATTCATCTTCGTACTATCTGCAAGCAAACGGTCAGGTTGAGGCTGTCAACAAAACTTTAAAAACTATCCTTAAACATACAATTGATGCATCCCACTCTAACTAGCACATCATGCTATATCCTGCTCTTTGGGCCTACCAAACCAACGTAAAAAATGCTACGGGTTTCTTCCCTTTCCAACTCATTCATGGAGTGGAAGCAGTTACTCCGATTAAGTGTGAAATCCCATCTCTAAAGATAGCCATTCATGTGTTACCTGATACGACTGAGCTTGAGAAACGTCTGGTACATTTAGAACACCTTGATGAACAGCATAGAGATGCGCTGACTGCTAATCAAGCTCATAAAAATAGGGTCAAAACTCATTATGATAAATCGGTCAAACCTTGGGTTTTCTCTGAGGGGGAACTTGTCTTGCTTTGGGACCAAGACAAAGAACCCCTGGGGGCAGGAAAATTCAAGGCCATGTGGTTAGGACCTTATGTCGTGTCGAAAGTATTGAGTAAGGGCACATATGAGTTAGTTGATTTTGATGGGAACAAGCTGCCTGAGCCTAGAAATGGGCTCTACCTGAAAAAGTACTATGCTTAGGCCTAGCACTTTTTCTTGTATTTTTATTGTATGTATTTTTATGTACATTAGGTTGTCGGTTTTGTTTTTTATACTATCTGCTGGTTGTTGTAGATGTCTTTTGAAAGGTATATAGGGTTCGCTGATGGCGCCAGCCGTCATACTTGTAACCTAGCTTCAGCAGCATGGGTTATTTATTCTTCCTTAGGACAGCTTGTTGCTGCGGGAGGCGCTTGTTTAGGTCCTGCTTCTAATAATGTTGTTGAGTATAGGGATGTAATTGAGCTCCTATGGGATGCTTTGTCACATGGTATCACCTAGCTTGAGGTCCGTCTGGACTCTCAGTTGGTGGTTTCCCAGCTCAATCGGGCTTATCAGGTACGAAATCCTATTTTATTATGTCAGTTCATGCAAATTAGTTTATTGGAAAGAAATTTTGAGGTTATTACATTCAATCATATTCCATGAAATCAGAATTCATTGACTGATGCATATGCTAATTACATTTTAGATTGGCATCTCACACACATTTTATAAAGATATACAACAAACATATGAAAAACATTTGTAAATAAACCGTCACCAAACAACATATACATATACATATATATATATATATATATATATGTAAAATATCTATTCATAGATAGGTCAAGTCTGATCCTCAGATCCCGTCATATACAAAATATACAAAAATGTGGATCGTAGTCCATCCAAATGTCCTAGATCTACACAGGACCACCCTGGTCACTAGGACCACCTTGGTCCCCATGGTCCCTCTACACCCTAGCTTCCTCAGCCTCCTCGGCTTTGGTAGCCTCCACAGCCTCTATATATTCAAGCACCGCTTTGACCACTCGCATGAATAGACGTAGCCAGACCGGTGGAACTCCAACTACGAACTCCTGCATGGCAGTCGGGATATGCTCTATCTGCAAGATAGGTACTCTTTGGGTCAGCCTGGCCAGCTTCCCCTCTAGAACCCTGATCAGTCCCGGGTCTTCACCTATGATAGGACGAACAAACATGTGTGGGTGCCCTTCAGGGAGGACTGGTCCAATATCTGCATTTTGATACATTTATAGGATTAAGACTTGTACATATGTATATATCTATCATTTTAAAATTCATAAAAATTTGAAAAATGATAAAAATTAAAAATTATTTACCTAGCTCTCCCTGTGCTCCTCCTGGAGGGAGGACAAGGTTGGGGTCACCTCGAAAGTCCATACTGGCATATGGAAACTGCTCCAGTTCCTGTAGCTGTCGTTCCCACCAGGTATAGAAATCATCATCATATACACTATGTATTGTGTCTCCTCCTCCTTGACGGAGGAAGATGTCTCCCCACCTGCTCAGCCTCGGCTAACGTGGAGATCTGACCGGTAGAGGTATGGCAGGGCTCAATGCTGGTACTCTCGAAGAAGAAGAAGGCCACTAATATGCTCGTATAACCAAAGTTTTTCCTCCTTCCTCTCTTGCAATCGAACAGTTGTCTCTTCATGATAGGGACAACTCTCGAACACTAATCATAGAGAGCACCACGAAAACAGTCAACTGTCAGCCTCATTTGGTTCCATGTAGCCAAATGTAAAGAAGAGGATCCTGAAATCCTCACGATGGTGCTAGCAAGTACCTATAGAGTAAAGTCACGGATATGTACAATAGGGACGCAACTCCCTCTCTTTTAAGTACCCGGTGTGCAAAACACATCTATGTAGTTCTTAACACTTAAAGGGTCACCGCCCCTGTCAGTGCCCTCTAAGTTAACCGGTGCTCCTCATCGTGATAGACCGGTATTGAAATACATGTCTTCAGTAGTAATCTCCAAGGTTTGACCCTATAGGTTGAACATCCCCAAATCATGATCCCAATAATTTATCATGAACTCAAGTAGGCAGACATTGGCCCGCATGGATGATGTGCAAAAGAATTTTAGTAGCCCACTTGTTCACAATGCATGTATAGTGGACGCACTTTGGAGCGCTGCTTGGTCCATTATTTCATGCTCCCATTCCCTCCATTCCATAACCATTTTTTCACCTAGCAAAACAAGTAATTTGATTCAGTAATTCCATATAAAAATTCAATTTTTTTTTACTATCTTTAGCCTTTTATCCTTCACGCAGCACATGCGACTGTCTAGTTAGACATGTCGCGTACTGTACGTGACTGTATAGTTAGGCAACTCGCGTACAGAATGCGTGTACGTGAGTCTTCACACCGTCAACTTGCGTACGCGCCGTGCCATCTTTAGGATGCTTTTAATAATGGAATTAAGACTCAAAATTCATAATTGCTTGGATCAAAATGAAGAGCTCAGGGTGTAGGCTTACCTACAACTTGCGGAATTCGATTTCATTGGTTGAAATGTCCACAATGATCGAACAAAGGTAGAAGGACAAACTTGCTTTTTATGGCTCAAAATTTCAAATGGTGAGTTTTGTTTTGATTTTCAACTATTTATAGGAATTATATTTCTTTAAGTGGGTCTTTTTCTATAGTTTGAAAATTCATTCAACTAATACCATATTTATTTATGCTTTGGAACAGGTTTTTCACTATTACAAAGTGTTGTTGCTCCAATAGGGTGGTTTTGTCATTTCCAATACATTTTTGGCCTCTTTATCCAATCCACATTAACCTTAGCAATCAACCTTTTGCCACGGACTATGGTATCATTAACCATTAGTTCCCTGTCTTTTACCATTGTTCTTCCGTGGATAGGACCCTTTTTCATGAGTATCCTTCTTCTAAGCCTATGTTGTCCTTTGGTACTCATGCCGCAACTGTTTCAGGTACAGGGGTATCCTTTTAGCTAATTTACACGCCAAATAGAGCTTCTTTTGAATCTCTTTTTACAAGCTATCCCTTTATAGGACTCCCCGCCCTTATGGAGTTTCTTTAGGCCCAGGTCTGACTCCTTCAAAATAGACTTGACTACCGAGTTAACTTGTCTGTTCAAGCTCGTTAAGAATATGTGAACGGGCATCTGCATTGGTGGTAGGTTATCTCTTTCTTGGACCATGAGAAATAATACGAGAAAGGATCGCTCTCTTTTCTTTTTGAATTGAGAAGAGTATTCTCAGGTATAGGTTTATCACTTTTTCGGACCTGAGGGACTAAATTTATGGAAAAGGAACACCCGGTTTGATCTTAGTTTTCTCTTTTTCGTGCTCTGGACCTAAACATGAAAAAGATTCCGAGTGTACTTTGTGTCTTTTCCATGCTCGTTAAACACTTAAGAACAAAGCAATGATTTTATTATTATAAGCCCCATTTCTTGTAACCAAATGGATCTTTCCAAGTGATCTTGCTTTCCTTCACACTCGTAAAACTCAAGCTATTTTATGCTGTTTTGGAAGGAGCGTTGGGTAGGTGGTAATTTAACCTTTTTTGGACCTCCCTGACGAAGTACGAAAAAGGTTCACCTTTTCTTCTACAGAAGTTAAGAGAGTTATTATGTGGTATGTTTTTTACTTTTTCGGCCTCAGGAGACTAAATTGGATGAAAAAGGACCCCCTTGGAGTCTTCTTTGGATTTTTCAGACTCTCTAAATGTGAAAACACCAGCTGAGCATGTACTAGTTTGGGCTCATTAAATCCATGAATCAGTGACATTATCAAGCATTATTTTCCCATCTCTTCAAGCTTGTTAAAAAATGAAGAGGGATCCGAGTTAACTTTCCTGGACTCGTTAAAATTTAACAGGGAAGGTAAGGAAGA
>LPNX010939013.1:184445-194488 GCA_001517045.1 Pseudotsuga menziesii
TCCGTTTCAATACTTCCTGATGACGAAGACCTAGCGTTTTGACGATCGTACCTCAGGATTCACTTTTATCATCGGTAAATTCCTTTGCTTCAGTTGTCGATTATCACCTATTGATTGACAAACTGTTGAATCCTTTCCATGTTCGATTTCAGCTTACTCTTATTCACATGGCTTGGATTGTACTGGCTCTTTGGGATTATTTATGAAGACCTTAGTTCCTCACCTATGGACTAAGTTGTGCAAGATTATGTTCTATTCATATACACAGATTCCAGATCTTTGAAGACTCATCATTATTGTATGTTGTGGCTTCGATCCACCTTTGTAATATACGTGGTTTCATACCCGTATCATATGATGTACTCCAATATTGTAAAGGAGCTAGTGTTCTAGTAAATTGAACATAGCATCCTCAGATGTAACTTTGTATATGACATTATTATGTATTTGTTTCAGGTACTTTCTCTACTCCATTGGATTTCTGAGTTCTCCAAAGATAAAGATTATAATGTATTTTGACCATCGTTTCCCTCTAACCTCACACATTAGGGGGCATCTGTTATCCACCTGAATGGCACCTCTCCATCCGAGTGCCGACATTCGCTATGTTGGCACACAAAAGGACATTTATGGATTGATGGTTGCCCAAAACACTATATATGGGCTTATTATGAACTACATTTATCATCCATCCAGCTGGTTATTTTTACCTTTAAATATGTCAAGTCCTATATGCGACTCTTCTTATATGCAACTCGCGTGTTGTACGCGAGTGTCGGTTATTGCATCTCACCAACAGATTTGTATGCGGGTTACCCTTAGAGAAACTCGCGTGTCATACGCGAGTTGCCAGTATTGATACCCATGTACACCTTCCTTTGACATTAAAAATAAAAACTCACGATTACTTGAGATTAGTTAATCCCTTAACCTTAATCACCTTAACTGTCTCAACCTCCTCAACCTTCGAAACTGCCTTATTTCACCAAGTATAAATACAGGCCTTGGGGAGGGTGTTAATCACATATAATTGAGAGCAAAGTTATGCTGGTGGAGTTTATTCAGAAGTCTTTGGAGCAGTGGAACTCAAAATCCTTTGGTTGCAGAGGAGTCCTTGTCTCAGGCGTTGGGTTGTAATCTAAACTCTTTCATTATTTTTAGTAAAGAGAATCATTCTTCCATATGTGGCTTGAATGTCTCTCATATATTGTGGTTTGATAAATACTTATGATTCGGCACCCTGTATATGATTTATCTAACCTGTTTATATATATTTATCATCTTGTATTTGACAGGTGAAGGAGAAGCATCCTTGAAGGATTTGGAGGAGAAGCAGAGCAGAAGAGGACAAGCTAGGATCAACCATCATGTATCAGGTGAGTCTTTCCTATCTTCCTATTTCCTTTACTGCACTCTAGAGTCGATTGCCTGCAAGTTTCATGAGTATGTTGGTAACCGCAGACCTTTGGTTATAAGGTGTTTATTCTTGTACAACAATCCTTGCTACTGCCCTATTGGTCCTCATGGACCAAACCAACTTCCTCACAATTTCCAAAATTCTTATTACAATGATGACTTAATTCCTCCTCCGAGCTGCTGCCATTCCCCCCCACACTCTTGGTTTGTACACAACAAGGTATTACTCACTCTTTTCCATCCTCGAACATCCATCTACCATACCATGGGTAGACGTTAGGAGAATGTAATGGAGTGAAAGTCACAAGTAGATAACCCTTATGTTAAGATGTGGATTCACATCTCACCAAGGCAAGGAGTGAAGTCGCGAAAACAGGAAAAGTATTTGCAAAATATTCATTGTCTAATTTAGTTACAGCATGAATTTTAGTTTCTCAATTTGACTTGATAAGCGTTCGGAGAACTTTTATTTTATGTCCAGCTCTATCTAAAATCAAGCTCATCATGCTTGGATTGGTTTCGAACACAACACCCACCGGGGATTCACCTCGAGGTTCAGAATCTCACTTAGGTTTCGTACAAACCTGTACTAGCCTCCTTACCGATTTTTTTAATCCTCTAGGATAGCCCTAAAGACACCCTTACATTGGCAGCCTTCGTTCCTATAAATAATCATTCCTTTTCTTAGCCTCATTCCGGCACCTTACCAATGGACTAGTGGTTAGGTAAATACCAACGTCAAACCAAGTTTTACTCATATTCAATGCGTCAATATATTGTTATGATTATTGCATGTGTTTAGTATGGTTATGATACCGAGGCATTGTTATATTATGGTATAAGTGTGTGATATTGCTTCCATCAAAGATAAGACAATACTGCATATGTTGGTTATATTCATGTGACGTAGTATAAGTTGCTAAGACTTTCTTGGTTATATATACCACCCTTATTCAGTTTGTCTTGCTCACACACATTTTAATGCTACTATGGGTATGGTTGAAAGTAATATTTATTGCTTCCTTCGTTCGTGACTAATAATTATTATTGAAAATATCAACGCAACAATAAATTCTGCTATCGAATGAGTGACTGAGCGAGACACACACATCATATGGGATTGGGTGAGCGTAATTGACTGAACACTCACATGTTGAATGAATATGATTTGTTGATCTGTTGCTGATATAAAAATTTGTATTCTTCCATCATATACATCTCTGTCCAATACTCTTGGCCTATATTTATCACCCATTGCTACAATTCCACGCTTATTTAACTCACACATTCGGGGTATGCTATTCATTTTACAAGAATAATTGTGAATAAAAATATTGTTTAATAAGATGAATGCATGGTTTCCATTATAATATGCTGCTATACATAGGATTGTAAGACTGTTTGATAACCTTACATGTTGTATTAATTACTTGCTTACCATTGGAGTATTACATACCTTTCCTTTACTCATTCTTTAGACTCCATAAGGAACAGATCACTAAAACTCCACGAGAGAATATATATTTTGCGTCTTAGTGTTTTTCTAGAGCCATAACTAGGGTTTTTCCCTAGGAGGTTTCAACTTCCGAAGTATTTGGGGACAAGTGACTAAGGTGACTATTGGGCACCATTTTGACCTATTTTTGTCATCTAAATACCTTCCAGTTTCCTCCATAAACCTTCATACTGATCCATAAAACCTTAATTTCATTCACAAAACTTTGGTCAAAGGTATAAATGTCATTGCTTCTTAACAAATTGAATTATGAGATTTTAAGGCATTTAAATTAAGGTTTTATTTAGAATTACAGGATGTGCTAACTTCCCGTAATTTCTCCTAGGTTGGATACTTGCAGGCCAGCTAGTCGTAAACTGAGAGATGGGAGAAATATCCTCAATGTCCAAGGATGGTTAAACTTCCAACAAGCAGATGATATGGTTCTCACGGGTGTCAAGTCAATGCCGGTCAAAGATGACCACCTGTGTTACCACTTAGCATAAAAGCAGGGCAGTTCCAATCTTGTCTATTTTTATGGATCTGATAGAGGATCTCAAGGATTGTATGTCATTATTAGTTTTCTAGATTAATAGTATTTCTAGTTTTTTTAAAAATTTTGTATAAGTATTTGATCAAACATATGAAAAAGACCCTGCTGGATTACAAACGCATATCGTTCTGGAATCAAGACCGTGGATTTTGATTACTGTGTATGCTCAATTTAATATGGTGAATACAATTGAAGTTTAAAGCTCTGTGATTTTCTCCCTGCGTGTGTAAACGAGGCATTGGAGGGCCCCCTTTGCCAAGTCTGCACACCTTTTTCATATCGTTTCCAGTGGTATGTTTTATTTCCTGTAGAATTCGATTTCTTCATTTTAACTATTGCAGAACGAGTTGGATTGTTTGAACAAGTTTTATAAACTTTGTTATTTCATCATTCACATGCTGTAGGAATGGTTCAGACTATTATTTCAATATCAAATCGCTGTACATTGCTTGCTTATTCAATGATGAAGTATTGAGAACAGTTATACGCTGTGAATGTTTTCATGTAAGGGAAATTAATGTTTGATTGCTTATTCAATATTGAGATAATAGGTAGAGCATTGTGATCTATATTTTAGGGTTAGGTTTAATTTGTTTGTTTTAATCTCAGAACAGTTGCTGCTTAACTCAGGGATCAAATGAAGTTGCTTCTGTAAGGGATTTTTTGTATTTCAAGTCACAGCATTCTAGCTTTCAATAGGTTTGTTTCATAGGTAAACTAGATTTCCAGTTAGGTCTAGCTTTGAGTCTCTATATTTGGATATGCCTCTAAGTCTACAAACTCTGGATTGACATAAACTCAAGGTCTAATCTACACTAGTGGATTGGAGCCCAACATTTGGCGTCGTTGCTGGGGAGGCATTTTAGAAGCAGACTTAAGAACTTTAGCTCTTTGATAAAAAGAATAAAAATTCAAAAAAACACAGAGTAGATTTTAGTTTTATGTCAAGACAAAGAAACGAGAAAGGAAGATTTATCCAAAACCCCCAAAAAATAGAAGTAACAGGAACTTCTTTATCTGATAAAAAAGGATTCATTACAACAGTTGGTACTTTTAAAATGGTTGAGGAAGAAACATCAAAAGGGCCAACTGCGGAACATAGAAGGGAGTATGAGAGAAGGTTAGAAATGGAAAATAAACTAAGACAAAAGAGAATAGAAGAAGAGAGGAGACATGACACGGAAGAAGAGAGGAGACATGAGAGGGATGAAAGAATAGAAGAAGATCAGGAAGCCACCTTTAAATTCCCCATCTTGGACACTAGCATCATCCTAGGGGAAGAGGTAAAAATGAAGAAAATTCCACCATCTGTCCTACCAAATTTCTATGGTATGACTTCTGAAGATCCGGATTCTTTCCTATTCGAGTTTGATATCTTGTGTCGAACTTATGGTATACTGATGACACCCACAAGCTTCATCTTTTCCCTTCTACTCTTAAAGCAGCTGCCTTGAAATGGTTCATGGGCTTAGGAGAGCTTTCTATAAATAGCTAGGATGAGATGAGGAAAATCTTTCTTAGAAAATATCAGGCATATTGCATATCAAAGGATTTAAAAGATGACATTTTTAGAATGTCTCAACAGGAAGATGAAAACTTGGAAGAGTATCTAGAAAGATTCTCATACAACCTACAGAAATCCAAATACAATTCTTTGACACCTGAGATCATTCGGACAATACTTTTAAAAGGAATAAGAGAAGAATATTTGGATATTTTGATTGTTATGGGCAAAGGTGACATCTCCTACTTACCCTTTGATGAGATACAAGACTTATGTCAGAAGTATTCAAGAGGAAAGGCTAGAATTGGAAAAAGGGATGTAACTACCAAAGTAACTAAATTTGCAACCAGTGGCATATCTAGAGCTGAGTTTGGGAATCTGTTAGAAGATTTTAAGACTGATCTATTGATTACCTTAGGCACACAGGTCGAAACATCAAAGACCAAGAAGAGACAAGAAAAACAGGACTGACAAGATCAAGCCTTGTCTATTTTCTACCCTAAATGTAGAAAGAAACACCCATTAAAAGAATGTACTTTGAATACTGTTCAAATTTGTGGCTTATGTACTTCAAATCACAAAACTGATGATTGCCCCAGATTGAAAGAATTGCAGACAACTCGAATGGAGGAGAATCAAAGCATGGAGTCTCTCTATTTTATGGGACAACAAAGACCTTGGCAACCACGATTTTTAGGTATGTCTCAAGATCCTATGCAGTAGTTTCATTCAAATTATAAAACTCCTATTCAGAATTCATGGAGTGCACCCATGCCTTGGCAAACTTGGTCTCCTCAATTAGTCCAATCTACTCCAAATTGGAGAGGGTATACTCATGGTAACCAAACATATCAACAGGCCTATTTACAGCCCTATCAACAACCTTCTGCATATCCCCAATACCAGCAGAATCAAGCCCCATTTTTCCAACAACCCAATCTGGCTCCTCAACTAAGTCAACAACCTCAACAGCTTCAATTGCCATCCAATCAGCCTCTACCTCGGCCAACACAATTGCCAACCCAGCCAATCCCAAATCCAAATAATAAAATGGACAAACCCATGTATAATGTTGATGATGGAATGGCACTCCCCCACTCAATCCTCCCACTTCAAAATATCAACCTAATATCTGGAAAAACTTTACAAAAAGAATCTCCTGTTATTTTAGAAGAACAAACAGAAAATGAGAAAACTCCAAAAAAATTAAATATAGAAAAATCATAGTAAAAAAGGGAAAACAGTAGTACCTTATATACCTCCCTTTCCAAAAAGGTTGGTCAAAGAAAAACTTTCAATCTCCCTACTTGATTTTGATGTTTTGAATGAGTTAGACAATGTATGTGTCAAAATTCCCCTACTGCAGGCTATAAAGGATATTCCAATCTATACTAAAGAAGTTAGGGAATTATGTCTTAATAAAAGAAGGAAGTATCCATAAAAAAATTCATGTGGTGGGAAATCTAGCCAGATTAATGTCTAACATTGTTTTTATTGAAAAGTATGTAGATCCTGGAATCCCAATGGTCACAATTACTGTTAACAATTTTTCAATTCCAAAAACACTGATTGATCTAGGTGCTGCCATTAATGTCATGACACTAGAGACAATGGAATACCTTCACTTGACAAATCTCAGACCAACCACTACAGTTTTGGAACTAGCTGACAGGTCTAAAATCACACCTGAAGGGATCTTAGAAGATATCATTGTTTCTTTAGACTCCTGGGAGTATCCTGTAGATTTTATAGTGCTGCAACCAAAGTCTAATCTAGGAGGGAACCCATTGATTCTTGGAAAACCCTAGTTGGCAACAGTGGATTCTTTCATAGGGTGTAGGTCAGGAAGTATGCTCATTTCACATGGGACAGAGAGAAAACAAATTACACTTTATCTTTCTGCCCAAAGACCTTTTGCATTAGATTATTTATCATGGATTAATGAGACCAAAGAACAGGAAGAAGAAGTGATTCAGCCTGTCCTAAGTATCAATCAGTTCTTTGATTTTCAAGAAGAAAACAACGAAGATTTGCTAGATTACTTCATTGTTGAACCTGGTATTTCTGAAGAATTAAGAGACATGCAGTATGCTATAGTAGATCAAGTTTTGGGATAGAATTTTCAGGAAAATTGCATAGTACATTCTCTAGCATTGGCACTTCATGATATTTTTAATGTTCATTCAATCACTGATGTCCAAAGCAAAACAATTGAAATCAGTCCAGGAAAAAATTTGAATATAAGTGCACATATTACTACATCACAGGAAGAACAGTTGATTACCTTGCTGAATAAACATTCCCATGCATTTGCTTGGGAATACACTGACATGCTAGGCATTCATCATGAAACATGCACTCACCACATTTACACAGATGATAAAATCAGACCTCTCAGACAACCACAACGTAGAATGAACCCCATACTAAAAGAGATAGTCAAGGAAGAATTGCAGAAGTTATTGAAAGTAGGATTTATTTACCCTATCTCTGACAACCAATGGGTTTCTCCCTTGGTTTTTATTCCTAAAAAAAATGGTAAATGGCGGATATGTGTAGATTACAAGGAGTTAAATAAGGCAACATTAAAATATTATTTTCCATTGCCATTTATTGATCAAGTGTTAGATTCCTTAGCTGGAAAGGAATATTTTTAATTTCTAGATGGTTTCAGTGGATATAATCAAATTAGCATTGCAAAAGAGGACCAGGACAAAACCACCTTTACATGTCCCTGGGGCACATATGCCTACAAGGTTTTACCTTTTTGGCTTATGTAATGCCCCAGCTACCTTTCAGAGAGCAATCTTGGCCATTTTTGCAGATCTAATTCATGAATGTGTTAAAGTCTATATGGACAATTTTTCTGTGCATGGAAGTGCCTTTGAGGAATCCTTAGCAAACCTGGAGAAAAATTTAAAAAGGTGTGTTGACTCAAATATTTCCCTTAGCAACGAAAAGTGTTTTATGATGATGACTAAAGGGATAGTTTTAGGACATCAAATTTCTTCATTTGGAATAAAAGTAGATCCTGCTAAAATTCAAATCATTGAAAATCTATCTGAACCAACAACTCAAATAGATGTAAGAAGTTTTTTAGGGTATGCGGGCTATTATCGTAGATTTATTGCAAATTTTAGTAAGATAGCTCTGCCATTGTTTAAATTACTTTCAAAGGATGTACATTTCAAATGGGATACTAACTGTCAATCTGCATTTCAGACACTTAAAGAGAAGCTCTCAACTGCTCCCATTTTAAGGGGACCAAATTGGACATTGCCCTTCCATATTTCTATTGATGCATCTGATACTGCAATAGGGGCCTCTTTGGGACAAAAAGCGCATACCATGACTTATGCTATCTATTTTATTAGTAAAAATCTGACACCTGCAGAGTTGAATTATACAGTCACTGAAAAGGAGATGTTGGCAGTAGTTCATGCTGTCAACAAATTCTGTCATTACATTACTGGCTATGAAATTTTTGTCCACATAGATCATTCAGCTTTATGATATTTAATGAATAAATCTATCACTAATGGTCGGATAACCAGATGGTTACTATTAATGCAGGAATTCAATATCACTCTTTTAGATTGGCCTGGACGAGAAAATCAAGTGGCATATTTCCTGTCTCCCTTACACAATACTGGTGAGGTTGTTCCTGTTTTAGATAGTTTTCCTGATGAACACTTGTTTGCAATTTCTGTTATCACTCCTTGGTATGCTGATATTGCCAACTATTTATCATCAGGACAGCTACCTCCATCTATGTCATCTAATGAAAAGAAAAAGATTATTAAACAAAGTGCTAGGCATATATGGGTCAATGGTGATCTCTTTTACACAGGATATGATCTAATTATCAGGAGATGTGTAAGAAAAGATGAAGTTTTAGATATTTTGAAAGCATGTCATGATGAACCGTGTGGTGGCCATTTTGTAGAGAAAAGAACAGCATACAAGATACTCAATTTGGGGTATTACTGGCCTTCTATTTTCAAAGATTCTAAGAAGTATGTTAGAAGTTGTGATACTTGTCAACGAATGGGACAGCTAGTTTGATCTGATGAAATGCCACTCCAACCACAAATCCTCATAGAACCATTTGAAAAGTGGGCTCTTGACTTCATTGGTCCGATTCATCCACCATCACAAAGGAACAAGTACATTCTGGTATGTATAGATTATGTTACCAAGTGGGTGGAAGCCAAACCATTACCAAGAGCCACATAACAGACTGTGGTAAAATTTCTTTTTGAGGAGATATTTGTCAGATTTGGGGTTCCTAGAGAGATTGTCACTAATCAGGGTGCCCAGTTTACTTCCAAACTAGTGCAGGAGATAGCAGCAAAGTACAAGATTAAGCACAGAAAATCTACACCTTACCATCCACAAGCTAATGGCCAGGTGGAATCTACAAACAATACTTTGGAAGGAATAATCACCAAAACTATTTAGATGCATAGGAAGGATTGGTCAGCTAAGCTTACTGAAGATTTATGGGCATACCGAATCACTTGGAAAAATAGTACTAGTTTTTCTCCTTATCAGCTCGTATATGGTAAGCAAGTCCTCCTAGATATAGAATTTCAAATTCATACCTTCAAGTTAGCAACACTTTTGGGTATGAATATTTCTGAAGCACAGCAAGAAAGAATACTACAATTGAATCAACTATATGAGATGAGACAGGCTGCAATAGAACACAATATTTTGATACAACAACAGAGATCCCAATGGCATGACAAGTTTATCAAAAATAAAAAAATTCACATCGGTGACTGGGCACTATTGTTTGATTCGAAGTTTAAAGACTTCAAGGCCAAATTCACAACTCATTGACTCGGTCCATATGAGATTGCAGAGGTATATGACAATGGCTCAGTCAAACTTCAAACAATCGATGATGAAGCATGTACATTCGTGGTCAATGGCCATCGGCTCAAACTCTATACCAAGCCTATCAACAAAGAATATTTCATACAACAGATTTCACAGCAACGAGAGATGGAAGTGCTGGATAAACACAATGGTGTTTCTCCTTCACTTGCTTCTTAGCTATTTTCTGATCT
>LPNX010939018.1:5836-34827 GCA_001517045.1 Pseudotsuga menziesii
CTTCTTTTTCCTTGGTTGATTCACTTTTAAATTCAGAGTTAGGGATCAATGGATTCCTTGTACATTTTAGATGCCCATGTTCTACTATTGCTTGGCTGATATGCATAAGTATCAAGGATGAAAAATAACATCCCACTCTTCCAATGATATGGAGTTTTCTTGAAACTAGTCACTTTGTGGTGCTAGGCAAGTATATGAATACAATCTCTTGCAAAAAAATGTAAATCTGTCGATCAAATTCTAGAAATAAGGGACATCTTAGTTAAAAATGATTCAACTCAATGGAACCCAAAATAATCACTTTCTGCAATGTGTAGAATTCACAATTGAACAAGCGTTTCCTATGACATCTTAGAAGAAATCAAAATTGACAAATACCCAAGTTGGACAGTTAGGCCTTCTGATGTAAGGTACAACTTATTGTTGATTGTTAGAATACCAAAAAACATTTACATCATTGAAACACGACTCCAAGTTCCAATTTTATTTTGGGAAGATATCAAATGCTATTTGATCTGTTATGATCAATTCACATTCTTATAACAATATACAAATTTTCATGTTGCAGACCATATGCCACAAGATTCATTCACCAAGATATTACAAGGCCTTATAATTTTATGAAAATTTTGCCAAGTTTTTACAATATTTTATAATTAAGTGAAATACTCTCCAAGAGTTTACAATATATTATAATTTCGTGAAAGATTCGTCAATATTTTACAAGATTCTATAATATAATGAAATATTAGCCAAAAAATTATATATACATATTATATTATTAATAAAATAGCCTTCAATTTTTCCTATATATTAGGGATATTCGCCCATTTATTATACATATAAATTTCGCAAGTGTTCTTAAAATTATCCCTGCCAGTGATCCTAGAGATCAATGTCAAACACATTCTTAGTTCCAACTAGCCTCTTCTCTTTTGGCTCAAGTTTCAGAAAATCATGATCCATAGAATTTTGTAGATGCTTTAGGAAATCCATATTGGAATGCAACTATGGATGAATAATATCATTCGTTGATGGCGAACGATAATTGGGATCTTGTACCTCTTCCAAAAGGAAGAAAACTTGTTAGATGTAAATGAGTCTATAGAACTAAATATGCATCATATGTAAGTGTTGAAAGACTTAAGGAGATGTTAGCTTCCAAAGGTTTTTACCAATTTAAAGGGATTGACTCCAATGAAACCTTTTCTCGTGTCGCAAAAATGAATTCCATCCTCCTTTTCCTTTCCCTTGTAGCCTTACTTAAATGGGAAGTCCATCAAATGGATGTCAAGTATGAATTCTTACATTATGATTTACATGAGGAAATTTACAAGGAAAAACCTCCTAGATATGTTCATAATAACTCTATTGTTGTCTGTCACCTTAAGAAATCCTTATATGACCTTAAGCAATCTCCTAGAGCTTGATATGCCAAAATGGATAACTTTCTACTTGACACTGGTTTTTCTAGATGAAATTCTTACCTGAATTTCTACCAAGAAGTAGGAAACCATCTCATCATACTTATCCTATATGTTGATTATCCTATTCTTACTAGTAGTGACCCTAATATTTTAACCCATGTGAAATCCAGTCTTAACAAAAAAATTGAAATGTGAGACTTAGGAAATTTGCATTATTTTCTTTCTCTCTAAGTCTTGCAAACCAAAGAAGGAATCTTCCATTCTTAGTCTAAATATGCTTGTGACCTTTTTTGTCGCTTTAACATGGAATATTATAAACCATCCCGTTGTCCCTTCCAGTATAGAGTCAAACTTTCTTCTAGTTGTACTTCACCTAAAGTAGATGCCACCTTGTATTGTTAGCTTGTTGGTAGTCTCTTATAATTGAATCATTGAGGTCCTAACCTTTATTTTTTCATTGGTTGTGTTTCCCGCTATATGAAAACACCTCATGAAAGTCAATGGAAAGAAGTGAAAATAATACTTCGATATATTCGGGGTACATTTAGTTTAGGATTCATTACAATACATGGGAGACTCCTTTGTTGGTTGGTTTTACTGATTCCGATTTGGATGGAAAATCTTCATGATCAACAGTCCATTGGAGGTTATTTTTTCAGTCTTAGATCTGGACATTTCAGTTGGGATTTCCAAGAAACAACAATATCTTTCTCTCTCTTCGACAAAAGAAGAATATCAAGCTGAAGTTAATTCTAGTCATGAAGCTTTATGGCTTCAACAGATCCTTTTAGATTTTAGATTCGAGCAACAAGAACCTACTCCACTTTGGTGCAACAATCAAAGTGCCATCAAGCTCACCAAATATCCATTTCAACATTACTGTAACAAACAAATTGAGCTACATATTCACTTCATCAAAAAATGTTGTTCATGATCGCATTCTTGAAGTGCTCTTTTTCTTTACAAATGATCAAGTTGCAGACATCTTCACCAAGTATCTTACGGAAGCGAAGTTTTCTAAAACTCGATCTATGTTAGGATTTCAAGAATTTGTGAGTAAGGGGGGGTATGCTCTAATGCCTCCTTCCTTCTCCTATTAATGTCACTTTTGTAAATCCTTCAATCCTATCCCAAGTTGTTCTTAAGTGGGGATGTTAGGATATTTATACACTTAGGAGTTAGTTAAGATAAATTTGTTATAATATATCTGTTAGGAACATTGTGTTTCTTTAGTATGCATTAGTATGCATTTGTAAATATCCAATTCGACAGTTGTGATATGTTTTAGACATAGAGTGATATGACGGTTCATATTCTCTTAGATCATAACTACCTTTGATATGTGGCTTAACACCTCATTGGTCCATGATATCTATTTAAATATCACGGAATGTCATTCACTAGTTGATTGATTATGAGAAGCTCATTTGTAACTTTCTTTATTTTGCATAATAAACTGCCTCAAGTATCTATTTGGGTGGGGTCGTGGAGTGTTTCCCTTTCTAGGGTTTAAATCACGTGGAAACATCAGTGTGCTGATTTGTGATATGCTTGTTTGAGTGGATTCTTTAGGTGTTCAGTATTTTGGGATTACCTTGTGCACCTAAACTAATCATGTTTATGTGTTATGGTATAATTTTCTTTAACTTTGAGACATTCATCTCCCTTCACATCCACTTAGAACACCCTCTTAGACCTTCAGTCATTGGGTTCCTACTCTACCTATCCTTATCTCCTCAGAGAAAATATACCCTCCATGTGAAGCCTTTTCATTCTTTGAGGAGGGCATTGAGGGTTTTACAACATTATAGGGGTTACATGGGGTATAAATCCCTCCCTCCATCTCACTCCAACCTTTTTTTCGGAGTGACTCGTATTTGAGCATGTTTTGGAATGTGGGGGTAATAATACCTGAGATAGCCTACCTTAACCCTACCTTAGGCTATATTCTATCATTATTTTCTTTTAATTTTCAATTGACATTTTAAGTTGACTTATTTTAAGGCATGTAGGCCTCGATATTTTAAAAAATGAGTGTGAGATCATAAAAATAAATCTCCTCACTTTCATTTTAAAGACAAAACTTATGGGATGTAATACCCTAGTTGTTAAGCCTCGGACTTATGATCCTTCATGTGACTTATGTTCTCTATTATTATGGACTTATAATATTTTATATGATTGTGAAATTTTTCTCCTTTTCATGATTAATTTAATTAAGGACTTATTATAATGTTTGATAACATGACCTTGTACTTTGGTGCTATTATTAATGTTAATGTTATTATTAGAATCTATGCTATCTTTTAATGTTGTTAATGATTGATTAAATAAACAACTGTCTCAACAAAGCAAACTAAAAGAGTATGGGGGACCATGGATTCCACAAAGTTAGGGTGAATGGGGACATCCCTAGCGCATTATAACTTATTGTTGACTTAACTTTGTCCATCCCAATTCATATTTGCACTTTGGTGAGATTAATAATGTTCGTCACCCAAACCTTGCACAAGGAACCCTATTCTCAATAATTGTAGACCAAGGAGATATTTTTGCATATTTTTCACACCTTAGTGGGACCATATTTCATAGGGAACCATCCTTGGAATATATTCCTTTACATTTATGTGTTTATGGTCATTAATGAGCCCTTTTCCTAGTTTTTAGGGTTGTCAGCTATTTGTTAGCTTCCATTATTACACCATGCATTGATGATCGTATTTTTGTGCTTCCATGATATTTATGACCCCATTGGATTTTGTATATCACCTATTTAGACCTCCTTGATGTTTTGTAACCCATTTTATGCATTCATGTGCTTCCATGTTCTCTTCATGGCTCCACTCCATAGTTTTTGGGTAACTCCTTGTCGTGGTGCTAATTCAGGAAAGGGAATCTTTTCAATAAACAACCACTCCAATAATTCAATTTAATTATCCATGATGAATCTTAAATCTTACCGCTATCTAATTTGGGTTGATCCATTCGGATTAGAGTGGTCCTCCTTATCCTATAAATACATATGCCATCTCCTTGTTGAAGTTAATCTTGAGCTTTAGACCATGTGATTTATGTTATCCAATCGTGTTGGGTATGTTGATATTATTGAGAGTGTGTTAAGACTTAGAGAGATTCTGTTTGTTTAATTTCTTCCATTATATCACTCTACTAGTCCCCATTCTCACACAAAAATCCAGGAAATGGGAATGCTGAGCTAGGTCACATCCCATAGGCAGTGGAGACAGACATGAAAGTAGTAGTGGGAAGTGTTGTATATCTCGAAAGAGGTAGTTTCAAGAGTAGTGAGACTAATATAGAGTCTACCTTTGGATCCATGGTCTCATATTGGGGGTGATCTATTCAAGCAAGGAAGGATTGACGGTGTCTACGGCTAGGAGGAAAGTTGTCCTGCTGCAGCCATGTTATCACCCGCCTTGTAGTTGCCTGCTTGAGGTGGATCCAAAATGGATGGTAGAGGAGAAAGCAACTAAGGGGTGGAACCATGACTGCCTAGACTCCCAAATAGATGGTTGTCATGCCAATCAAGGAAGCCTTCACTATAGGTTATCCTAGTTCAGGGCAACAATGGGGGAGACCCGGATTTGCTCCCGACAGGAGAGATCGATCCTAAACACCAGAAGAAGATCAGATGGGGCTTCAGGGTACTTAAGGTGTAAGGTGAATGGAAACCCTAGCTCTAGGGTTTAGATACTAGAAACTAGTGGAGGTGACTACTTTCTTGGCAAATGTAACTATGACAAGATAAACAAGGATAGAGTTGGGACTATCTAGTACCTAGAAATCAGACTCAATGAAGTGTGTTTGAGCTATCAGTGAATGTTGGTAAAGGGAAAAAGCTAAGAGCCTAAGGGCAGCGCTAGCTAGGAGATCAGTGCTTTCTGTGCATTGGGCAATGGATTTAGCAGTAATCCCATGTTTCAGAGAACCAACCTGGAAGACACCTTGAGCTACGAACACAGAAAGTAATTGGTCCGCAAAAGCTAAGGTACATGAAACCCAGCTCAGTAGATGGCTAGCGCTAGGGATTAGGAGGATAGATCTACAGTTCTAGAGGAACCAAGAGGCTAATGGATCAGTGTTGAGGAATAAAATAGGTCAGGGATACCTGATCTATAAGCCCAAATCAGGAAAACAACAGAAAAATTAGATCTAAAAAATTCAAAATTTGATGATGGGGCTAGGAGGCTGAAAACTAATTTTTTATATCTATTGAAAATCAGGAGGAACTAGAACAACATTTTGGGTGTTATATAATGCTTGGGCCCTAATCTATCAGCCTATCTTGTCAGATTTCAAAAAAAATATCTTACAAAAAGGTCCAATTTTCAGTGAGGGCGCTAGGATAGTTTCAATCAATTTTTCAGATCTAGGTCAAAGTAGCCAGTATTTGGACAACGTTGGGGTTTATTTGGATTGTGTGGGACCCGATCTATTCATCTTTGAAGTAAAAAATCAGAAAAACTCAAAACCCTAGAAGGTCAAATTTTCAATGGGGGGTTATGCAATGTTCTGCTTAAAAATTAGATCTAGGTCAAAATGTGAGGAATTTGACCAGAATTTTAGTTTATTTGATGAAGGGGAGGCCCGATCTATGAAACCCAAAAAATGGTTTGGCAAAATATCAGACGGTTCCCTAATTTATTAATATTTTAGGTTTTTAGTGTTTTAGGAGTTTTCAGAAAAAGAGTTGAATTTCAGCAAGGTACAATGGAATAAGATCTGAAAACAAGAACTTACTTATTGGATATTACCTGGAAAAGCTTGTAGAATTCTGTAACAGTGAAAATATTTGCTATCCCGATCAATTTTGGAAGATCCCCATGATTTCTATGTCATATGCAAGCTCCAAAGCATCAAAGTGCCCCCTATCCTGCATGAGTAAACACCAACCATATCAGATTTGCACATACAAAATAAAGAAACCGAATGCTACAAGATAGTAAAATGAAGTAATGATAGATCACAATGAAACTAATGAAAACCCCCTTATCCAAGACGAAGAGAATCAAGCGAGTTGAGGTCCCCCTACAAAAATGCTCCAACCAAAACGCCCTCCTGTAGACAAAACAATGATAGCCATGAAAAAGATATATCTCACAAGAATTTTCACAATGCTAGGAAGCTAAAGACAAGCTAATCACCATTTCAGCACATCAAATGCAAAGCAGATCTAGAAAAATTTCCACAGAAAAAGTATTTCTATTATTAATATCTAAGAGCCAAAGATCCGTTACAAATGAGAAGCTCTCCCCTTTAAATAGAAATAAGAGAACCTCAATCATAACCAAATCCTAACCACTTTCAAAATGAGTGGCTAATATTAAAAGATGAAATGTTCTAATCAATGATTGAGATGAGCTCAACATACAATACATGGATCAATATAACCATAATTTATCAAAGTGGACTAACCCACCCAAAACATGTAACCCAATAAACAAGAAATACATGAAAGAACATGGTGGGTCCAAGGAGTGTTTGACTAACTCCCCTTGGTTGTCCCCATGTTATAATAAGTAATATAACAATTTAATTCTTTGACTTTTCTGCCTCCTTGAGGAAATCGTGAGCCTCCAAAAAGAGCTCCAGAAAATAATAAAAAATGCCCAGAAAATAGGTGTGGGCCCAATCAGGAGCTGGAACTACTGGAGAAGGTGTGGATGACATCACTCTCATCATAATGACTCATCCCATGTCATTTCCTTTCCTCAATATCCTAAATTTATTTCTTCAATAGCCATTTAATCATTTTTTAATCTGCCTCGGGAAACATGAACCTGCAAAAACAACTTCCTAGAGTACATGCATTGCCAAATTGAGCCCACCAGGCTCTCTAGGATGGCAGTATTATTGTACAAACAAGTGGCTACACCCCTATGTTCCATACAACGCCCTAGGATATCCACTAAAACATCTCCCTGCTCAGATATATCAACCTGTGAAGAAAAACTGCATCAGAAAGGCAGAATGAGCTTGATCACATCTGCAAGTGCCCGGAACTGGAAATAAACTATCTCATTAGAATTAGAGAGTCCAAATCCATATAAGGTGTATACTCATACCCCTCATAGGTCTCTATCTGATCATCAACCATATCCAATAAATAATATAACCCTCTCTAAATGATCAGACACCGATAATAACTCAGACTATCATCCATCTGCTGCAAGTGTTAAAAGTCTAAGACATGCTCTACAACTCATTCAAGCAATAATCGCAACAATTCACAATCATTTCACTAGCGGTACATCAACAAATACATATATAAGGCTTTATTTATTATTACTCAGACTTAGACTTTCAGGACTATACTCACTTCGTAGCTTTAGTCATTTTGCTAGTGAAGGGTGAAGGATGAAATTGACAAGGCTAAGGCAAAGGATGACTTCCTACTCAACATCAAGACACTTCAGATATGGAAAGGGAATACTCACTATAACCAATGTCGGACAAACAACAACACAAGGAATGGAAGTGCCTCACAAATGGGTGAGATATTTAGTCACAAATGGGTGAGATATTTAGAGAGTGCTTATTCAACTTAGGCATCATGACAACATCAAGCTTGATCCAAGTTCATTAGGATCATAATTTTATTCCATGGCCTTTTTGGCCTATATGACCCTTTTGGGAATTCACTGGTGCTTAAAATCACAGCTAATCACAGCTTTCATCCAGGACATATTTATTTTAATAAGGTCAGCAATTTTTGGATATAGCATATTTTAAACCATTGCTTTTTTAGACCTTTTCTTATACTCTTCAAGGAGTATTTGAGCACTTCATTGCTCTTTCCCTTTTTACATATGTTAAGAAACAGAGTTTTACATTTTCATTTTCCATGGGTGCATATTCAATATTTCAATACAAGTAGTACATGAGCTTTCAGTTTTAGCCAACAACATCTCAAGTGACTAGGGAGAATTCTGCACAATGCCAAACATTGGGACAATTGACCATAATGATTTAGGCATACTATCCAACTTACCAAAGGCAATATTTGTCACCAACTCAGAGCCGAGACACAATATAAACAGGGAGGCTTGTCCAACAAAAGTTCTAGCGGAGAAATAGGTCCTCCATGCCATAAGTCAATAAGTTAGTCGGGTTGAAAACTAAACTGGAAGGTAATGGATGGGTGAAGACAATGAATGATGGAGCCAACACTAACAAGCCAAAACAATGGTGGGAATGACTACCTATATTCTCCCTAAGGAGAGTAAAACCAATGAGTATAGATCAAGAACTTCAAAGTCAGAGTAAGGACATCAATACATAGTACAAGATACAACCAAGTCCATATAATTATGACAGCTAGATCATGATTCACAAGTTAATACATGTCACAAAAATCAGTATAAGAGCAATAATAACCATAACAAAATATAAAATGTTGAGTCATAATCATGCAATATAATCCATCTGAGACACCATCTATCCAATGAGAAAGAATTGATATAAAAATGGGCATCAATGACTACTCTGAAATGACATAAATGGCTACATTGGTCCTCAAACTGAGTGTCCTGAGACTTAGTCCTGACATGGGAGATTACAATAGTCTGCTAATATAATATTGATCCATCAAAACTACTTATCTCAGCATCACACATGTAAGAGATCTGGCTGAAAAATGTATTGTGTCTAAAAAATAGAATATGGTAGCCTGGCTACTATATATGTGATAACATCTGGCTCCAGCTGGGACAAGGGCTCTGCTGAAAAGAGCGCTTGAGAACCTTAGAATCTATGGTCCTTGCACTATGCTTCTTGCATCCTTGATCAATCCATCCAGCTCTGCATCCACTACCAAAAAATGTACCTGACTACCTGCAACATGTCCAGGGATATACCAACTCACAGATCAGTCATCAAAACAATATGTGGATAATATATAAAATACTAAAAATAAAGATGCATGAAACTGAAATGCAAAAAATAAATATAATCTATAACCACAACTTTCAATAAAATTTTGATTCTTTATTTTGCAGGATAACAAAATTATGCTAAGAGCTTCAAAGGTGAGCTTCAGACAACAAATCAAAGTTCTACACTACTGTTGGGAAAGGCTTATTTAATCCTACCTACCCTAATTTAACCAATTTAGACAAGTGTTAGGTAAAATAATAAATCCAATGCAACCACTTACTGAACGAACCTATTGATCTTTCTTTACAGTTAATGATACAACAAATCAAAGATGGCTTGTGAGCAATGTGAATGAAAATTGAAGCCATTATAACTTGTTGTTTGAAAATTAAAGAAAGACATGGATGAAAATAAATGAAATCATGCCAGGGATGAGATTGATTGTTGCAAACTTCTTCTACCCATAGATCGATAGGATCATAAAATTTATGCAAGTTTAAATTTGATGAAAAATAATACGATACATGATTCATCCCCCCTAGGCCATCATTTATTCCCTCCTCTTTCTAGTTAGCACACTCAATCATACTCATATCATGATCAATGGTGAAACAAAATATGGACAAATTAGAAATCTTTAAACCAACAATTGAGATTAACCCCATTTGTTGTTTATAAAATGAGAAAATATGGAATTGGTCTTTATAGATCTTTTCATTCACCCAATCAAAGAAATTAGAAAAATTGAAAACATTATGCACCAAGGATGAAAGGAGATAAAATTCTTTACTATTGACCAGTTGACACTTTCTAGAATCTATACTGGATGATACCAAAGAGAAGGACATCAAGAGCTAGGATGGGAGGGTGGACTGACAAATTAAAACTTGGTTTGTATCACCTACTGGTGTTAACACCAAACTTGCATTTGATATGGGACATTTGCTAGAAACATTGGCAAGATTGAAACTATCCCAAGAACTAGAATCGCTATGATTAATCTCCTCAACCAAATCTCCTTGATAAAAAATATGATGGGGAATAGTAACAACATTACAAGAATAATTCCTTGGAGGCTCTTGATGATTATTGGGACACAGATTCCAGTTCGAAGGATGTGACAAAGAAGGTTCTAGGTCAAGATTTCTCACTAGAATATCATCATCATGTGGTTGTTCTTTCTGAGATTGTTCATTACATTCACTTGAGGATAAATGATCATCATCATTCATTTGATAAGGAAAAAAATCACTATATTCATTTCTATCCTCACAAACTTGGTCTTCAACTACAATATGACCACATGATTGCTCTTCAGTGGAAGTTTTATTAATTTCAACCTTTTCTTCTTCTGCAGTGATATGATCGAGGTCTGAATCTAGATTCGGATAGGTTAGATACTGACTCAAATTATCATCTATTAGGAAATGACTATGGATTTACTCTTCTAAAGGATGTTTAATGGACTCACAAATGGAAGGCTCAACTATGGATGTTTCTTGATGGTGCATGTTACGTTCCCTTCCATGAATCAGATCTAGAATTTTCTCTGTGACTACTTCAGGTAACAATAACAGATTATCTCATATGATTTGATTGATATCCCTCTTAGTTTCACCATGAGGTTTTGAAACATTATTCTCGAAGTACTCTGTAACATTCTTATAGATTACAGGAACGCTCATAATTTGGAACATATCAGGAGAGGAACGGTCCAATTGAGAAAGCACTTCGCCGATATACTGATTATAATCGTTGCCAGATTCACACTCTAAAGAGTCATCAATGTTCCTACTCCAACTATTCATTAGAAAATCTGTGAACATGTCATACCCAGTGACGGATGCTGGTGCTAAATGATCAAACCATAGTTGAACATCCCCTTGCAAGGATTCTCCTAAGGCTCGCATATAAACATCTTCATTGTGTGCACCTCTAGACTCCATGTAATCCCAGAGAATGTCCAAATGACTTTCAATAGATATATCATTATTTCCACTAAACTAGGGCAACCCACTAGTGTAATCATTTGGCATAGGATGAGGTGCTCCCAGTATTTCAGAAAAGTCAAAAGGATACCATTTGTATTTTTTTTAACAACTCTAGTTACTTGGCTATAAGGCTTTGACTGGGACTGAATTCTAGGTTCATGTCGACTTATAGGTCCACTCGGGATGGTTGGGAAATCTCTATTGCATGGGTGAGGCAGTTGGTGGGTATCATAAAGATTGTGATAACTAGATTCATACCCATAATCATGCTCGAGATCATATTCATACCCGTATTCTGACCTCCATCTATTCCTTTTATTTATTTGTCTGTTAGTTTCAATCATGCTCTTGGTTACTTCCTTCAAGTGCTTCCAAAATACATCCAAATTCATTATGATTTATGGTTTGCTCTAAGAACTTAAGATTAATATGTTGGGTACGATCCTCAGTGGAGTCGTAGGGTGGAGTCACCAGGTGAACCACACAAGTAATTCACCAATAAAAGATATGTCATATGGAAAGGTGAGGTATGTTGAACCAAGGTAGGCCTCTACCTCCCCGGCAACGACGCCAAAATGTTATCACCCGCCTTGTAGTTTCCTTCTTGAGGTGGATCCAAAATAAATGGTAGAGGGGCAAGCAACTAAGGGGTGGAACCACAACTGCCTAGACTCCCAAATGGATGGTTTTCATGCCAATCAAGGCAGCCTTCACTTTAGGTTATCCTAGTTTAGGACAACAATGGGGGAGACCCGGATTTTTTCCTGATAGGAGAGATCGAACCTAAACACCAAAAGAAGATTAGATGGGGCTTCAGGGTACTTAAGGTGCAAGGTGAATGGAAACCCTAGCTATAGGGTTTAGATACTAGCAACTGGTGGAGGTGATCACTGTCTTGGAAAATGTAACTATGACTGGGAAAAAAAGGATAGAGTCGGGACTATCTAGTACCTAGAAATCAAACTCACTGATGTGTGTTTGAGCTATCAGTGAATGTTGGTAAAGGGAAAAGGATAAGAGCCTAAGGGTAACGCTAGCTAGGAGATCAGTTCTTTGTGTGCATTAGACAATGGATTAAGTAGTAAGCCCACGTTTTAGAGAACAAACCTGGAAGACACCTTGATCTATGAACCCAGAAAGTAATTGGTCTGGAAAAGCTAAGGTACAGGAAACCTAGCTCAGTAGATGGCTAGTTCTAGGGCTTAGGAGGACAGATCTGCAATTCTAGAGGCACCGAGAGGCTAATGGATTAGTGTTGAGGAATAAAAGAGGTCAGGGAGACCTGATCTACAAGCCCAAATCAGAAAAACAACAGGAAAATTAGATCTAGAAAAGTCAAAATCTAATGATGGGGCTAGGATGCTGAAAACTGATTTTTTAGATCTAGGGAAAACTGGGAGGAACTAGCACAATGTTGGGGGTGTTTTGGAATGCTTGGGTCCTAATCTATCATCCTATCTTGTCAGATTTCATAAAATATCTATTCTGGAAAAGTCCAGTTTTCAATGAGGGCGCTAGGGTAGTTTCAGTCAATTTTTTCAAATCTAGGTCAAACTAGCTAGTATTTGGACAATGTTGGGGTTGATTTGGATAGTGTGGGACCCGGTCTATCCATATGTGAAGTCAAAAATAAGAAAAAATTAAAACCCTAGTAGGTCAATTTTTCAGTGGAGGGTTATGCAGTTTTCTACTTAAAAATCAGATCTAGGTCAAATTGTGAGGAATTCGACCAGTGTTTCAGTTGATTTGATGAAGGGGAGGCCCAGTATATGAAAATTAGAAATGGTTTGGCAAAATATCAGATGGTTCCTTGATTTATTAATTTTTTAGGTTTTTAGCATTTTTGGAGTTTTTAGAAAAGGAGTTGAATTTCAGCAAGATACAATGGAATAAGATCTGAAAAGAAGAACTTACTTGTTGGATATTACCTAGAAAATCTTGTAGAAGTCTGTAACAATAACGATCTTTTCTATCATGATCAATTCTTGAAGATCCCCGTGATTTCTATGTCATATGCAAGCTCCAAACCATCAAAGCACCCCCTATCTTGCATGAGCAAACATTAACCATATCAGATTTGCACATATAAAATAAAGAAACCGAATGCTACAAGACAGTAAAATGAAATAATCATAGATCACAATGAAACTAATGAAAACTGCCTGATCTAAGACGAAGAGAACCGAGTGAGTTGAGGTCGCCCTACAAAAACACTCCAGCCAAAACGCCCTCCTGTAGACAAAACGATGATAGCCACGAAAAAGATAGATCTCACGAGAATTTCCACAATGCTAGGAAGCTGAAGACAAGATAATCACCATTTGAACACGTCAGATGCAAAGCAGATCCAGAAACATTTCCACAGAAAAAGTATTTCTATTAGTCAGATCCAAGAGCCAAAGACCCCTTACAAATGAGAAGCTCTCTTTTTTAAATAGAAATGAGAGAACCTCAATCATAACCAAATCCTAACCACTTTAAAAATGAGTGACTAAGATTAAAAGATGAAATGTTCTAATCAATGGTTGAGATGAGCTCAACATACAATACATGGATCAATATAACCATAATTTATCAAAGTGGACTAACCCACCCAAAACAGGTAACCCACTCAACAAAAAATAAATGAAAGCACATGGTGGGTGTAAGGAGTGTTTGAATAACTCCCTTTGGGTGTCCCCATGGCACAATAAATAATATAACAATTTAATTCTTTGACTTTTGTGCCTCCTTGAGGAAATCATGAGCCTCCAAAAAGAGCTCTAGAAAATAATACAAAATGCCCAAAAAATAGGTGTGGGCCCAATCAAGAGCTGCAACTATTGGAGGAGGTGTGGAGGACATCACTCTCATCATAATGACTCATCCCATGTGATTTCCTTGCCTCAGTAGCCCAAATCGATTTCTTCAATAGCCATTTAATCATTTTTTAATTTTCCTTGGGAAACGTGAACTTGCCAAAACAACCTCCTACAATGGAAACGACGCCAAAATGTTATCACCTGCCTTTTAGTTTCCTGCTTAAGGTGGATCCAGAATGGATGATAGAGGGGCAAGAAACTAAGGGGTGGAACCATGACTTCCTAGACTCCCAAATGGATGGTTGTCACGCCAATGAAGGCAGCCTTCACTTTAGGTTATCCTAGTCCAGGACAACAATGGGGGAGACCCGGATCTGCTCCCGACAGGAGAGATCGAACCTAGACACCAGAAGAAGATCAGATGGGGATTTAGGGAACTTAAGGTGCAAGGTGGATGGGAACCCTAGATCTAGGGTTTAGCTACTAGCAACTATCTTGGGAAACATAACTATGACAGGGTGAGCATGAATAGAGTTGGGAATATCCAGTACCTAGAAATCAGACTCAGTAAAAGGTGTTTGAGCTATCAGTGAATGTTGGTAGATGGAAAAGGCTAAGAGCCTAAGGGAAATGATAGCGTGGAGATCAGTGCTTTGTATGCATTGGGAAATGGAGTCAGTAGTAAGACAACATTTTACGAAACCCACTTGGGAAACACCTTGATCTATGAAACTAGAAAGCAATTGGTTCAGAAAAAGGCAAGGTACAGGAAACCCAGCTCAGTAGATATCTAGCGCTAGGGCCTAGGAAGACAACTCTGAAGCTTTGGGGGGTAACGGAAGGCTGATGGCTCAGCGTTGAGGATGAGAAGAGAGCAGGGAGACCTGATCTACAAGCCCAAATCAGGAAAACAGCAGGAAAACTAGATCTAGAAAAGTCAAAATCTGATGATGGGGCTAGGAGGCTGAAAACTGATTTTTTTAGATATAGGGAAAACCAGGATGAATTAGCATAGCATTGAGGGTGTTCTAGGATTCTTGGGACCTGATCTATCATCCTATGATGTTAGATTTCAGAAAAACCTACTTTCAGAAATGGTCAATTTTCAGTGAGGGCGCTAAGGCAGTTTCAGTCTATTTTTCAGATCCCGATCAAACTGTTGAGCCTCCTGACAACATTAGGGTTGATTTGGACTTCCCAGGACTCGATCTATCCATTTGTGAAGTCAAAAATTAGAAAAACTCAAAACCCTAGCAGGTTAATTTTTTTCAGTGGGGGGTTATGCAGTTTTCTGCTAAAAAATCAGATCTAGGTCAATCTATGAGGAATTTGACCAAAATTCTTGTTGATTTAGTTAGGGGGAGGCCCAATCTATGAAACCCAAAAATTGTTTGGCAAAATATCGTAGTGTTTGACTAACTCCATTTTGGGTGTCCCCATGGCACAATAAATAATATAACAATTTAAAATTTTGACTTTTGTGCCTCCATGAGGAAATCGTGGGTCTCCCAAAAAGCTCCAAAAATATATATATAAAATTTGCCCAAAAATAGGTGCGAGCCCCATAAAATGTTGAAACTACTGCAGAAGGTGTGGAAGTCATCACTCTCATCATTGTGACTCACCCCATGCCATTTCTTTGCCTCAGTAGCCCAAATCAATTTCTTCAATAGCCATTTGATCATTTTTTAATCTACCTCAGGAAATGTGATACTACTAAAAAAACCTCCTAGGGTGCCTATGTGTTACGGAGAGAAATTCCTATGGCTTGGGGTACCACAACAGACAGCTTAACTCCAGAAATCAATCCTTTCCAATATGCAATAGAAATTAAATGTCTAGCACTAAAGGATCAAGCCTCGTACCTTATTCCGGACGGTTGAAGTAGATCCCCGTTGAGCTTTCCAACTTTAGATTGAATTGATAAATTACTTCCTCAATAACAAGTAAACAATACAATCATACTATATATCATGGTATTAGATCTATTCTAGCATATAAAATCAACAATGTATAAGCATTTGAAAACATCCCATGGATAAAATATTCATTCAAACACACATTATTGGATAGGAAAATATATTTCTATTAATATAAATTAGAGATTACAATAGATACAACCTCTGACGGCATGTCTGTGAACCAGAGAAACTGAATCCCCCACTTGGGGCTCCACCACCTCAATCCTCCATATCTAGATAGCAAGCTCACAAGCAAAAGGAAAGCTTGGGAAGAACACAAAAGTGCTCCAAGGGACAAAGGGATGCAGACTCAAGCATAAGTTTCAGAAACAATGGACTATAGTTTCTTTGCTCTCAATTCTCTCATATGCCTTCAATGTATCATAGAGTTCCTTAAATAGTTTTTCAAAGGGGTAATGAAAGGTCGAATTCGAGTGATCTCAAGGCATAGGGAAGGCCAGTAGTCAAGTGAGTCAAATCCATGTCAAGGAAAGCTCCAAAAGGATTTGGATTTTGTACACATCCCAATGTACGCGGTTTTAGTGGTCAAACCTGCGTATATACGCGATTAGAGGTTTAAACGTTTCGTGTATCATTTTTCACATGTTTTTAGGGATGATCAAGGAAACATCAAAGGACAAAAAATGGTCCATGGGGTCTACGGAGTCTGCAGAGGGACAGGGGACAGCCATACAAAGTGTGATTCACCTGGAGTGGTAAAATCAGCTATAACAGATGCCCCATAATGTGTGAGGTCAGAGGGGTCATACGATGGCCGAAATACATTATAAGTCCATCATAGAAGTGGAGTGATGAAGAATCCCAAATGGAAGACCAGCCACCCAATCAACATAGTACAATGATACAACTCTGCTCATACTGCAAATACATATAGCAGTCCCAGATACATAAGAGTACAATGGCCATGATTAGGAATGATATAAAATATCACATAAGTGGTCATCGCCACGTACAATATACATAGATAAAAATCTCCATGATGAAGATATACAAAGGACCATGATCTCCATAATGGCTGAATATATATAACAGATCAAGATCTCCATAGTGGCTGGAAATGTCTAACATATAATGGAATCAAGTCATGAGAGCTGAAATCTCATGAACACTGGCACGATCAAGGAGGTAGCATATAAGATATGCCACCAATCTGGAAAGTCTTCTACACAAACCGCTACGAGTACATGTCCTACTATGTGAATAGAGGTGTCGAGGTCGAACATAGTAGTCCATCATATGATTACCGGTCATTGATGTATACCGTTAATAGACACGAGATCACCCATCGATAATGAAAATGGGAATCAAGGTACTAGAGTGCAAACTAACAAGTGTGAATAAACTTGTTGAGGCCGAACACTTGAGAGGATCCATCGATCAGGGGACATTAATGTATTCCCAAATACTACTGATGGCGAGAAAACCTACCACTGATGACTGCAAGTCTCAAGTCACTCAAAATGACTCTAGATTCCAATCCCAGAATAAATTATCTGAAGTCTATGGGATGAAATCCGCTAGAAGGAGGGAATTAAGGCATCCCCCATCATCCAACACAAGGTACTCAACAAAGCTGTATAATGTGGAAGGAATCGATCATAAGGTGCATGAACCAGTAACTGTATCGGGAATGGTTGACTTAGGCTTCAACTTCCTTTGAATAGAGCATAACAGCATATGGTGACTGAATAAAGGCAGCATAGACTCGATATACAAACTGGGACATCTCTGCGACACAGGAGGCATCGACAGAGGCTCCATGGGGACTGGAAGCTTAACCAGTTGGTGGAGATAAACTCAGATAAACAAGTACAGCTCCTAAAGTCAAACTATAACCCAACCAATGGATATGATATATAGTGCTCTATTCAAAGGCGACATGACTCAACAGCTGCCACAGATAACATCTTTCCTTGTTCGACTTTTTGGTTTTTTGATTTTTTTGGAAATTTTCAATTATTTAAAAAGCTTGAAAAAGAATAAAAGTGCTTTATAGTTACAAACTAGGAGGAGATGAGTGTCATAAGGGAAAACAAACTAGTTCCAAGCAGTGGAACATACCTATGCTCAATGCAAGGATACATGTGTAGGATATCGACACTCAGGGGAAAATCCCCTCTCGGTAAAAAGGGAAACAAGCTGCGAAGGATATAAAAAATGGCTCTGCATGGCTAGACATGAGATAAGCTCGGGCTATATGGCTGAAACACAATGTCAAGGAAGCTGGCATAAATCTCAATAAGGTAGGCAAAGCTCATGATAATGCATTAACAACTTGATATGAGGGAGTCCCGAGGGAAATAAGCCAGCAAAAGATCAAGAGGAGTATGAGGCTCTTACGAAATGTCATGGAAGTACTATACAATGGACTCCCACACCCTAAAGGAGAAAATGTCAGCATGGGCACGAAATGAAAATAAGGCGCTAAGTAGGGTACCCATGTAAGGTGAAGCTCTACCACTCATAGCATGCCACTTCTAAAACAACAAGAAGGTTCCGCGACATAATAGACTGGGTTCGTACCTAAGGTCATGATGAAATGGTCATAAGGTCATAAAAAATGCAAATGGTGATGAAACCTAACCTATATGCCAGTTTAGACATGATACCTGAGATCGACATGAATGGGTTGATCCAACGGCTGAAACGACACTGAAAAAGGTCCTCTACATCATGAATTATGTCAAAAACGGTCCAAAATGGTTAGAAATTGTCAAAACTATAGGAAAGGGGGTAAAAATTTTCAAATATTTGAAAAATTTCTATAATAGTAAACAATTCAAAATATTATAAAACATTTGAAACTTTTACCCATTTGAGCTCTGATTTTCAATAGCGAATTCCAGGAGATCCCGCCGACAAAATCCACTACCGTTTCTTCTAGGTATTTACCCATGCTCTTCTCTACCATTTCTATGCAATTTTTATCAAATTCCATGGTCAATTAAGCTTTCTAGGCCAAACTAAAAAGGGCGTTGTGGCCCACATGGAAATCGAGGGTTTTTCCACGTATAGGGATGGATATAAGCAGAAAATGCCCCCAAAGCCGCGTACATACACTAGTAGAAAATGAAAAATTAATGACTAAAAAAATGACTAAAATCAGGCTATAAACAACTATTTTTGAGTCGATGACTAATAGTAGCAAATTACCACTATCTTATAGCTAGTCGTATTTCACTAGTCATTAATAGCTTGACTTAGTAGTCATTGATTTGGTCATTGATAGACAATGATTTAGTCATTGTTTTAGTCATTGATTGTTAATGATTTAGTCATTGATTTAGTCACAGATTTAGTCATTGATTTAGTCACTGAGTTAATCATTGATTTAGTCGCTGATTTAGTCACTGATTGTAACCATTAATGACCAAATATATGACTAAATAAACTACTAGATGTTAACATATTAATGAATAAGATAAATATGACTAAGATACGAGAAATTAGATACTAATAGTCGTATATATGTGAATTTAGTCATTTTTGTAGTCACAAATTTATGATAGGGCATGGAGGAATTGAACCACCAAACTCCTGCCTATAATTAGGCAGGCACTCTACCATTGAGCTAGCACCCTTTAAGAAGTTGTTATTTCTTGACAATGATGATAAGTTGCTCCCAGTAAGTGTCCGTAACTCCTTTTCCCTCGTTGATAAGTTGCCAGTGAAATAGCATAGTCAGTGATTTTCCAAGAGATGCACGATACAGATACATGAACTTTCAAGATGAAATTTCTTGAAATAACTCACACCAGTGACATGTTCTAGATTTATACTATATGGCTATACAGCTGCAAGTAGCCAGCAGTACCAATTGTTGAAAAGATTCAACAGGAATCACAGTTCTATTCTAAAATTGTGAATCCCACTATAGGAAATTAAAATTCTTACATAATTCATTGTAATCTACACAAGTTCAAGAGAATAATATGCATTCTATATATCCAACATGAGATAATATTCATGACCAACAGATTAACTGGACCTTCCCATTTGATATGCAAGAAATAGATAGTATCTACTTCTATCGAATCTTAGACCTGAGATACAATTTCTCCTCAAAATAGATTTGCCAATGTCCAAGAGGAGATAATAAGAGTCTAATTGGCTAAATAACTGTGGATTTAAGATGCTAGTTGTTTGGGGCCTTCACATTATTTCACTATCATCCTATTTATGTAGATCTTGGAATCCTCTTCTACCTCCAATCTGGAGAAACCCTAAATTACGGCTAATCCGAATCTTGTCCAGCAAGTCTCTGGCATCTGCCAAGTAATAAAACCTATCTCAAATTAACAAGATAAAAGAATAGAATTCCCCCCCATAGATCCAATGGATTCTTACACATATGGATCTCCCCATATTGCTTTTTGAGGCTCTATTAAAATTGAGCTTCAGAGGCCCCTCTCTGGGAGGCTTCCAATAACTATTTGGGATTTTTGTGCCCATTCTTTCATTACACTTGGTTGTAATTTAGTATCATGATTTCATCAAAGAAGGATATTCTATTTCTATTTTGGTAGAACTCAGCAAATGTCTCTAAGGGCAAGTTGGCAATGGAAAATTAAGGTAAGCTGTGAAGAGGCTTTGCACTGCATTTTTGATCTTTCTGATTAGCACAACTGTTAAACAGTTTTCATTAGGTCATACAGTTCCAAACATATCTCATTATCAACTACTAAATTTTTAATCTTAATATATTCCTTTAAGGATATTATGCATTAATTATTCTTCAGGAAGAGGGTTCAAAATGGCCCTAATACAGGTTGGTAATGAAAACCCTTCCTTTCTGTTTCCTAAGATAATCATCAATTATGATTCCCTTTCCTGTGGGTATAAATGACAGTATCCATTTGTTGAATCAATTTGGCTCGAAACTGAAACAACTACTTCTTTTAAACAATTTTTGCAAGGGCAACTATAAGCCTCAACAAGTTGTAACAACAAGATGGAAAAATGAAAGTCTAGGATTTCTTCCAGCCTTTGTCACATGTTCAACCAATTCAAATCTTAAACGATGATATATTTCAAGTAACTGTTGCAAAAGAAAACAATGGTGGATATAGCTCACCATTGAAACTACCATTTATTATTACTTTAGCCTTGTCATACTTTGTATGAAAAAATATCCTTTGGTTAGAGGCCCAGAAATTAAATTAATGACAGTTGATATCTGAGATTATGTAGTCTACTTTTTTCCATAATAGCTATAAGCAACATAATGACTTCAAGATTTCTGTCTATTTTTTTGCTTGTTGGTGAGGAAATCGTAATAAGAGTGAAAAATGTGACCTGATTTTGGGGCCATGTGTGGAACTGAGTTTTTGGTCTCAGATCAACTGTATAAAGTATAGAGGAATCATAAAACCTTAGCAGAAAATAGAGCGGAAATAAGAAAGACTAGAGAGTATCGGGCTAAAATCAACACAAATATACACGAGCGTGTAATGCTAATTTTATGAAAAATGCAAATGCAAATGTAAAGGTTAGGTGAAAATTGAAACCACCGTAACCTCCCCGAGGTACTATAAACATGTGATGTGCAATGTTATAAGTTATAACTTATATTTGTGGGAGAGATGTTATATTCAGAGTGGAGCTAGATGATGGGACTGAAAATATTTAAAAAAATTAAATAAATTGAGGATATTTGAGGGGTAAGTTTGATGTGAATGGCTAAGTTCTTAACTTCAAAGTTTATGAAATCAAATCAAGTCCATTTTCAACTTAAAGTAGCTGTTTTGAAAGAGAAACTATACACACAAATATGCAAGCAACTTTAGGAATATCCAAGAAGTACTTGACCAGTAGATAATGAAGTACATGTACCCAGAATTTGCAGATCCATAGAAAAAGATCAGACATTAAGGAGCACGAGCAGTCAACATTTTTCATGCCTGCCTGGGAACAAAAGAACCTTTATTGTCCAGAATGACATTGTTGCTAGTGTCAAACTAAGAGACAATCACATGTCAGAATCTCATTTTGCAAACACACCTGCAAGTTGCCTATGTCTAGCAGTGAGTTGAGACTGGACATGATCTGATGTGTATTTAACCATGGTATACAATATAATGACAGTGTTGAGTAGAGAAAAATTGAATGTTTAATATTTATAGGGTATAACTTAATCACATCAAGAAAGTGGTTATGGCAGAGCAGGAGGAATAAAACATGATTTAACTCTGTATTGGGAAATCAAGTATCTTATAATCAGCAATATCATTTCAAGAGGGAGAAATGCCAGGACATTCAGTGATGAAGCACACGAGCATTTCTGACCCATCAAATTGGGCACTAGTCTTGACGCATAGTTTGTAAGTGGAAAAAAGGGCATGGTAACTTGATTTCTCAGATTCAGTGCCTAGTTTTTTTTATTTAGATGGATGTGATACCATGCAAATGCATTAATATCTGTTATGCTATAAAATGTCAAGATCAGAGTTTGGGATGATGTGGAATCCCACAGGATCATAATACCCATGAGACCAAGAGATTAACTGGACCTTTCAATTTGATAAACAAGAAATACAGTGTCTACTTCTATTAAATCTTGGACCTGAGATACAATTTCTCCCCAAAACAGATTTTCCATAAGAGAATCCTTATAATTTATAAATTGTTAGAGATAGAGGTATCTCGGGATGCCCTTCATGTGGTGCTTCCTAGCATGGAGGCACATTATAATTATGGGCAGGAGTGTGGAGTATGAGATGCTCTCTACCAGGATTCATGGATCTAGTGGTGGAATCATGCATAGGTTTTAGTTACCTGTGACAGTTGCAAGCGAGCTGTGCCAGGAGAAGCAGCTGGACAGAGTGGAATCATGTATAGGTTTATGTATGGGATGAAGGTGATGGTGGTAGCCAGGAGAAGCAGTTGGACAGAGTTTCACAGGAAGATATTCTTTCTATATAAATGCAAGGACTGACAGAGTTATGCTCGTTTAAAAGAGATGAGAACAATAAAAAATCCCTTTATTTTTTGCTCCAACAATCTGTAAATTTCCAGCAAAGAAATATTAATTTCAGATTGATTTTTAGATCCTTAAACCCTCATTTTCAATTATTTATTTTATCTAATTTTATGTATAACAGATCTGTAATTTTCAGGATATAAATTGAACTTTCAGATCTGTTTTAGCCTAAGAATATCTCTGTTTAATCATTGTTTAAAAGCTATGTAAATCTGGAATTTACTTGCTACAATTCAAATTAGAACCAGATTTACCCTAAGTCCATTTACCCCTTTCTCTCCTTGACTACACCTTGCACTTAGATTGTTGTCAGGATTCGCCCCTTTGAGCTAGATAGGAGAGCTGACCTAAACTGAGAAATAATACTATCAAGGTGACAGTGGGTAGTTTTTCTTAGTCACCCATGAGTTCTCACATGTATGCTTGGGACTTTCACATTCAGTGAGAATGTAGGAGGTAAAAATTTGGAAACAGAACCAATTTAAAATGTTGGAGAGAGTTATTGAGGTGATAGTGGGTAACCTCTCTGAGTTGTTCTTAGATATTCACCTTGTGAGTTTGGACTATAATTCCATAGGTGAGGGTTTTAAAAGAAACAAGTACAAAATTGGGTGATATCCTCATCATCAGTGCTAATAGGGCAGAAATATAATCCGAATAGCTATTTTATAAACAACCACAACCACAAACATTATTTTCAAAGGATCCTGGGTGCATTCTCATTGTTATTAGATGACTAATTCATATAGATAATATCTAACTGAGCTTTATTTGCCATTCCCTAGAACACATGCATGGCCTCTTAATGAAAAAAATAAATTAAAAATAGATATTAATTGGGACACTGCCCTGAAATTCTTCAGAAAATTAAATCTGCTTCTTTATGACTCACCTGTATTTTATTTATGGCTTCTTGTGGGTGTTCAATTCGGAACCCAACCTGTGAAGTTAAAAACAAGAAATATATCCTCAGAATCTAAAAATAGAAAGTGATCAATCTGCTAATTAGTGTAGAGACCCTAAGGAGACACGATCACATAAAATTTATTGAACAACATTTCAAATCAACCAACTTGGCTATAATGTATAGACATGAGCCCAATCCTCATGATGAAATTTTCCAAGGAGCTTTCACATAAAATGAAGTATTGAGTAGTATGGAAAATGACAATCAAAGAATAATGTTGCATACAATTTAAGAAGCTAACATGAAAATAATAGTGGAAGTCAGACAAGTATCATTTGGCAATGACATGGAGAAAATAAAGGCAAAAACAAAGGTTGATGCCACCAGAAGAGAAGATTTAGAGTTACATTTGCTACGTCCATGTATTTCCCATATTCTTGTTTTATACACATGAATGCTAGGGTAGTAGTATTTGTGGCTATATGATGGAAATTCATCTTACTTTCCATCTGTTGTCTGGCATGTAAATCATATTCACATATGTTGGTATCAGAATATCTTGCTAGATGTGGACTCAAAACCTTTCATGTGTAGATTATCATGAAGAGGAGGTGAATAATAATTTACAACATCAGATGAGTTTTCATGGCATTGCTTGGTAAAAGGTTGAAACAGCTATTCACTTATATTGTTAACATTATGTGAAGGACTTGGAGGAAAAGGTTCATAGATACACACACTACCACAAGGTGGGGATGTTAAAGACATTTATTTAAGATAATATGATCATTTCATCTCAAGTATCTATTTTATTTTTCTTTTATTTTTTTTAGTTGTTGAAGTTAATATTTTTGAAAGGTGGAGATATTAATTGTAGACAAGACAATTAAGGATTTTCCCTTCCAAATACTCTCTCATCGCAAGCCTTTTCAATCTTTTATGTGGCAGCAATCTGCGGCTGTCAAAGGGACTGGGCATATTGTTTGGCCATTCAATCCCTGCTCTTTTTTGGGTTGAATCTATTGGCATCAAGGTGGTTTTCTCTCTATAGTAGTCAACTTATTCTGCTTTTTCTGAGGGCTGCAAGTTTTAGGGTAACACAAGCCCTTCTCTTCCATTTTCGAGATTAGATCTTTTGCTTTTGCTTTTGATGTCATTTGGGAAACAATCTGTTTGTGTATCATAAACTGCACCAATTTCCATTCTCCCCCATTGGGTGTTGGTAGAATGGTGGGAGCAAAAGGGATTTTTCAGTTAATGCTGAGACTTATGGAGTGGCATTTAAAATAAGATGGGGAGTGAGACAATGCTAGTGAGACAATGGCAATTAGTGCAGTTGAGGATAACTACAGATGGCAGGAAAGATTCTTATGATATTTCCCCTTACTGGGAATTTCCCTTGGTATGGAAAATGGCTCTAGGATTTGGCTGTGAACTGTGCGAACATATGGTGAGCTCCCTCCAGATCAAAAGGTTTTAAGTCTCCTCGTTATGGACTTGCCCAGACTGGATTCAAACAAAATTTACACTTGAAGCCCCACTTCAGGGCCTCTGTCCACACTCCATGAACTCTACAATCACTCACTATAGAGAAGCTCCTAGATGTTCCACATCTTATCCCTGATTTTAATAGTATAAGCTCTGGCCCCTGGGGCTCTCAATAACCTGGAGATAATGTGGAAGCTGACTCAAAATGTGAAGAACAAGTTCCACAATCTAAAGACGAGGGTGATAGAACAAGAAACATAAATAAGAAAATAAAGAAACAAATTATCTGAGATCGGAAGCAGTTGCAGATGATGAAAGGAGAGCAGCAACGAGGACAACAGTGCACTATTATTGAATGGTGAAGCTCCTTGTCGAAATTCTGATCTATTTTTAAAAATTTTGGAACATCCACATGCTTCTTGTAGAAGATTATATACTGAAGCAAGACACTACATAAGGAACCAGGCTACCTTTTTGGACACCCTGCTGCTCAGAAGAAGACTTACCTGTTGTCCTTTTTATCATTTTGATCTATAGGATGATTTGCAGTACTATAATAGTAACATAGTTGATTCTGCATTCTATATTTCCAATGTAAATGGAAATGTTATACATATATTGTAGTACAATCTGCCAACTGCAGGTAAATTAGCCAGAAATTTGTTTGTAGATGGCAGTATTCGAAAATCAAGATAATAGAAATTATGTATATACCTATAAAGAGCAATGGCAAGGACAATTCAGAGAGAGAATTGCAATCCATGTTCAAACTATCTTAGGTTGCTAGTTTCTGTCTACCCTGTTTTGTATAAGTATTTGTATCATTAATGAAATTATAAGCTCTTTTACCAACCAAAACAAAACATGTATAGAAACTACGGAAAAGAAAAAGAAACAAAATATATGTATCAATTGATATATTACGTGCCAAAGCTCAAACACACAGCTGTGACTTGTGCTATGCCTACAAAGAATAACAAAATTACATCAGTAACAAAAATAGTGGACATCAGAAAAGCAAGGGATGACTACAATAGTAATAAGATAAATAATTTTTGAGATTTCCATTGTAAGTTCCATCTCAAAAACAATATGATGTCAGGAAGGTCTATTGAAATACCTTTGATGTTCTTATTCTTCTTAGGCTTGTTTTCATGAGAGGGAGGAACATAATGAAAGGTGTCCCTAATAGCATTAGAAGGCATCGAGGGAGAGCCTTCAAAATGATAACTAGGATATTCTTGAAGTCCAGATACCCTCGTCATGGAATGTTGCCTCTTTCTCCCTATTTCAAGATTTATTTCTACCTGTTAAGCCTTTTCTTCTTAAAAATTTTCAAAATGACTTTCCAATTCCAATCTTATATCTCCAATCTCTTCTGCTGTGATTACAGGGGGCAATTTGGATTTTTATAACAGCCAAGTGTTTATTCAACCTATGAAAATCCCCCCTTGTCTGATATGTTTCCTGCAAAATTTGTAATACATCTCACTATCAACAAGATCGGCATGGATCCATGCATGGTCTTTCACTCTCAGGGCCATTGTAAATTCAAATCTGCAAATACAAATGTGCCAACTTTATCTCAATTTTTTTTGCAACAAAAGACAGATCTATTTTTATGAGAGAAAAGAAAACAGGGGTGGATTTGACTATAAACCTACCTGGGAATGAACTCAACGGGCACAAGACTTTGGACAACAACCTGTGCAAGCTTGAATATGGGATGTAGCCTCCTTCAGTAGATGCCAACTCCACTACAAGCAACCCAAGAATATTTTCCAAATGAGATCCCATATCACTCCAAATCACACTCTTCGTTGCTGCTCCAAAAACACCAAATGCTCAATGAGACAGGTGTGAGGAAAATAGAGGTAGGGGTGGGGTGGGTAGGAGGTGGGTCTCTTTATAGTATGCATTTTGGTTTTAGGGTTTTAGGAAATACATTTTTAAGGTTTAAAGAATAATTATCTTAAAAATGGCCCCACTGGCTGGTTAGGTATTGACTTTGCCGAGTAGGTACGGACTCAATTGAGTTGGATCGGTTTGGTCTTTTTCACACTCGAACCTCCACTGCTGATGTCGATGGAGACTTGGTGCAACTGTAGACACTACAGTCTACTTCCATTGTATTTTTTAAACCATGGGAACCTAGCAATTTTCTAAGAGTATATGCAACAGCGTGCAAGCCACATATACCAATAGCTCATAGGTCATCCTGGGCTGAGACTTCACATCAAGGGGATTCCTACCCTTTCAGCTTCACTACGATGGGTCAATTTGCGCAGCCCTACCCCCCACGAAATTGAACTTGTGACTTCCTTGGAGATAACACATGTTCTTAACCATTGGGCCCAATCAGGTGCACACTTCACTACGCCCACTGTTACCTCAACATACATGCTTCCTGCTCAGGTTTTGCTTTTTCCTACTCCAGGGGTTATCCCCAACTATACATGCAACTTATTAGTAAATAGTACAATAGAGTTTGGTCACAGGTACTTGAACTACTAGGTCAAAATGGAACTTAATGGAAAGAATCAGAGGAAACTGGTGCTGACCAAGGGATGGAGTCAAAATCAAGCCAGAACATGTGTCTGAAGGAAAATGGAGAATAATGGTGAGGCTTCTGAAATGGAAGAATCTTGCCACACACAAAATATGATTGAAAGACTTGGGTTTGGTGCTGATAACAACCTTTTTCCTGGATGCTACTAGGTAGGTAAGGAATGGATCTCTCCAATCTACAGATTGTTAGGGCCTTGGAAAGCTCGCTGAAACCTAGAATACTTCAGGCAAATCAGGGTTAAAGAATCTCTAGATCTGCAAACTATTCTTAACAATGTAACAAAAATGTCTGAAATATGTACTAGTTAAGTATCAAGCATATAAAAACAGGGGTACAAAAAGTGGATCAATTATTCCAGCTTTATTTAATTGTAAACCTCTGAAATTACAATGACAAATGTCCTTGGTGATCCAACCCCATTACAATAAGTATTTACTACTCTTATAAACTTCAATTGACCTGGAACTATGACCTAGGTTTAAGAGAGTCTTCGCCCTGCATGCGATCATTTACAAGTGTGACCATGCGTTACATAACTACACCTTAAACTTGAATCTCATAGTGATCTGACTGTTGAACTAGTTAGCTGTAAGAAGAACTGCTCTTAGTTGCATGCAGAGCTGAAGGTATATTATGGCAACCTCTCCTGCATGCTGCTTTGAATTACTCCTAAACTTAAGTGAGGTATGATGCAAACTCAACTTGAATGCTGTCTTATCATAATTCAAACCTCACCTTTGACTGTTGTTTGACAGCAAACAAACTCCATCTTTAAACTACTATCTTCTCCTCATGTAAACTCCACTCTACTATTGTCTTATGATCTTAAGCAGTTGCATCCTCTGCAAAACATGGAGACATAGCTTCTTGAGCTCAGAGACATCGTTTAGAGGGAGGTAGGGAAACATCATCACTCGGTAGAATACTTCTCAAACAATATTTATCATCCTTTGG
>LPNX010939023.1:29472-62132 GCA_001517045.1 Pseudotsuga menziesii
ACTCTCTCCTAGCTAGCATCAAAAAGAGGATGCCAAGGCTTCAACAGAACAGGTGAATGACTCATATGCCAGTTTTTGTTCAAGATTAACCGCATATCATCCTCAAATTTTACCACCACCACAAACCAGCCATGAAGTAACATATCCACCTCCGGAGAATAACCCAGGAACTCTCTCCAGGTTCCCTCCACCCAATCCACCACCATCTTACAAGCAAAGGTCTTTCCCATGACCCTACCCACCAGCGTTCTCTGTGACATCACTAAAACCTTATCCCAAGCGATATCATCTCCCACCATGTATCTGCCCACAGATCTAGACTTTACCCAGCTCTGTTTACGTCTCTTGGAAATACCCTTTAACTTCTCCATAGCCCCTATCGAGTTCTCATCCTCACCCTTCGACAACCCCTCAGCCAAGATAGGGCTCGCACATCCCCTGTGTTCAGATACAAACAGCGGACCCCTCCAATGTCCTTCGAAACCCCCGCCCCCCTCTCCACAAGCCTGATCTACTTGTCTGGCCACCCCCACTGCCGCAATACCATCAAAACCTTCCACAAACTCAAAGCCCTCCTCTAAAACCGGCACCGAAAACCCTAAATTCTGGGAAAAAAACACCCCAGCTTCCGGCCAGCTCGAACTACCCAGCAAATCGACCTGCAGCCCATTGAAACCCTCAGATTCCACCGGAGACAGTCTATGAGGTGAGAATGAGAGAAAATCCGAAGGATAAAAGTCTGTTACCGGTCGCTCTAACCCAAAACCGGTCGATCCAGTTTCAACAGGTCCCTGCCCCGGGATAGCCTTTAAAAACTCCCTTGAACCTCCAGCTGGCACAACCCACACATCCTGAGCCTCCAGGTGGTCACTGGAATAATAAACCATCTCCAAATCCTCCATCACTATCACCATAGCTAAAAATAAGCAAGACCTGACAAGAGAACGATCTGCAGCAACCCCAACCCACTAGCCTTCAGGAAACCCTACCAAGCAAAATCAGTAAACCAAAACCCCAAGCAAGCTGCTGTGTAAGAGAAGAAGGTCTTCGGGAATGCAAATCGGTCATGATGATGGGGACAGGGGTGGTACGGTCAGAGAGACCCACCCCCCTGCCATCCCTGTACCTTTTGATCAACCTCGAAGCTTCTCCATCTACGGCGCCATTCCCCCAGCCCTCCCAGCTTTCCTCTTCCCCCCCATTTATGATTCCATGTACATGCCATATGTCCAATAATTCTGTCCAATGATTCCATGTGTGAGTATATTAATAGAATCCTGATTATACCTTATAGCTCAAACTTGTATAGCTACAACCAAGTTGCATAGACGTAAACTATTACTGTCCAACAACATAAGCAATCTATCTTATGAAGAATGATGAAACACCCTACAACATATTAATCTAGAAGTAACATTTTGAAGGTTCTAGATGTGAAAACACTTGGAGTAGCCATCAAAAAAATATTCAGATGAGGAAGCAAACAACAGGATTAAAGGGTTTTCACATAAGCACAAAAAATAGAATAGGTCATACTAAACTCTATAAAATGACAAAAAGGTTATGCAAATATCTTAACCACCATTATAATCACCAAACAGTTATTTTGGTATGCACAATTTTCTTATGAAAAAACAGAATTGACAAATCACATGATGCTTTTGGCATTTGCATGTTGTACTTCCAAAAAAGCACATTCCCTGTCACCCACATACTTCTTTTATGATACTTTTGTGTAGAGATTCAAAAGTCAATGGTACCATGGAAAATAGAAAATGAATAAGATTAATCTTTGAACTTGTAATATGATATTCAAATAGCATGGGTGTATAGTTCTCTGAGGCTTGCATAGAGCTCATTGTATTTCCAAACAACCTCATGCTAAAATATAAGAAAGTATGTTACTAAATAACATAGATGTAATGTTCTCTGAGGCATACATAGACCCCATAAAAATGGAGACAATTAATTTTGAGGCCATATTTGCAATCAACTTCATACTAAAATATCGGTAAACATGTGGGACAGAAAGGGTTGCATTGTTAAAAAAATCAATGAACCTCTAGAAATTAACAACCTGCAAGCAACAATTTCAGGTCAGTCATAGAATGTAGGTTAGAGAACAGCTATGATTGCAGGATGTTGAGGTGGCTTTGGAAGACAAAAAGATAGTCAATCTGTTTCTTTGTAAGTGATATTCTGCAAATATTTTATATGGAATGTATATACATAATTCCTTAAAGTGTGACAGATGAGATAGAGTATCCGTGTTGATTACACGTACTAGTTTGAACTCTGAAGCTATAGTAGAATCCAGTAAATTACTGTATGCTATGTGATTTGCATTTGATATAGAACAATGCAGTGTTATTGTATGGATGAATGCATAGATACTTTCTATACTAATGTCTATTCTTCTTCCCTACAAGACCTAATGACATGGTAACTATTATAGCATCAAACTTTAGGTAGATAAAGATGAGATAATTTTGTTGATGTCCATAGGTGATCAAAATAGGTCAATGGGACTAGAGAGTATGACAAGAGACAATAGTGAAAGCCAAGGAAACTCCTAGGTGACAAAAGAAATACATATGTAAATCAAAATAGTAGTGAATAGAAAGAGGTAAACCTTGGAAAGAACTAAAGATGATTACATTATGCAAAAATATAAAAGAGAACCACTACTTCTCCCCACATGTAGATGTGAAGGTGGAGGACCTATCTCTGTCATCATCAATCAATATTAGATTCCTAATACAAACTTCGATAATGTCCAATAGGGAATGCTCAGGGCTGAGAGGATCTACATGGGTAATCCGGGAGTAGTATAGGTGGAATCAACCAAACCTCTCCTCACTGGAGAGTACAAAAAGACACAATGGTTCTTCCATCTTAGAAGCTGGAAACCTTTGCCCTATATGAGACCTCCAAAGTCCTAGAATGATAAAGGTAGAAGATTTTCCTCATATAAAAATTATTTAAGGTAATATGAGAACCTGTTATTCAAATATATGGTGGAAACACGCAAATCTTCGAGTAGGGAACCTCGCAAGGGAAAAAAAGTTAGTAATATGAAACATATGCTTACAAAGCGAGAGCTCTACCATGTGAACTACATCTCAGTCTAATGCTTCGAAATGATATATGGAAGTTTGCACGAATCACCATTTTGAAATTGTTTGTTCCAGATACTTCTTTTGAAAAATCTGGTAACCTTATTGGTTGTTTTAGATTAGGTATTTTGCAAAATTAACTAAAATTTGAAGCCAACCATTACAGAAAGTGGGAGTGTTGAAGAAACTCCTTGGTAACTGTTCCAAAGAAAGTCTACGAAAATAGCAAAGGTACCTAGGCAACGAAAAGGCCACTGATGCTAGCCATGTCACATAAGAGAATGGCACCACATTTATCAGCAATAGCATGGAACTTAGCATAATCCTAGTCCCTGGGATAATCACTGCCTCCACAGATAATAAGATTAGGCCTGAAATCCAAGGCTTTCTCCTCCAGCTTGTCATAATCAATGAACCCAGTCTCTTGGAAGACCTTGTAAGGAAAACTCTTGAAGTAAATCGATGTAGCAGACCTGTGCCATCCGTTTTCACTTGAAGCAGACCCAAATCTTATGTTGCCCCATACCCAATGGATGAACATCCAGGGCCTGCAAATCAGGGACGAACTAAAACAAATTCACCTAAAGATCCATAAATAGGGGCGAAATACCAAATTTTTAACCTATCTACCATAAATTTGGGTGAATCATCTCCATTTATCCTCCAAAAATGTAAATTTTTGATGATTTCACCTCCATTACGGAAGAAATTGGGGCGAATGTCACGATTTTCCCCATCGACGGGTTGGCTAAATTAGATTTTATGAATTTTCATAGTTTAATCGTGTTGGCTATTTAGTCAAGGGAAATTATATATAAAATAAAATATGTGCTAATTTATTAAATTAAAAAAACCATTTTAATATTAAAAATTCGCCCACCTTTTTTTGGCCACCCCTTAAAATTCGCCTATGGGCTATAATTCACCCCTAAAATCATCCCTGTAGTAGACTGTGGCAGGAATTTTCCCAAGAAGAAGCTCGAATAGTTACCCGAGAAGAAAATATGGGAAGTTAAGATCAAGCTTTTATAGTACACTCGAAGAAAAATAGAATGGACTATCATCATCACAAAGGTAAGCACTCTCCCCAGAAAGATAACCCTATAAGATCTAACAGAGATATTTCTAGTATCAGATGCTTTACATGCGATGAGAAAGGACACATCTCCAAATTATGTCCTAGAAATAAAGGTGGCTCTCACAAGAAGAAGGGAAACAAGAGAATACATCATGCTCATGCTGCAGAGGATGATGAACCTTCCAAGAAGAGAGTCAAACAAGAAAGTGAAGATTCTTCAAGTGATGAAGAATATGTTTTGATTTCTACCCTCATGGGAACTATTACACATGGGAGCAAGGATTGGTTTATTGATAGTGGGGCTTCTAAGCATATGACAGGATTCAAAGAATCATTTGCGAAATTATCAAAACATGAGTCACCCAACAAGGTGAAACTTAGGGATGACTACCAATATCCAATAAAAGGTAGTGGTGAATCCTCATACAAGTTAGACTTTGGAAAGTCTATGAATATGAAGGATATCTTGTTTGTACCAGGACTAAAGAAGAACCTCCTCTCTATCTATGCATTGGAAGAAATAGGAATGAGGGTTGCATTTGTAGATGGCCAAGTTCTCATGTGGACAAAGGGAAATAAAATATAGATGATTCAATTGTGATTGGAGAGCAAGAGGGGGGATTATACAAGCTAAAGGGCCAACTAGAACAAGCCTTGGTCCATGACTCAGTAGAGCCAAATGAAATTAGGCATAGAAGGCTTGCACATGTGCACTATAGAACACTACCACTTGTAAGCAAAGCTGTTGAAGGTATTCCATAAATACAAGAAAAACATGATGGTGTTTGCAAAGGATGTGCAAAAGGAAAGAACACAAAGAATACATTTCCAAGTAGCTAGGTGGTAGCTAGGTGTCTTGGCCAGGTTGGGGTTGGACAACATAGTCGCTATATGCATTGAAGATGAGGGCCATAATAATTGGTTACGAACCTATACTTGTTGTGTATGGGAGTCTCAAGCCTCTCCTAGGTGAGACATACCTGCTTCATTCAGGAGCTCTCTTATCCTACCCTTGATTGCTTGTGTTTGGCTTTATATTTTATTGGTGTACCTCTATGCACCTTAGCTTGCTTAGGGTTTTTCATAATTAGAGAGTCTTTTTCATTTTTTGAGTCATTGTGGATTTGGGTGCGGCTCCTTTTCATTCTCATCATTTAGCAGGACTTCCACCTTATCACATTGATTCACACACAATGGGAGATCATGAAGATGAAATTCCTGAGCTGCCTTCTTCAGTTCATGAAGTGGAGGAAGAAGAGCCTACTCCTACATATGACCCTTCACCTGATATACCTACACACACTGGGTATGATTGCTCATTCACAGGTCACCGGTATTGGTTTCCGGGAGACGAGACTCATCTTGAACCTACGAGCACTAGTTATGACATGTCTGGTATTCTTGCACATGATTTGGCTCAGCATGACGAGTCAAAGTTTGAACCGAACACCATTCCTGGAGGAATTCCTTGTCACTACCATGTGGAGAGATTTGGGAACATGAATCACATTGCACCCTCCATCCCGGTGGTGGAGGTCACATCTTATGTCTGCCCTAGACCTGGTGCTAGTATCCCTATTCAGATACTAGAACCTAGACGAGTGACTGTAGAGAACACCACTTACATAGTTTCACATGTCCCTTCGTCCTCTATTCCTAGTTCTTCAAATGCTATTCCTCCCCCACATTCACGTGGTCCTTCGGGCCAAAATGTTGCTATGAGTCATGTTCATACTGTCGCTACTCGCCTAGTTGTGTCTCAAAGTCAAGTACCTCCTTTTGTTTTGGGAGGTCACATTCCAACTTTTGGAGGTCATGTTACTACTTCTAGAACGTCTATTCCTACTTATGGGGTTTCTCATGGGATTTCTTATGGACCTTATTATGGATCACAGTATGGACAGAGTTATTCACCTTATGGGTACAGGTATCAACAACCCGCTTAATCTCCAAATTATGGATTTGTATCCCCACATAGTCAAGGTACAACATATTATGGTTCTTCCATGCCACCCTACACGGGTCAAACGGGAGGAGGGCACTATGGCCAAGGCCATGGTGGTTATGGTAATCAGCCTTATGTGAACCAAAATTATCAGGGAGCGGGGCATCAACCTGCTCATCCTAGGATCCATTTCCTCGCAACGCTAAATCTTCCTGACTTGTCGAGACTAATGAACGATCCTATATCTCATGACCCAGCTTGGTCGGTTGTCCCTAATAAGATTCCCTCGGATATCCCCCAATTCGAGGGCAAACCAGGAGAAGATCTGAGTGAACATGTTACTGCAGTTCACCTATGGTGCTCTTCTAATTCCTTACATGAAGATTTGATTTGTTTAAGGCTGTTTCAATGCACCCTTACAGGTCCTGCTACGAAATGGTACATAGAGTTAACTAGGGGGGCATTTGCTTTGTTTGATGACCTAGCTATGACTTTTATCAACCACTTCCAGCTACCAGTGCGTTACGACGTTGGTACAGAACTCTTATCGACATTTCAGCAATACAAATCCATGCATATCTCAGACCACATCCAAGAGTGGCGTAGACATAAGATATTGATTAAAGCCTTCATACCACCGGAGTTTCTCCTCGAGTGGTTCCTTAAATCGCTATTTCCTTATATAGCAAAGGATGTTTCTACATCCGGAGTTTAGAATGAGGAACAAGCCATTTTTATGGCACATGAATTGGACTTGATTTATGCTCAATCCAGTTTGTTATATGAGATCATTCCTAATGCTTCGCGTTCTAGTTTTGACCCTAAGATCAAACCTGGACCACATGCCGATGGCATTGTTCATTGTACGAGTGCCAAACCTGTGGATTCGGTTGTGCAACAGGTCAATGAATTGTCTATCAACCAATCTGTCTTGGGACAAGCCATGGCTTTGTCTCAACCCACCCAAATGGCAAGTGTGCTTTCGGTGCAATTGTCGGACCAGAAGGGTAACCAACAACCCAGAAGGAATAAGAAGAAGGGTAAGAACAATTGTAAGGGTGGGAATAGGAATGAAAATTCCAATTCTAATGATAAGAAGGCCTGAAATGCTTTGGGGGACAAGCAGTCTAAACGTAAGGTTAAGTTTCCTTGCAAGTTGTGTAAGGAAGACCACCTCACTCACTTGTGCCCTCGAATCGATGAAGCCTTGAGATTCATAGCACAGGGCCCAATTGTGCTGACCAACCCTTTACCTCATAATCAAAACATGAACTCGAGGACCCATGATCAGTTTTGTGGTGATCAAGATCCACTGGAGGCTAGTGTTCATGGTTGCATCAACATGGTTCATGCTACTAAGGTTGTGACTCGTGCAAAGGACTTTGGTTCGTCACAACCAAACCTTGGAAAGGAACCCGATCCACCCGGGAGTCCTTTGCATATTGAAAAACCTGTGGATAAACCTGAAGTAGCACCTCGCATTCCTAAGGGAGTCCTTAAGTGTTTAGGGCACAATCCTAATGCCCAAGCCACCCAAAACTATTCTGTTGTCGAGGATTTGGGCCACACTCCTTGTGTGATGTCTGCACTTGAAGTACTTCAGAGTTGTCCTTCGCAAAGGAAGGCTTTGCTTTCTGCCCTTGGTGTAAATGATGATAATTATTCCTCTGTCATCAAATTTGAAACCGGGGGACTATAGCCTCACTTTCCTTACTATGTGTCTCTCTTGATTCATGTAGAATGTCTTAACATGACCGTTAAACACACTGTGATTGACGAAGGTGCTGCTGCTTCCATGATGTCTTTGGCATGTTGGAAGGGTTTGGGTTCCCCCAAGTTTTCTAAATTCGGTACCATGTTGACTGCTTTTGATGGGAGATCATTTCAACTGCACGGGATTCTTCCTTCTCTTAAGGTTCATTTGGGAGGGAAGACCATTGCGATAGAGGTCAAGGTTGTTGATGCGCCCCTTGACTACAATTTGTTGTTGGGTAGGAATTGGATGTATAGTATGCAAGCCGTAGCTTTTTCTTTATTTTGAGTTGTATGCTTTTCGTTTAATGGGAAGATAGTTATGATTGATCAAACATCATTCAAGAATCCGTCAGTTACCGCATATTCTAGAGCTTCCATCCTGATTGTAGAGCAATCTCAGCTGACAAAATGGGAGTGTGGGTGTTGGAATGTATCTATCCCTTATGGGAAGCTTTAGTTGTCCTGCACTTGTTCTTATGATAGGGTCTAGTTCTGGTGAGGCTTCGTCATCAATGAGATCGGTGTCTTTTCACACAATCCATATGGAAGATCCTTGGATTTTTCCTACACCGAGCCCTTCGAGTGAGCCTATCGAGACGGACGTGACGTTGCCTGCAACTATGATAGAGGATCAAGCTAATATTGCATGTGTTGAAAATCCTAGTCCTTCCTCTTCGTGGATGGAGGAGGAGGACCCATATGTACTGCCTGCATGGGCGGTTCAATATTCTGACACACATGACTACGTTGATAGTGTTTTTCCTTTAGATGAAGCTATTATTGAGGCCATGTCTAGGGTTGAGCCACCTTAGGAAGAGTTGCATCATAGATCTTTTTCTTCCTGAGCTTGACTATTTGAAGCGTGAGGACTTTAGGGAGGTTCTTAGTGAGAGAATTGGTAGTCCCATGGTTCCATTGAGCTCTCCTGGTTCGATGGCTGATGAAAACTTCGAAAATATATCTCCTACCATTCCTATCAATATCTCTCGTGATCCTGGAAAGATTGAGAATGTCTATATTGGGGCAGAATGTTCTCATGCTGAGATTCAAGAGTATACTGAGCTATTCAAAGAATTTTGTGATGTATTTTCTTGGTCATATGAAGAAATGCCAGGTATCAACCCTTGCATTGTTGAACATGAGATTAAAAATTATTCCAATGCTAAGCCTATTCGACAATGCTTGCGTGCGGTGAATACTAGGAAAGCACCCACGATTAAGGCAGAGATAGAAAAAATGTTGAATGTCGGTTTTATCTATCCCATTCCCTTGAAGGAGTTGGTTTCAAACCCCGTTATGGTGGATAAGAAGCAGGGAATGATTCGCATATGCATTGATTTTCGTGACTTGAATCGTGCCTGTCCTAAGGACAATTTACCCACACCATTTATTGCTCAAATTTTGGATGAGTGTGCGGGAAGCAAGGTATTTTACTCTATGGATGGATTTTCTGGATATAATCAGATACAGATTAAACCTGAGGACCAACATAAAAATGCCTTTATTTGTCATTGGGGAACCTTTGCATATCGAAAGATGCCTTTTGGCCTTAAAAATGCCGGAGCCACATTTTAGCGGGCTATGACCTTGATCTTCCATGATCTCAAATCGATTATTTAAGTCTTTTTGGATGACCTTGCTACCCATTCTTGTATGAGAATGCGTCATTCCTACCATTTGAGATTAGTGTTTGAAAGGTGCCACCATTATTTAGTCAGATTAAATCCTCATAAGTGCATATTTTGCGTGAAGTATGGTCGCTTATTAGGGTTCATTGTCTCCACGGAGGGTATAAGAGTTGACCCTTTAAAGGTTGAGGCAATACTTCAATTGTCTCCCCCAAGAAACATTAGACATCTTCAATGTTTGCAAGGCATGGCAAACTTCTTACGGAGATTCGTCGTTAACTTTACCAATTTGACTAGAGGTTTTATGCATCTTTTGAAGAAGGACACTACCTTTTGTTGGGATGAGCGAGCTCAGGAGTCCTTTGATGCGCTTAAGCGAGCCTTAGCATCGGCCCCGGTGATTAGTCCACCCGACTATAGCCATGACTTTCTACTTTATGTGGCCACATCCATGGAGACGATTGGTATGGTTTTGGTTCAAGAGGATGAGGAGTTCCAAGAGCATGTCATATATTATCTGAGCCGAAACCTTATAGATGTAGAGATCCATTATTCCGATGTGGAGAAGCTTGCCTTAGCTACCATTCAGGTTCAAATATTGAGACACTATATTCTCCTTCACCAGACCTTGGTTGTAGCCAATGTCAATCCATTTCAGTTCATCCTCATTAGAAGGATGATTGGGGGAAAGTATAATAAATGGATTTTCATCTTGCAAGAATTTGATCTCGAGTTTGTTTGGGAAAAATCAAATAAATCGTTGATTTTTGCTGAGCTTATATCTAATTTCCCAAGCGAGGAGGAGGAGAAAGTTTGTGAAGATACATTTGTCGATGAGCACATCTTCTTGATCTCAACTTTGGATCCATGGTATGGGGATATTATCATATATTTACAAACATTAAAGGTCCCTACTCACCTTTCACGAGATGAATGACGACGGTTACGTCACATATCCAAGAATTACCTCATAGTGGATAACACATTGTACCGTCGTGGGGTAGATTCCATTTTACGTCATTGTTCAACTCATGAGGAGGTTGAGCTTGTGCTGAATGATTGCCATGGAGGGGCATGTGGTGGTCATTTATCTGGGATTTCTACAGCCCAAAAAATCTTGAGAGTGGGTTATTTCTGGCCATTGATCTTTAAAGATTGTGTCCATGCAGTTAAGAAGTGCGACCCTTGCTAGGTGTTTGCACGTAATATGCACTCACATCCTGGCCTGTTACATCCCATTATCACCGCCATTCCCTTCACTATGTGGGGGCTTGATTTCATGGATTACAACCCAGCTTTAGCTAGGGTGCATCACCATATTATCATGGCTATTGACTACATGAAATGGGCTAAGGCTATGCCTACAGTTAAATCCGACGGTGAGATAGCCGCACACTTCATATTCAACATATTATTACTCGATTTGGTATTCTGAAGGAGCTTGTCACTGACCATGGTAGGAAATTTCAGAATCAGATGATGGAAGAGTTGGCCTCGAAGTTAGGGTATAAGCAGGAGCATTCCTCTTCTTATTACCCTCAAGCGAATGGAAAGGTTTAAGCAGTGAACAAATCACTCAAGTCCATTCTCCAACGAACCATTGCACAAAGCAAGACCAATTGGCACATCATGTTATATCCTGCTTTGTGGGCTTATAGGACCAATGTTAATACTGCCACGGGTTTTTCTCCATATCAGCTTGTACATGGAGTGGAGTTTGTATTTCCGGTTGAGTGCGAGATCCCTTCTTTGAAGCTATCCATAGAAATCTTACCAGACACTTCCCCATTGGAGGAGCGTTTGGTCCACTTAGAGTAGCTCGATGAGCAATGCCGAGATTCCTTGGTGGCTCTAGAAGTGAATAAGCGTTGCGTTAAGGTCTAGTATGATAAATCTGTCCATCCAAGGAAGTTTAGTGAGGGATATTTGGTCCTTTTGTCGGATCAAGCTAAAGAACCCTTGGGGGCAGGAAAATTCAACCCCATGTGGCATGGTCGTTACGTTGTTAAACATGTGTTAGAGAAGGGCGCTTATGAGCTAGTATATTATGAGGGGATAGCCTTGGTGGAGCCTAGAAATGGGATCTACCTTAAAAAGTACTATGCATGATTTTCAGCCAGGGCTGACTATTGTATATTATTGTACAATATTTTGCATAGTTAGGTTTTTTCTTATGGTGATCGGGTTTGTTAATTAGCTTCCATTTCTTATGGCAGATGTCAATGGAGTCTTCCATCTTTATAGTATTTGTAGATGGTGCAAGCCATCACACTCAACACTCAACCTCTGCTGCTTGGGTGATTTATACTCCTATGGGTCAGGTATTGTCTTCAGGAGGCGTATGTTTATGACCCTCTTCAAACAATGTTGCTGAGTATAGCGTCATTATAGAGCTTCTACGGGATGCCATTTCACATGGTGTTCTCTCTCTTGAGGTACATCTTGATTCGCAGTTAGTGGTGTCACAGCTTAATGGCTTGTATCATGTTAGGAATCAAACATTATTACCTTACGTGTGAGATTGTTAGAATGACAATTTGACAATATAACATACATACATGTTCCAAGAATTAATAATCATGTTGCTGACTCATATGCTAACAATGTGTTAGAATGGAATTTGTTTCATAGACAATAAGCTCATCACAAACATACATTTTTACACATGTAAATAAATAAATCGATCATCATAAAAGTTTTTCATAAACATACAAAATGTGATAATACATAAGTGTCATAATGCAAAAATGGGGCTTTCGAGCCACCAAAAGATAAATACACAGTAGTACAAAATGTATCACTCCCAGGTATCTAAGCCTGGGGAGGAGGAGGGGGGTTCTGATCATGGAACGTCACCACGGCTCTAGCTAGCCATCGAAATAACCGCACCCATGCTCGTGGTACACCCACCACCTGACGCTGCATGGCCTCAGGAAAGTCCTCGACTTGCACCATGGGTACCCTATGTGTCAGCTGCATGAAGTTGGTATGAATGCTTTAGAGCGTCTGCTCTGCACCCACACCCGTAATGTCATCTCCTCTTGCCCTCCGTCTATGACGAGGGAAGCCTTCAGGCCGCCGTGGTCCTACATCTACATGCATATGACAGATGTCAGTATGTGTTGTCATGCAAAAACATGTCTTTTTGATTCTATATATCAAAAAACTCAAAAAATTAAATAACTCAAAATTAAAAAAAAAAGAGGGTTGGGATTCGTTACTAATGTCACCGTATGCTGATCCTGGTGGTAGTGGCATGTCGGGGTCTCCCTGAAAATCTATCCCCGTAGGGGTAATCATCGACGGCAACTATCTACTACCGCCACCATGGAAAGAAATCAACTGGATAGGGGTTGGAAACCCTACCTCCACCTAGTTTGTGCATCACATCTTCCCAACGTCGTTGGGCCGGATCTTGAACTGCGCAAAGAGGAATGTCAATTCTAGGGCTCAATCCTAGAACACACTCAAAGAAGAACGTGCTCAGTATACTGTTGAAACTGAAGTTTCACACCCTGCCTATATTGCAGTCGCTGAGTTGTTGCTTCATGTTGCTCAACAACGTAGTAATCTAGTCATAAACTGTGGGCCTCATGCACTCCATTGCATAGAACATCAGGGGCCACGAGGCCTGGTGGAGTGAGGATAGCCCCGCTATCCTGTCGAGTGTCAGTAGTATGGCCTTTAGGCCTAGCACCTATATGGAGTTAGTTGGGATCTGACTCCCGACCTTCTCTGTGTCCGGATAACAATACACTGCTATCTACTCATCTATGGTGATGCCACCTCCGGGCCCGCGAGAACGTAGGTTAACCACTTTCCCCTATCGAGACAATCTGGTAATAAAGTATATGTCCTCCACTTCTATGGTGAGGGATATCCCATCGATCTGGAAAGAATTTGAGTTAGGATCTTAGTAGTCCACTAGCATCTGTAGCAGTCTTGGTTTGGCCCTTAAGCCACCAAGACACCAAAACTTGTAGATCCCGCATGCACAAAGAGCTTGTTGATCCATTAGATCTGCCCATACTACTTCTTCTACATCCCCGTGCTCTCATTCCCTCCATTCTAGAACCATCCTACACATTTAATTCAAGTTTGGGTCATTATATATCTTAAAAAACCTTGAACGTGGCCGCATACACGACTGTTTGCAAAACAACCGCGCATGTACGCGACTTTGGGCCCCTTTTCCACATATATCTAGCCCTATACATGGAAAAATCCCCAATTCCCATGTGGGCCATGGTGCATAATTTAGGATGGCCTATAAATCAAATTGGACCATGGAAAATTGAAAATTTTGCATGTAAATGAAAGAGTATGGCATGGGAAGTTACCTGGAAAAAATGGTGTTTGATTCTACCGACTGGATCTCCTGGAATTCGTGTTTGAAGTTCTGAGCTCAATTGGGTAAAAATTTCAAATGTTATATAATGTTTTGAATTTTTTACTATTTATAGAAAATTTTCAAATTTTTGAAAATTTTTACACCCTTTTCTATAGTTTGGACCATTTCTAATCCTATTGGACCGTTTTTTTACTAATGATGATGATGATGGTTAACGTCCCCTGAGACCAAACTTTGGTCTATCGGAGACCTTTTTGGGCACTGTTTCAACTATTGTTTTGACCCATTCCTGCCGATTTCAAGTATGACGTTTAAATTGGCATATAGGTTTGGTTTCACCCTCGTTTGCATTTTGCATGACCTTATGACCATTTCATTATAACCATAGGTACGAACCCATTATATCATGTCATGGAACCTTCTTGCTGTTTTAGAAGTGGCATGATGTGAATGGTAGAGCTTGACCTTACATGGGTACCCTAGTTAGCTCCTTATTTGCATTTGGTGCCCATGACGACAGTTTGTCCTTTAGGGTGTGGGAGTCTGTTGTATAGTACCGCCATGACATTTCGTAAGAGCTTCATACTCCTCTTGATCTTTTGCTGGCCTGTTTCCTCAGGACTCCCTTATGTCAAGTTGTAATTGCATTATCATGAGCTTTTCCTGCCTTATTGAGCCTTATGTCAGCTTCCCTGACTTTGAGTATCAACCATATAGTCCGAGCTTGTCTCATGTCTAGCCACGCAGAGCCATTTTATATATCCTTTGCAGCTTGATTCCCTATTTTTACTGGGAGAGGACTTTCCCCCGAGTGTCGCTATCCTACACATGTATCCTTGCATTGAGCATAGGTATGTTCTGCTACTTGGAACTAGTTTGTTTTCCCATTTGACACTTGTCTCTTCCTAGTCTGTAACTTGAAAGCAATTTCTTCTTTTTCAAGCTTGTCAAATATTTGAAAAAGTCCAAAAAAATTAAAAAACCAAAAAGATGGACAAGGAAAGATGTTATCTTTGGCAGCTATCGAGTCGTGTTGCCTTCAAACAGAGCATTGTATCTCACATCCATTGGTTGGGTTAATAGTTTGAATTTAGGAGCTATGCTCATTTATCTGAGTTTATCTCCACTTACGGGTTAAGCTTCCAGTCCCTATGGAGCCTTTGTCGATGACTCCTTTGTTGCAGAGATGTCACAGTTTTGTATATCAAGGCTATGCTGCCTACATTCAGTCACCATTTTCCGTTATGATCTTGTTTGAAGGAAGTTGAAACCTGAGTCGGCCATTCCCAGTAGAGTTACTGGTTCGTTCACCTTATGATCGAGTTCTTCCATATTATATAGCCTTGCTGAGTACCTTGTGTTGGATGATGGGGGATTCCTTAATGCCCTCCTTCCAACGGATTTCATCTCATCAAATTTAGATCATTTATTCTGGGATTGGAATCTAGAGTCATTTTTGAGTGCCTTGATACTTGCAGTCATCATTGGCAGGTTCTCTCACCATCGATAGTTTTTGGGAATACATCAATGTCCCCTGATCGATGGATTGTCTCAAGTGTTTGACCTCAACACATTTATTCACACTTGTTAGTTTTCATTCTAGTACCTTGATTCCCATTATCATTATCGGTGGGTGATCTCGTGTCTATTAATGGTATACATCAATGACCGGTAATCAGACGATGGACTACTATGTTCGACCTCGACACCTCTATTCACATAGTAGGACATGTACTCGTAGCGGATTGTGTAGAATAATTTCCATATTGGTGGCATCTCTTATATGCTACCTCCTTGATCATACCAGTGTTCATGAGATTTCAGCTCTCGTGACTTGATTCCAGTATATGCCAGACATTTCCAGCCATTATGGAGATTTTGGTCCATTATATATCTTCAGCCATTATGGATATCATGATCATTTGTATATCTTCATCATGGAGATTCTGATCTATGTATATTGTATGTGGCGATGACCACTCATGTCATATATTATATCATGCCTATTCATGGCCATTGTACTCTTATGTATCCAGGACTGCTATGTGTACTTCTAGTTATATGCAGAGTTGTATCATTGTATTATGCTAATTGGGTGGCTGGCCTTCCACTGGGTTCTTCATCACTCCACTTTTGGGATGGACTTATGATGTATTTCAGCCATCATATGACCCCTATGACCTCACACATTAGGGGGAATTTGTTATAGATGATTTTACCACACATGGTGAATCACACTTGTATGGCCTTCCCTGTCCCTCTGCAGACTCTTTAGACCCCATGGACCATTTTTGTACCTTTGATGTTTCCAAGATCATCCCTAAAAACATGCTAAAATTTCCATACGCGACTTTTAATCCCTTTCTTGCGTACATACATGGATTTGACCCCTAAAACCGCGTAGATTGGGATGTGTGCAAAAGGCCAAATTCTTTTGGAGTTTTTCTTGATGTGGATCCAACTCACTTGTCTCCTCGCCTTCCATATGCCTTGAGATCACTCAGATTCGACCCTTCATTACCCCATTGAAGAGCCATATAAGGAAGCCTTTGGATACATTGAAGGCATGAGGAATTGAGAGCAAAGAAACTATAGTCCATTGTTGTCGGAGCTTATACTTGAGTCTGCATCCCTTTGTCCCTTGGAGAACTTTTGTGTTCTTCCCAACCTTGCCTTTTTCTTGTGAGCTTGCTATCGAGAGATGGAAGATTGAAGTGGTGGAGGCCCAAGTCGGGGGACTCAGTTTCTCCAATTCGTAAACGTGTCGACAGAGGTTGTCACTCTTGTAATCTTTGTTTTTATATTAATAGAAATATCTTTTCCTATCCAATAATATGTGTTTAAATGAGTATTTTGTCAATGGATGCTTTTAAATTCTTATATGTTATTGATTATATATGCTAGAGTAGGTCTAACACAAATATATATAGCATGCCTATCTTGTTTGCTGATTTTTGAGGAAGCAATTTATCAATACAAGCTGGAGTTGGAAAGCTCAATGGGGATCTACATCAACCATCCAGAATAAGGTACGAATCGAGATCCTTTAGTGTTAGATATTTGGTTTCTATTGCATATTGGAAAGTATTGATTTCTGGAGTCAAGCTATCTATTGTGGTACCCCAAGCCATAGGAATTTCTCTCCATAACAATGGGTGATGAAGCCAGCTTGTCCTTCAATTTATAAAAGCTACTTTAACATTCATGGTTCCATATGAATGCAACATCCTTCTTTATCAGTTTCTCTAGGGGCACGGTAATCACAGCATAACCGTGGATAAACTTGTCATAGTACCCAATATGCCCTAGTGTTGCGGGAATCATATTCACATTTGTAGGTGGTGTTAGGCTCAGAATGAGTGTAATCTTCACTAGATCAACCAAAATCCCTCGCTTACATATGATATGACCCAATAGTATCCCAAATGGTGCACAAAATATGCACTTCTTTGAATTCAATGCGATCTGATGTTGTTGACACCTCTCCATCATCAAGAGTAGGTTTTCCAAGTGATCCTTGATCAATATATAGACTGTCAAGTCATCCATATATACCTGTAAAAATTTTGGAATAAAATATTTAAATGCAGTGACGACAACACGAGAGAATACCATAGGCGTATTCTTCAACCCGAAGGGCATTACTGTGTACTGAAAGCAATGCCACTCGGTGAAAAATGTGGTTGTGTGGTGGTATTCCTTTGAAATTTGGATCTGGTGATACCTAGAAAATCTATTTGTGAAGGAATACATTTCTTGACCACCTACTCCCTCAAGAACCTCATCCGTGAACGACGACAAAAAGTAATCATGCATGCAAGCATCATTCAGTTTCCTTAGATCGACATAGATTTGGACCTCCCCAGTCTTATTTTCTTGTACCACCATAGGAATTATCCATTCTAATTCTTTGACAAAATCAATAATCCATCCATCTAGCATCCGATCAAGTTCATCCTTGACCCATTCTTTATATCGGGGATTCAAATGGTATGGCTTCTGTCTCACTGTTTTTGCATCTAGTTTCAACGAGATTTTCATTTCCCCTAGGTCACCCAATATCCCCTTCATTTCTGAGAATTTTTTTGGGATCAGGTCTTGAAAATCATGCAATAGATCAATGATCTTTGCCATGGTATCCTCGTCCCAATAGTCCCCAATGTTGGCAAATTTTGGAATCTCCTCCATCCCAATGTTAACTTTCTTAATCTTTAGCAGTTGAGTCATGGAATTCGTCTACACATCTGGTGCTGTGAAAGCCCAACTTCCTTCAGTTTCTGGAATATTAATGTTGCACAAATCATCCTCATCCTTTGGCTTTCCATAGGTTGTAGCACTCCATCATCTATTGCATGTGGATCAACAGGATATGCGACTAGGACAACTTTAAAAACAACTATTCATGAAATTATAACTTCGGAATGTATTGACTTGTATTTCTTATGTATTGTAACCCGATGTTTATTCTGAGATGTATTTGTAATGTACTTGAGTCATGTCATGCCCCAATGTTCCTATTGGGAAGTTTCTATAATGTAAACAACTCATGTCAAGTCAAGGTGGTTAACTCTCCTATTGTCTAAGGGTTAAAGTCCTCGCAGTTCTGGGGCACTAGGGTTATTAGACTCACCTAGTGAAGTCGACCCTAGTTGGGTTTAGTCAAGTCAGGAATTAGTATAAATAGAGAGCTATCCTCTCTATTTATCACACACTCACTCACACTCAGTTGTAGTGCATAGCTGAGTAAGAGAAAGACACTGGCGCAAGGAATAAAGAAGTTACTACTATCGGGAGATCATCTTACTATTTTTGGGTTTCACTTTGGTGCTGATTCTATCTCTGAGGAAGTTGCGGGGTTTTCTCCATTTATGGTTTCCTCGAGGAAAAACACTATGTTCATTGTCTCTTGTGTTTGATTGCTGTGCTTGTTGTTCTCTCAGTTAAATATCCTAATGATATGCTAGCTTAATGTTTAAAATCTAACATGGTATCAGAGCTAACCTAAGAAGAAGACACTGTGTAATTGCAGGAACTAGGGCTTCCTATTTTATGGATCTCTCTCCATAGATTTTCAACAAAAGTAGGTGGAATAACTCTCCTCCCTAGGGCGCATATTTCTGTCGAGGCAGAATCAATTCTGCGGATTTTCAGTTTTGGACCCAACACTGCTGCCAAAAATTAGGGCTTTTCACAGAAGTGGAAATTTTCAGTGAGCCCAGGCCTGGATTGATCTCCTCCCCAAAATCGAAGTTAGGGATCAAATTCAAAGAAATTGGTTGGATAGAACTCTGAAAAAGCAAAACCCTAATCTGCTCCTGAACTAGCACTGCAGGATTTCAGCTCCAAATCCAGATTTGACATCTTGAACTGGTAAGATCTAAATCTTTTGTATTTCCATTTGAGGTTCTCAGTAAAGATGTCTCATCATACCAAGCTTGATGAAAATATTGAGGGATCTGATAACTTTGGAGCTTGGAATTATAGGATCTCCCTGGTCCTAGAAGAAAATGAGTTGGACTCCTACATCCATGAGGAGGTTCCAGTTCCAGAGGGAGATGAGGCCAAGGCCTTACATAAGAAGAATTTGGTTATGGAAAAGAGGATCATTGAAAATTCTATCAAGGATCACCTAATTCCATAGGTGTCCTCCTGCAAGACACCTAAAGCCATGTTTGATTCCCTAACCAAACTGTTTGAAGGGAAGAACATTAATTAGAAGATAAGTCTAAGGAACCAGTTGAAGAATGTCAAGATCCAAAATGAGGAGACCATCCAATCATACTTCACAAGGGTCTCCCAAATCAAAGAACAGCTGTAAGCAGTAGATGAAGAAGTGGAGAATGTAGGAATTGTGATGACAACATTGAATGGACTCCCTAGGTCATGGGATTCTTTCATCCAAGGAATCTGTGCTAGGAAGAAGTTAGTCAAGTTCAGCAGACTGTGGGAAGAATGTTCTCAAGAAGAAGCTCAGATAGCAGCTCGAGAATAAAAGATGGGAAGTAAAGATCAAGAAGGAAGAAGGGAAAATCATCATCACCAAGGTAAGCATTCTCATTAGAAAAGTAACACTGCAAGAAGGGATTCATCCAAACTCAAATGTTATACATGCGATGAAATAGGACACTTTGCTAGAAATTGTCCCATGAATAAGAATGGATCCAACAAGAAGAAGAACTCCATTGAGAAGACATCATGCTCACATTCCTGAGGATGATGATCCTCCAAGGAAGAGGGTAAAACAAGAAAGTGAAGAATCTTCAAGTGAAGATGAATATGTTCTGATCTCTGCTCCCATGAGAACTGTCACTCATGGAAGCAAAGGTTGGCTTATTGAAAGTGGGGCTTCCAAGCACATGATGGGTTTCAAGGAATCCTTTGAGAAACTATACAAACATAATTCACCCCATAAGGTGAAGCTTGGGGATGACTACCAATATCCCATAAAAGGTAGTGGTGAATCCTCCTACAAGCTAGACTCCGAAAAGTCTATAAAAATGAAGGATGTCTTGTTTGTACCAGAACTAAAGAAGAATATTCTATCCATATCAGCATTGGATGCAAAAGGCACGAGGGTTGCATTTGTAGATGGCCAAGTCCTCATGTGTCCAAGAGGAAAGACTATTGATGATGCAATAGTGATCGGAGAACAAGAAGGAGGTTTATACAAGTTGAAGGGCCATCCAGAACAAGCTATGGTCAATGACACAGTAGAGACAAATGAACTTTGGCATAGAAGGCTTGCACATGTGCATTACAGAGCACTACCACTTGCAAGCAAAGCTATTGAAGGTCTTCCAGAAATTCAAGCAAAACATGAAGGGGTCTGCAAAGGATTTGTGAAAGGAAAAAAAACAGAGAAGACATTTCCAAGTAGATAAAGCAAAGCAAAAGGAATCTTGGAAATCATCATACTTTGATGTATGCGAACCAATGTCATCAAGTTCACTAAGCAGGTGTGTATACTATGTTTCTTTCATTGATGTATTTTCTAGGAAAACATGGATTTACTTCATGAAGAACAAAGATGAATTTTTCAGCAAGTTCAAGGAATTCAAAGCCTTGATCGAGAACCATACAGAAAAGAAGATCCGAAGACCTTTCGATCAGATAATGGAATAGAATTCACATCATATGAATTAAAAGACTTATGCAAAGAATCAGGGATTAAGAGGGAGTTTTCCACTCCTTACAATCCACAACAGAATGGGGTTGCAGAAAGGAAGAACAGAACTATCATGGAAGCTGCAACAGAAATGCTTCATGATCAGGATCTTCCTATGCATCTATGGGCATAAGCTGCTAGAACAGCAGTGTATGTATAGAACCATACTCCACACAGAGTACTCAAGAACAAGACTCCTGAATAAGTCTTCTCCGGCAAGAAACCAGAAGTCAACCATCTCATAAATTTCGATTGTCTAGTGTACATACACATTCCAAAAGAAAAGAGAACAAAACTAGATCCTTTGGGAAAGAAGGGTATATTTGTGGGATACTCTGAAAGCTCGAAGGCGTACAGGATATACTTCCCAGGATACAAGAAGATTGACATGAGTAGGGATGTAACATTTGATGAAGACATAGCTTACAACAAATCTAGAAAGAGACCTGTTGAAGATACTAAAGAAGCAGAAGCACCTAGAATTCATGATACAACCATGAATGAAGAAATTCAAGAAGAATATCGAGAATTTGAAAAACCACAAAGACCGGTAGATCCACCTCAAAAGAAGGATCCTCACAAGAGGAAACCTACTTGGATATGAGAAATTATCCAAGGTGCAGAAAGATATGGGGCTCTAGAAGAGAATCACAGAGAAAGAAAGAGAACCAGATCTTGCTCCAGATATGTAGCCTTACTATGTGATGTTATCAATAAAGAACCTACCAACTATGAAGAAGCGGCATAACGGAAAGAATGGAAGGATGCTATGATCGAAGAGTATCAATCGATCATGAAGAACGATGTTTGGGATGTTGTCCCAAGACCAGAAGGGAAGTGAGTTGTAACTTCCAAATGGATCTACAAGATCAAGCTTGCCGCAGATAGTCGCATAGAGAAATATAAGGCAAGATTCGTGGCTCAAGGTTTCTCCCAGAAAGAAGGAATAGATCATGAAGAAACCTTTGCACCTGTAGCTAGATACACTTCCATCAGATCAGTACTTGCTTTGGCTGCAGTAATGAAATGGAAGATACACCAAATGGATGTCAAGACTACTTTCTTGAATGGTGTAGTGGAAGAGGAAGTGTATGTAGAACAACCACTTGGTTTTGAGATATATGATAGGGAGTCTCATGTGTGCACATTGAAGAAATCCCTGTATGGTTTGAAACATGCACCCAGGACATGGTATGATAGAATTGACAACTTTCTATCCAGTTTGGGCTTTACCAACAGTAAAGCAGATTCCAACTTTTACTACAAGGTTGAATATGGCAACCCAGTAATGCTTCTACTGTATGTAGATGATCTGTTTGTGACAGGAATGGATGGCTTGATTTCTAATACGAAGAGAAAGCTTGATGCCGGGTTTGAAATGAAGGACTTGGGTATGATGCATTATTTTCTAGGTATGGAGTTGTGGCAGAATGCGGATGGAATCTCCCTCAGACAAGGGAAGTATGCAGTAGATATACTGAAGAGGTTTGGGATGATGGACTGCAAGGCCATGACCACACCTATGGCATCGAACCTAAAGCTATTGAGTGATGCTTCGTCAAAAGCGGTTGATGCTATGATGTATCGTCAGATGATTGGGTCCTTGATGTACCTCACGAACATGAGACCAGAAATTTGCTTTGCTGTGAACACCTTGAGGCAGTTCTTGACAGATATGAGACATGTTCACTTGATTGCTACAAAGCATATTCTGAGGTACTTGAGGGGTACAATTTATTATGGTCTCAAGTATGAGGCGAATCAAAAGATTAACCTTGAGGGTTATGTTGATTCATATTGGGCAGGCAGTGCCACTGATAGGAAGAGCACTTCATGTTGTTACTTTATGGTATCAGGTGTGATCTCTTGGTTTAGCAGGAAGCAATCTTATGTGGCACTGAGTATAGCTGAAGCAGAGTATGTCACAGCTTGTTCAACTAGTTGTGAGGAAGTATGGATGTGGAAGCTACTGTCTGATTTATTTGATCTCCAGATGGATGCTACTTGTATACATTGTGACAACCAGAGTTGTGTGAAGTTGTCAGAGAATCCAGTGTTCCATGACAAGTCAAAGCATATCGAGATCAAGTATCACTATATCAATGATGTGGTACAGAGGGGATAAGTGAAGCTCCAGTATGTTGTGATGGAGGAATCCATTAGCTATGGTGAAGTTCGAGTACTTCAGGGAGAATCTTGGTGTTCTCTAGATTAAGGTTTCCTCTAAGGGAAAATGATGAGACCCATAGCCATTTTGACATGGTGAGAGGATTGGTTCCTTCCATGGTCAGATGTAAGGGCTGGGCCATTCTGTCATGGTGAGAGGATTGGTTCCTTCCATGTTAGATGTGAGTGCTGAGCCATTCTGATGTGATGGTAGGATTAGTTCCTACATGATCAGAAGTAAGTGTTGAATGCCATTCTGGGAATGGAGGCACCTGGTCAGTTACCAGGTAGCTCATTCTGGGACTAGGGGCCATTCTGATAGGACTATAGGATTGGTTCCTACATGATCAGATGTGAGTGCACGCCCTTTTGACATTGGTTGTCAAATGTAAGTGGAGATCCCTTTTGACATGAAGGATTGGTTCCTTGCATGGTAAAATATAAGTGCTGAGCCTTTCTGACATTGGTTGTCATATGTAAGTGTAGAGTCTTTTGGCATGGAGGATTGGTTCCTCGCATGGCCAAGTGTAAGTGCTAGGCCTTTCCGATCATTGGTTGACAGATGTGAGTGCTGGTCCTTTCTGATAGGGTTGTGGGCTATGTTACCACATGGTCAGATGTGAGTGCTAGGCGTTACCTTTCTGATATGATTATAGGATTGGTTCCTACATGATCATATATAAGTGTTGGGCGGGCCATTCTGACTTAGGGTTAGATATAAGTGTTGGAAAAGACTTGCACGGAGGGTAGGCCTACAACTAGCATGAAAAAGGGCTAGCTCTATAGAAATTACTGTGACGAGAAGAATCATGAGATAGCACCTATGAATATTCAGTGTTGATGATCTAGATCGAGGGATGATCCAGATCCAGAGATGATGCTCCAAAGATGATCCAGATCAAGAGATGATCTAGATCCAGTGACGATGATACAGATTGAGTGATGATCCAAATCCAGTGACGATGATCCAGATCGAGTGATGATCTAGATCTAGGTGAATATGACTTGAAGATAGAGATGACTTGAAGGTGAACATGACGAAGGCTCGATGATGATCCAGATGATACAGAGAAGAAGACTTGTGCTAATAAATTGTGTCGAGAGAATACCTTCATAGTTAAGAGGGAGTGCTGATGTAATTGTAACTTTAGAATGTATTCACTTGTATTTCTTATGTATTGTAACCCGAAGTTTATCTAGGATGTATTTGTAACGTACTTGAGTCATGTCATCCCTTGATGTTCCTCTTGGGAAGTTTCTATAATGTAAACAAGTCATGTCAAGTCAAGGTGGTTAACTCTCCTATTGTCTAAGGGTTAAAGTCCCCGTAGTTTCAGGGCACTAGGGTTATTACACTCACCTATTGAAGTCGGCCCTAGTTGGGTTTAGTCAAGTCGGGAATTAGTATAAATAGAGAGCTAGCCTCTCTATTTATGACACACTCACTCACACTCATTTGTATCGCATAGATGAGGAAGAGAAAGACACTAGGGAAAGGAAGAAAGAGGTTACTGCTATTGGGAGAACATCTTATTGTTTTTGGGTTTCACTTTGGTGATGATTCTATCTCTAAGGAAGTTGTAGGGTTTTCTCCATTTATGGTTTCCCCGAGGAAAAACATTGTATTCATTGTCTCTTGTGTTTGATTTCTGTGCTTGTTGTTCTCCAAGTTAAAGATCCTAATGATATGCTAGCTTAATGTTTAAAATCTAACAACAACATCTTGAATGAGTTGTAGTGCATTATTAACCTCTACATTAACATCTGCAAAGCCAAAGGTATTTGCAAAGCAAATAGTCAGCTCCTCCCAAGTGGTGATTTCTCAGTGCAACTCTGATGATATGTACCAAGATCTTGGCATTTCATCCAATGTGTGAATAAAAGCATGGACCCACTCATCATTGGGCCCTGATGCCAACAGTGTCTGGCATTCCCTCAAATGAATACAAGGGATATTTTGTCCATCATACCTCCCAGTGTGATATATCTCCATCTCACCAGAATGTGCAGTCATCAACCATAGACACTATGCCCATTCATGAATGTTCTCCTTATGAAATTACCACTAGCGTGCTAGAGTGGCATTTAATGTTTTTCCTATTGCCAAAAAGCCCTGAGGCTCAGATACCTTTTCTTCAAACTCCTCAAGGAACACAGATAGTTTCAATACTCCTTTGTATGTCAAAAAATCAATGATCTTAGTCTCGACACGGCATAGGGATTGCTTGATCATCCCACACTTTCTGAGTGATACTTTATGCATCCGGTTTTTCCAATTTTTCAGCACATCATCAAAATAAGAGGACACAGAGCTAGTGCTGGGAAAACCTAGTTCTCCATTGGAAGTAGGATGGATGTAATCCTAAGAGATATTGTAAACATGATCCCATCCTCCCACTACTTCAGCTTTGATTGGTTCAATATATTTCCTTCCTTCATTTGGATCCATCAGGGAAATGACTCGGATATCATGGTTCTCTAATGTCATCAACCGCTTCTTAAAATTTATCACGACCATGTTTCCATTGTCCCATCCAATCCCTATTAGCACCAGATAGGAGCCCCCTCCATCAACAAATTCGATTACATCAAAATCAGCACGATTATTCATACCTTCGACATATACAACTAGATTCAACACATGACTGATCGGTTGAACTTTGGCCTGATTAGCCAATCTCAACTACACTAGGGACCAACCAAGCTTTGGCTCCCCCAGCTTCTGCCACACCTATTTTGTCAGGATGTTCACATCTAAACCAAGATCCAAAATAACTAAATCGACTTCATAGTCCCCAATATGGATGTTCATTCGCATTTCTTTTCCCATCTTTTTATTCCACAAAGAATTTACCGCAGAGTCCTGCAATTCTCTATCCGGTCAGTGCAGTAGCTTCTCGATCTTAACCAGATCATCGGGATAATTTTCCAGGGATAAAAAACTCTCAAATAATTGTTGTAAGGTACCATACTCCTATGATGGTCCAACTTCTATCAAAGAATCAAAAGCAGAAGGCATGCCAAAAATAGGTGTCTTACCAAGATTCCTCCCAAGCACCTTGCAATCTTCGAAAAAGGTCTCTGTCTTGGTTGTGATATCAAACTGTGCTTTATTCTTGCCAGCTCGTCACACTTGTGGTCATGATCCATCTTCTCCAGTCATCGTGCCTCCTCGAGTAACAATCCCAACATCAACGTTTGCTATCCATGGTTTTGCTAGAATGGTCGCAACCATCGATCCTTGATTCTAGTTCTGTGGTGGAGGTTGATTCGATGGTGGCTTCTGGTTTGCTGGTGGGTTCTTAGGATGATTCATATTCTGATTTTGTACTGGAATTTGGGGCTTCCCTTGATTTTGTAGTTACTGCTAGTTCTGTATTTGATTTTGGGCATAGAACTGATTTTGATTTTGTAATAAAGGTACATTGTCAGCTTGCATCTCACAATTAAATGAGGAAAATTTTCAATAGTATGATCATTCACCTCATAGTATACACATTGAAAATGGGGACAATACCTCTAATAGTGGACAAATGTCCCACAGTTATAACACTGGATTGATGCATGACTGCATCCTCCTCCACGGTCAAAACATCCTCTTCCCTTGAGTCCAAAGCATCTGCGATATCCTCCTTGCTACTGATATTGTGGTTGAGCTACTTGTTGTTGATATTGGGGTTGTGCCATTTGTTTTTGTGGGGGATTTGACTGCTACAGAACATAGTGTGTTTCTTGTACATACTACTGCTATGGTGGAGCCATTGGGGTCTAGTTGTACTGTGGTCTCGACGTAAACCGCGGTTGAGGTGCAGCCTGCGTCTATGGTTGCGACGGAATAAAATCCATCCATGGTGGAGGTGTATACAGGGATAGAGCTGGTAGTTGTATTACCTGTGGTTTTGGCCACTGCACCATGCAAGGATATTCACCTTTCACAAAATATGCATCATAGGTCCTCTCTTGAAGCAGATCGTAATATCGACAATCCTTATCCTTGTGCTCAACTGAGCGACAGAAGGTGCAATATAAGCTTGCTGGTTTCGTAACCATTTTCTACATGTAGGTACAATATTCATGTCAGCTCCCATACACTTGAAATAAGTGACACCACGACACACTACCACAACTCAACTGGTTTGACGCTCCTGAGAGTAGATAATTTTGAAAACAAAGACATGTATCTTTCGTGTGTCCATCCACGTGACACTGGGTGCACCACAATTCATCATGTTCATATTTCTCCTTCTTGATATCCTGTAGTTGAATTGTTAGGTTTTCTAGCTACGGCTGGATTTGGTTCATGCCAACAATAGTTTCTCCAATAAGTGAAGCTTCCAGCTTCATCACAATTTCCAGAGCCTCGCTCTGCATCACAATCTTTTGCTCCATTAATGGGTGTTAGATATGAGGGACCAGTGCCGCAATGAGCCATTATTTATGTTGGATGTCACTCATATCAAAGCTGACTCATTACATCACCATCTTAAACTTATGATCAAAGTACCAAACCTTCTCATTAGGGAATTGCTTGATTTCCTTCAGCTCTATAATGTACTGTGCTTCAGATTTTGGTTTCTTGAATTCTTCAAGCATCCCCTTTCAAACCTCATCCAAATTCTTAGCCACAGTCCCCTACGGGACCTGTATGAATATCATGTACCAGTCGAGTGCATGAACCCGAAGGGTGGTCACTAACTGGCCTTTCTTTACATCCTTGTCGGTAGTCTATCAGGCAATACAGACTGCCTTAAATAAGAACCAATATTGTTTTGGGTCATCAGTGCCATTTCCATGGAACATAGGTAGCTTCATATCGTCTCTTGCCATCATAGACCTTCTTCCTGTAGATGTTTCTTTAGTACTAGATTTTTTTTGGCACATTGGACATGTCGACATAGATTGATCATTTTTTCCTGATGGTGGAGTAGTGTGTGAAGGTGTGGACACATTGCTACCAGGTTTTGATCTTGCTGCCACCTTGGGCATAGCTTGGGTCTGCTCATCCTCTTCGTCATTGTAGGGACGCTTCATCCCATGTGGTTGTCCTTTGTGGTTTTGTGTTTTGATCACAGCAGGATCTCCTATCATCTACCTCTTACGTGCCTGAAACCTTGCTCCTCCCCTTGTACAACCACCCTCTTCCTCATCTTCCCTCACAGTCTCGTCGAAAGTTACACCCATCTACCATTTATCTCTCCATTCGTCACCCCCCTTCTATTGCAGTGTTCACATCCTCCACACATCAGAGTCTTACTACTCGAGGTGCATCTTTAGTATGCCCTTTTCACAAACAAGCATCTTGATTGAAAATTGTAGAGACACCAAGAACCTACCTCCTAGTTCGTTGAAAATTTCTTGTTCTGCTTCGCTATAGGACTTATTGGTATCAACCACGAACTCAGTGATGTATCCTTCTAGGATACTATCCAACCAAAATTCAATAGCCTGCAATGCATTATTGTCAGTTTCCTTGATTTCTTGAATTAGCTCGGGGGTCCAGGGCATCGACTCTCATCCCTGAAAGTTGCGCTTCTTGTAGGTGAATCGCACTAGCCACTTGTAGAGTATGATGGGAAAGTCACAGAAAAACCATTCATGAGGAACGTTGTGAATTTATATCTCTAAAAATGCATCTATCATGAACTTTAGATTCTGATTCTTATCTTCAGTGAACTCTTGAAGTCTTAGGTCAAACCAATATTGAATCTCCGGTTTCATCGAATGCCACAACATATCTTCCCCTTCAGTCACAACGATGTCTTGACAATGGAACCATTTGTTGGAAAAAAACCCACCAACAAATCCTCGTTGATAGGGGTTCTTACTCTGTCTATGCCCAACCAACATGATCTCCCTGAGCACCGATCCATACAGGTTTTACCCTACCCGGCAACACCTACAGAGCGGATGAATTCGCACCTAAGATGTTCAAGGGAGATATGTCAGAACCAAGTTTCCAGCAGTAAGGAGGAGGATCGGGGCATCAATGATCTATCAGCATAACTATCATTTCTAGCAGAGACATTTATCGGATGTCACAGTATTCATCATAGATCTATCATTTCAATCACATATCTAACAAGATCGCATCATTCAACCATTCATTACAATAGTATGACATTCTTCATTCATAAAATAGAACCATCACAGTAAATAAAAATAGGAAAAGACATCACAGCATATGAAAGGGAAAAAGGACAACAGTGATTCAGATCAATATCCATTGTATCATATTCCTTTCATTGCAATATATTGAAAACAACAGTCATCTTTCTCCATAGCAAGACAAAAATCCATAGAGTCGCTTACAAATCACAAAAGATTCAATCTCTCACTTCAGTCTCATCTCATACACATCTCTCCTGTATATTTCCACACCCTTTTTAATTGAAATTATAATCTATATATAGGCTTGCACCTTTACATTCAAGGTCCACTTCTAGCTAACTTCATAATTGATTTAACAACTAATGACCTATATCCACAAAATGTGGTCAATGAATACAAAAATATGCATAATATATTCAAAATTGGTTTTTTTTCCACCGATCGTGTTATCTTTGACTTGTGTGGTGTCACATGAGCTTACAAAGCCTCCGCGGTGTTGCACAAATTGCTTACCCCAAACCCCTACCCACACAACAATGTCGCTGCAACGGTCCACCCAACCATCGACCAATGTGCTCATCAATCTCTCAGCAGCATTGACACACTCGAGATGGGCATGATTCCAACAAGGAATAAGGAACACTACCAGGCTCACACATGTCCAAGGATATAACAAAACTAAGCCAATCCAACACAGTTGTGTTTATCAAGATGCAAAAAAACAAGCCAATATACTACTTAGTTTATCAGGCTCATTAGGAAATCCAGCTAACAGTTGGATTTATCAAGCTACTCAACCATGCCAACTAACATATGGGTTTATTAGGACACAAATCCAAGCCATCTCATTCTTGGGTTTATTAGACTACAGTTAGTCAAGCAAACATTCACTTTAAGGACCAACCAAGATAACTAACAGATGGGTTTATCAGGCTGTAAAGGAGCTGGAAAGCTTGAACTGCTAAGCTAGTGAGCTCAACCACCGATCTATGGACACCAACACTAGATCGGGATTGGCTCCTAAAACATCTACACACCCAACACAAGGAAGCATCCCCTTCTCTACTACATAGTCCCTCAGGCTATGCCTTCCATTCCATTTTTTTCCAGGGTGTGCAAAGAAGAAAACCAGCCCCTCTAGATCTATTTTTGAGGTTCCTTCCTACACTATCTTTATGAAGCAAGTTCAGACCCAATTCCACTCCAAACCAATTTTGACCAATGAAAAATATGCACACACAGAAAACCAGAATGTAAACATAGCAAAACAGGCTTCCACTCACTCCGTGACAGAGGAGACCATTGCACAACAACACTAAGGAAACCATAGATGACCACTCTTTCTCATAAAATCAAGTGATCTCCATTGCTCATTTGTTCAACAAACAAAGGAGACTCTGAACCTTCACGAGGTTGAGAATGGTAACAATAGGCGAACAACCTAGAAAAAAACACAGTTCTACAAGTAAGGAAAACGTACAACGCACATGAATAGAATGGTATAGAGAATGATCAGAATGGACCACAAAATTTTTATGAGAGCCAAATGATGGACTAGGCATGCACACTAAGAAAAAACTGAAAACGTGAAGGATAAAAACCCAGAAAGGTTCTGCTGCCTAAGAGCTCCACGTGAATGAAGGATGGATGATAAAAAATGTCCCCCACTCCCAAAAATGTGAGGGAATATGAAAACGTGAATGCATGAGGAAATGGGCATACATTTTTGGGTGTTTTCTTTTGACACATGGATTTTCCCAATGGTTCAAGGTTAAACATACCCCCACCCTTATCCTTAGGAAATCATGCCCCCATATCATTATTTGTTGCATTGACATAGCTAGTTGTGGGTATTTAATTAAATTACATGTTTATATGATGTCCAAAAGTATAACGTGTCTCCTAGCACAATATACCATCGGCATCGATTTAAATCGTCGAAACATAAAAGACTAAATCAATGGTGGGGATTTTTCCTTTAGCTCCACACCATGATTAATTACAATATTTACATCATATATATTTAATGCAAACAGGGACAAAATAGGGGTGTTACATTCCCCTCCCGCTTCAATAACAGTGTCTTCAGTGCTTTACAAAATTTGAACAAAAATGCTACGCTGGTATCGCCCTCAATGCTCTGCAGAATTGAACAAAAATGGATGTGCCAATCGCATGGCATCCTCTAGATCCCATGTAGCCTCTTCAGGACCGTAGTGCTCCCATTGCACCTTTACCTTTCCTATGGCTCGGTTCCAGAGCATTGTGACCTTCCTGTCGAGGATCCACATTGGCTTGATTTGGAATTCTCCTTCAGGTTCCACCTAAATCACTTCCCAATTTATCACATGGTTAGGATCATGTACATATCTCTTAAGCAAAGAAGCATGAAAAATAGTATGAGCCCTAGTGCTAGCAGGAAATGAAATTCTAAATGCAACTGGACCTATTATTTCAAGAAATTCAAATGGTCCAAAGTATCTAGGTGACAGCTTGGTACAACTTCCAAGCTTCAAGGAACTCTTCTTTTCCCTTGCTCTGAGGTAAACATGATCCCCGAAACTGAACTCTCTGTTCACCCTTTGCTTATGTGCATAGATTTTATGTTTGTCCTGGGCTTCTTTTCTATAAAACCTCCTACTCCATGTCCTTGAGAAATTCTTGACCAAGGAAAACCCTGTTCACTGGATTATCCCAAGTCACTAGTGTCCTACACCTCCTGCCATACAAAGCTTCATATGGGCTCATCCCTAAGGATGTTTGTTTTCGGTTTTTATAAGCAAATTTTACCAAGTGTAAATAATATTCCCACTTCATTGGTTTTTCCATCACATACATGCAAAGCATGTCTTCAAGCACTTGGTTAACTCTCTCTACCTACCCATCAATCTGAGGATGGTAGGTAGTGTTGTTATCAACCAAAATAGCACTTCTTCGTCTGAGCTCTGACATCCATTATGTTGGTACACAAAGGGAAAAATATGATTGATGTAGCCAAAACACTATAGATGTGCATGAACATTGATGCATTATATTTAGACCAGCTTGATATAATTTTATTTTGAGTTCAGGGTTGCACACGCTCCTTTTTGCATTGCAACTCGTGTGTCACACACGATTATTTGCATTGCAACTTGCATGTACATTGAATACATGACTTTCCTTTGAGGAACAAGCATGTCACATGTGCCTTTCTTATATAAATACTCGCGTGTACCTTAATTCAACATTAAAAAATATAAAACACGATTACATGAGATTAGTTGTGCCTTAATCCATAACTATCCCAACTGTCTCAACCATCCTAACCCTCGACACTACTTTATTTATCCATGTATAAATAGAGGC
>LPNX010939040.1:0-48653 GCA_001517045.1 Pseudotsuga menziesii
AACCCCAAAATCCAAGACCAAGTGGGAAGATCCCCACAAAAGAGCAACGCCAAAATCGGCCAAGACCAAGTGGGAAGATCCCCACAAAAGAGCAACCCCAAAAATCCAAGACCAAGTGGGAAGATCCCCACAAAAGAGCAACGCCAAAAACCACGACCAAGTGGGAAGATCCCCACAAAAGAGCAACGCCAAAAACCACGACCAAGTGGGAAGATCCCCACAAAAGAGCAACGCCAAAAAAAAACCCTTAGGAATTTCGCACTTCTTAACCAAGAGATAAGTGCGAGACTCAGTGCGTGAGATAATGAACCTAGCCGTACATCTATTTATATGAAAAATGAACCTAGCCTTTCCATTTTAATGTGTGTGGGATAATGTCTTAAGCGTCGTTTTCCATTTTAAATAATAAACCAATTACGACAAATTATTAAATGATTGATAAGACATTAGTAAATGAATGACTAATTGAAGCACCGTCGCTTAAGCGACGCTTAGGAGGATAGCCGTCGCTTAAGCGACGCTTGCAAGCCTAGCCATCGCTTAAGCGACGCTGATCACCACCATTTCAAAAAAAAAATTATCTTCCTTATTTTTGGCACTGTTAAAATAAAAAATCCACGCGCCGTCGGAAAAAACCGTCGGATTTTGGATTGAAATATAGTAGTGTAAAGAGTCCGCAACGGGACAGGGAAGGCCATACAAAGTGTGATTCACCTAGAGTGGTGAAATCTGCTATAACAAACCCTAGATGGACTTATAACCATTGAAGGAATGAATAATGTGTCAGTCTTATAGTGGTAATATCATTGACCCTGCCTAAGATTATCTTTAGAGTATAACTTTTTGTTTAAAGGATCTTTTGTTAAAATAATAGTGGCCTGACCCTTACCATTACCAAGATAGTTTGATAATAGTTTATTTTGCAAAAACATAAACGAAAAGGTTCCACCTCGACATAGTGAATGCAAAGTTTAACTTTGATCTAATAAGTATAAACGTTGGTTGAATAATTAACAAGTTGTAAAATGATGAGTCCTATTATTCTCCACGACTTGGATGATTGATATAATATAGTTTGAGCAATATAATAATTTCTTTGCTTTCATGCAACATGTGTAAATAGGTTGATAATGGAACAAGGGATAAGGTGGAACTTTCGATTTGCTAAATGATTAGAAATCAATCTCTCGGTGGGGCATTCGCTGGAACTATACACTCAAACCCACAGTACGTAAATTATTTGTTTGAATATCATGGAGTTATCTTGGCCATGTGTTACACATTTAAAAGGCACGGCACTGAACCCTAGCTTGCCATTATCCCTTCACCTTCGGGCCTCCTACCGCTTTGCTACGAAGCTCTCGTCGGCTCTGTCACTTGCGCTTACTGTTAGTGGTCTTCCCACTTGTTTTATTCCTTATGAGCTTGTCCCAAATGCATAGTAGAGAGGTACTATCTCAACATTATTCCATGCTTGGTTAAGGGTTAGTGATACGGCTCCAGGGTTTCTCCATCGTGGCTATCCCAGCTCGAATCCTTGGCTAGAAAAGTAGTGACGACCCGAGAGAAATTGTTTGTTGTGCTTGCTACCCTCAGTCGTGGTTGGTCATTACTGTGTAGTAACCTTCCCTTTCCTTGCAGAAGATGAATAGTTTCTTTCTCCTTGCGCTGGTAGTTACTTTGCTAGTAGTGGTTGGTCGTGCTTCCTTAAATTTCCAGGTAAGGAATGCTGTCACCCTTCCTTCATTCGCAGTCTAGTTTTTAATAAATAAATGTTTATTTTGTAACAGTTTTTTAATAATAATAATATTTTTTTTAACAGGTGTCGGCAAAACCTTTCGTGTAGACAGAGCAAGGCTAGAATAGTTGCTAGCTTACGGTAAGCCCTGGACTTTCCATTGCCATTCTACCTTGTCCAAACCCTTATGGGATATTATGGGTTGTTCTCCATAGCGTGAATAACCCTTGTGGGTTTTGTTTATTCTGGTTATTTGATTTTTTGTTTTTAATGGGCGTTAAAACCCTTGCTTAGTGCAGGGTTCTCCGGCTTCGGTCGTGAGTGTAAATTTTGTCTTGTTTTGAATACCGTGTTTATAGATATATAAATGGAAAGGCTGTAAAAGCCTCATTATGTGGATTTTAATTACGGTCGTGAGTAAAAATACTAAATTTCACTCTACAGTTGTTAAATCTATTGTATATTTTGGATTAGTGGGGTTTTACCCTAATTTGACAGTATAAGAAAAATATTACATCTTCTTTAAAATTATCGTTAATTTATATTGCTCTTCTATAAATTATGAGGGTTATTAATTATGTTTTTTAATATTTGGTTAAGCTCAATAAGTCGAGCAATTTGTCACTCTATTGATTATTTCCTGCGTAATAATGTACTTGATTTTTACCCGTAATATTTTTAAAATTCATTGCTAGGGTTTCCTGTACATTGTTTATATATTGACTTACTTTATTATTAAAGGAATTGTAAATGTTTTTGTATAGTTTATACCCTTCAGAAATATAGGGTCTTTATGATTTTTAAGAAGTTCTTAAGTAACTATCAGTTAATCTTTGAGTACATAATTTATATTTATTCCAGGTTTACAAAATGAGATACGAACATTACTTTAACTATATAATAATAATGTTCCTCTAATTTGTATATTATCTGCATACTTAGTCCTTATAAAATATATAATAGAAAGTATATTGTTATTTATTATAATAACGATGTTATCTTACCTGTGAGTACTATTGCTTCCATAGATATTTATACTTTATTTATTTTGTAAGTGTATAGAGAGATAGTGTTCTGCTATTTATTTCTTATTCCATCTGTGCTAAATACTTTATAGAAGTTCTCTTAGTATTTATTTTATATTATTTAATTATGGTGTTAGTAAATATAAAATAAAACAATTAACAAACTATCTAAGATCTATCTCCTGAATATATTGTAATATTTGTTTAAACTTTGTGAAAGTTAGACTTATAGCTTTAGATATTGTTCGATCTCAGTTAGATAAAGAACATAATGAATGAATTTGTTACATTACTAATCATACATAAAATCTAGAACCATCTTAGTTTGATAGTAGAATTAAATCGATATTTCACTGTTCCTACTTCCAGTTTTATTGTTAGACATATAATAGTTAAATGATCCTAAACAGAAATAAATAAATTGTAAAATTGAACAGCATGTTTATCTAGTCTAGCCCTCCTCCAGTGTAACTATTATGTTCTTCTCTTTGGTTTAAAAAAAATAAAAAGATTAGTGAAAGTAAATACTGTTCAAGGAATAACTTTATCTACTAACACATACTATTGTGAGTAAAATGATATTTCTTCTTATAATAGATAAAGAAAACATTATATTCTTCATGCAATCATCTTAATCTACATTTTCATCATACTATCTTTATTTATAATTTCTCCACCTGTGCTGGAGTACTGTCTGGATCACTCCAGATGAGTAAAAAACACAGGCAGGGTTTTATTTCTCATCGAATTGATTTTATTACTAAACAAACTAAGAACAACTTCATTACTAAACCATCTAAGTGTTTACATAATAAGCTACACTACAACTTTCAATCATACACAGATAACAACACAGAAATTTAAATAATAACAGAACCTGTTCTCTGAGCTTGGACGACAACAGTAATGGGAGGCCGTTCCTCCCTACCAACTCTTGGAGAGCGCTCAAACAACAACTCCTCAGGACCCTCAAGCTTGCTCTGGTCTCCCTGGCTGGAACTAGGTGTAACAATAATCAAGTACTAGTCTTCAAACTCAATACCAATCCTAAACTTATCAGTAAATTCTCTCAGCTAGCAAGCTGAATCAGACCAAGTTACTGCAGATTATCTCTCAAAACACTTTCCTTACAGTTTTCCCTTTTTCCCAATGAAATCCTTGAATAGCATTCCTCTTGAATGATTCTTCTCCTGAAAAATATCTGAGCACCCTCAGCTCTATTCATTGGGTACTTTTAGAAGATTGCCTAGGTCTTTTTGGGTTAGTTGTCATTTATTGAGCCACCTGCTTTGATCCCACTTTCTTGGGGGATCATGACCCCAAATGTAGGGAAGTTGCCACCTGCAACATAGGAAGTGTTTGAGGATGTTTCCAGTTGTCTTTTTCTCTCCACCTAGTTCCTTTGACCAGTTTGACCAGTAACACTCTTGTTAATAGCTCTCCCGTGCTATTGTCTCCACTTTTTATTTATTAATAATAAAATATTCAGAATTACATTCCACTTCTTTTGACTCTGCTGAGTCATCAGTTCCTACTTAGCATTAAATTTATCATAATGTCTTAGGAAATCAAATTAAAACAATTAACATTATTTTACAAAATTGGGGTATGTGACATACACACCCCCTTAAAATGTAACATCGTCCTCGATGTTACTTATTCTTCATCCTCTGCAATCTCTTGGAATAGATTTGGGTATCCTTCCCGCATCTTACTTTCCAATTCCTAGGTGGCCTCTTCAGGACTAAGGTGCTTCCATTGCACCTTCACCTATCCAATGATGCGGTTCCGCAGAGTAATTTCCCTCCTCCCGAGGATGCAGTCCGGTTTCACCAGAATTTCTCCTTCTTGTTCCACCTGTACAACATTGAAATCAACCACATGAGTAGCATCATGAACATACTTTTTTAAAACAGAGATATGAAAAAAATTATGTACTTTCAAGTTAGGTGGTAATGCTAGCTGGTATGCAACTTGACCAATTCTAGATAAAATTTCAAATGGACCATAGTATCGTGGTGCTAACTTTGCACAACTCCCCATTCTTAGAGAGATTTTCTTTGGCCTTACCTTTATAAACACATGCTCACCTACCTAGAACTCCCTGGGAGTTCTTTTCAAGTCTACTTGGCTCTTTTGCCGATCGTGTGCCACCTTCAAATTTTCCTCCACTTGTTTCACAATTACCTCCATTTCCTTCAATAATTCTGGTCCTAACACCAATCTATCTACTGGATTATTCCACAGATAGGAGTGTTGCATTTACGCCCATATAAAATTTCAAATGGACTAAACTTAGATGTCGACTGATAGTTATTATTATATGCGAACTCTGCTAGATGTAAGTAGTCTTACCACTTACCTGGCTGATCTTTAACATACATCCTTAATAAATCCTCTAGCACCTGATTCACTCTTTCAGTTTGTGCATCTATTTGAGGATGGAAGGAGGTGCTGAAATTCAATGTTGTATTTAATCCCTTAAACAAGGACTTCCAAAAATTTCCTGTGAATTTAGGATCCCTGTCTGAGATTATAACCTTCGGTACTCCATGTAACCGAAAAATCTGCTTTAGGAATATATCAGCTATATTGGCAGCCTTGTAAGTAGTTTTGACAGGAATAAAATGTGTTGCCTTGCTTAACTTGTCAACTACCACCATAATAGAGTCATTCTGATTCTGATTTCTGGGCAATCCAGTAATAAAATCTAAGCTAATTACTTCGCATTTCCAGCTAGGAATAGGTAAACAAACCAGCTAGATGTTGGTGTTCAGTTTTCACTTGTTGACAGTCCAAACATCTAGCAATGTATTCAGCTACCTCATATTTCATATTAGGACAAAAATATTATTTTCTTAGCATGGTTACATTATTTTGGTAACCTGGATGTCCTGAGTAAGGTGTTTTATGGAATTCATCCAGAATTAACAACTTAACCTTAGGAACATTAGGCACATACAGTTTATATTTAAATAATAAAATCCATTTTCATTTAAACTATAACCTTTTATTAAGCTTTCTGTAGGTTTTTCCTTAGCTGTAATTTGCAATTTCTGATAATTTTCATCTTGTTTTACCCCTTCTTTAAGCAGTTCATTTAAATTAGAAGCATAAGTGTTGATTGTTGCTGTAAAGTTTAGCTTTATGTTCCTGCTTAATGCATTAGCCACCTTATTTTCCTTACCCTTTATGTGCTGGATTTCAAAATCGTATTCACTCAAGAAGGATAACCACCTTGCTTTTCTAGCGTTTAAGTTAGGCTGATCTAAAAGATATTTCAGCCCTTTATTATCAGTCATTAGAATAAATTTTCTTCCTATTAAATGATGTCGCCACATTTTTAAGGCATGTATAACAGCCGCAAGTTCTAAATCATAAGTTGCGTAATTCTTTTCGTGAATTTTTAACTTCCTAAACTTATAGGCAATGACATGCCCGTCTTGAGTTAGAACACTACCTAAGCCATCATTACAGGAATCAGTGCATACTACGAAGTCCTTATTAGGATATGCTATTCTTAGAATAGGTGCACTTGTCAATAAGGTTTTTAATTTCTTAAAAATTTCTTCACATTTTGAGTTCCAATCAAATTTCTTGCCTTTATTTTGCAAGGAAGTGATCGGATTTGCTATTTTTGAAAAGCCTTCAAATAATCTCCGGTAATAACCGATAATTCCCATGACTGACCTCACATCCATTACATCTTTAGGAACCGCCCAATCTTCAGTTGCCCGAATCTTTTTAGGATCGATTGAAATCCCTTCCTTAGTCACTACGTGACCTAAGTACTGGATTTCATCCTTAAAGAAGTCACACTTGCTAAACTTCGTGAAGAGTTGTTGTTCTCGCAAATCTTGTAAGACTATCTTTAGGTGTTCTTTATGTTCTTCTTCCATTTTAGAGTAAATTAAGATGTCGTCGATAAACACGACAAAAAATTTATCTAAGTATTTATGCATTATATTATACATTAAGCACATAAAGACAGCTGGGGCATTGGTAAGCCCAAATGGCATTACGACAAACTCGTAGTGTCCATACCTTGTTCTAAAGGCTGTCTTGAAGATATCTCCATGCTTAATTCTTACCTGATGATATCCTGACCTCAAGTCTATCTTTGAAAATATTGTAGCTCCACGTAGTTGATCAAACAGATCATCTATGCGAGGCAACGGATATCTGTTTTTAAAAGTCATCTTGTTTAGCTTAAGGTAGTCTATGCATAATCGTATGGTTCCATCTTTCTTTTTAACAAATATGACCGGTGCTCCCCAAGGAGACACACTAGGTCGAATGTACTTCTTATCTATTAACTCTTTTAGTTGCGAATTTAACTCATTAAGTTCTAAAATGTTCATTCGATACGGAGCTTTTGAGCTAGGTACCGCACCTAGCACCAGCTCAATAGTGAAATCCAATTCCCTCCTTGGAGGTAATCCTCGAATTTCTTCTGGGAATACGTCAGTAAATTCTTTTAAAATAAGAATATCTTCTATTTTTAACTTATCTGGTTCAGTTTTACTTTCCTCGTCTGTAATAGTTACAGCATAGGCTTTACATCCTTTTCTAACAGCTCTTTTAAGTTGTAAAGCATAAATCTGTCTGATTATAGTTTTTTTAGGAATACCCTTAACCTTTACTGGTTGTTCATCACTATTTAAACACGTTAAAGTTTTATCGTAACAATTTAAAACTACCTTATGCTGTTCTAACCAATCCATGCCAATCAGTAAATCATATGAGCCAAGTGGCAAAACATTAAGCTTAATTGTAGTTTTAAATTCATCCATAAGTAAAGCACATTCTTTCACAAAACATGTAACTTTTCTTTTTGCCCCAGTGGCTAATTGAAATAACCCGAAATTATCAAACTTATCGACAGACAACTTACATTTTTCCACTATCTGAGGTGCAATGTAACTAATACTAGCTCCTAGATCGATTAAAATGGTTACAGGGGTTTGATTAATCATACCTTCCACTTCCACCATGAAATTATGATAGTCAACTTGGTGGTTCTCCAAAGCTGCATTAATTCTGAGCATAGTCCTTGCTAGTTCTCCAACAGTCATCTCCTCCTGCACAGTATGAATATTGCTGACTGACTTTTTCTAGTTTGGGCAGACCGAGGCATAGTGCAGGCCATTACATTCCTAGCACTTAACAGGCTCCTTACGTTCAAAACTCTTGGTAAAATTCCCATGGTTATTTGCAGCTTCCTTTCCCTTAAAATTATTTGAATTATTGGAAGTACCATTTCTATTTCTTGAGAAATTCTTATTGTTAGAATAATTTTTATTCTTATTATTCTTGAAATTTATCTGGGGTACAAATTCCTTCTTCTTAAACTCGGGATGATTGTTATTTTTCTTAGCCTTCCAGTTGTCTAAGCCTTCTTTCTTCCGGTTCTACTCAAAACATAAATTAGCCTTCCTCATGGCTTCCTCCATATTCTTCGGGTTATCATACTCAACTCTGTCCTTAATGTGATATGGTAGACAGCTGAGAAATCACTGCACTTTAGGTTTCTCGTCTACTAGGTAAGGTACATACCTAAGCAAGCTTAAAAATTTACTGTTCAAATCCTTCATAGTCATTGAACCTAACTTCAATTCGTAAAATTCTTTAGCTCTTTTTTAGTAATATTGCTCGGACAAAAATTTCTTCTTGAAGTACCTTTTAAAGGTACTCCAATTAACTTCTTTTTCCCTGATACGCTTGACTCTCTTCAGATCTTTCCACCATATGTCCGTTTTTTCGGAGAGATTATATATTGCCATCCTTGCCTTTAGCTGATTAGAATAATTGTATATATGAAAATACTTCTTCATCCCGGATAACTAGGACTCTGCTTCTTCCCATTTTTCGGTCTCTCCATTAAAAGTTGGGGGCTTTATATTTTTAAACTCCTCTGAAATTTTCTCATATGGTCTGTATTTCTTCTTTCTATCATACAACTCAGCCTCACTATTGTCACTAGTAGTATGGTAACTTTGTCGGTCACCGAACCCTTCAGATGATGAACTACTTTCAGTTTTTGCCTGCTTTATGTTTTTAGATCTTCTGTGATGACTAACATCCTCAGATTCTGATCTTTTGCTCCTTCCATCAGTTTGGAACTTTTTCATTAAAATTTGGTTCAACCTTCCTGAACCTTCAAAATCCTCTCATTCTCCTTCTTGACTGATTCCATTTCAATCTTCAAGTCTTTTACAGTCTGGAATAGCTCCGGGGAGTGGGCAGTCACCTCTTCTAACATAGCTTCTCTAGGAAATTGTCTTGTTTCTGTCTCTGGAGACTCCTCCTGAGCATACTCTCCCAGCTTCTCCATACCTGCCTGTTAAACTTCAGAAAAAGAAATTTTCTGATCTTTACATAAAATAGAATATATGTTAGTATATTATTTTACTTTACTGTTTTATGGAAGCTAATTGGGCTACATCAATGCCTAGTGTTTGAACCTTGTGCTCTGATACCACATGTCAAAACCCCAAATTTTCCGAAAAATTTAAAATTTTCAAAAATACAGACAAATGTCATAAGTACAGTCAACTAATTTTTTAATTATTTATATGTTAATGAATTTGTTATCTGCATTGTCTATTTGATTAAGTTTATATTACAGAACAATTCTTTATCTGTTTTCTGACTTGTTTTCTTTTGCGACTACAAGGTGGAATTGTCATGAAAATTTCGGGCTTACTTAGCTTTCGAGCTAATACAGAAAGTTTTTGCTGTTCTTACAGACTTACAGGTAAGAAGTTTGGGTGCTGCTTGTCAAAATTCTAAAGCATTCAATTATAAATTCGTCGCACGATAATAGCTCAGTAAAAGTATATAACTGCTATAAAAATTTCTAGAGCTTATCGACGTAAAATCATTAATCTGTCCTTTTTTTTTAAAGATGCTATGGAAAGAGATTTAAATTCTAACTGTAATGGCGATAGTTGCTTTCTTTCTAGTAGATGTAAATTATAGTTTTTATAGCATTTGAACTCTTTGATGTCCACCCTAGTCGTCAAGTGTAAAAGTGTCTTGAATCTTTCTTTGCAAGTAGGTTAAAAAGATGGCAGGAAAGTTACATTAAGAATCTATTTTAAACTATAAATCTATGGAATAAGATAGTCATGTGCAACACTAAAAATTCTTTATACTTTTGATCTAAATTCCAAAGCTTTCACAGTTTGACTGGATTATCTCCTCGGTACAGCTGCTGTCTATTAGACTAAGTTAGTATGAGAGAACTGGATTCTTTTACACACAATTTATGTGACTCATTATAATCCAGTTATGGTCATTAGTTCATCTAAGGTCATCTAAAGTTAAACCTGAAGGATACTATAATGTTTAACTTCTTATATTTGCAACTTAAAAGTTTATAGATATGTAATTACACCGATGTGTAGCTAGATTAATCCTAGCAAGATGGGCATCGTATTATAAGAAGATTCCACTATTTATTTTTTTCAAATAATACGAGACATAACCCTCGACGGACTTATAACCATTGAAGGAATGAATAATGTGTCAGTATTATAGTGGTAATATTGTTGACCCTGCCTAAGATTAGCTTTAGGGTATAACTTTTTGTTTATAGGATCTTTCGTTAAACGAATAGTGGTCTAACCCTTAGCATTACCAAGATAGTTTGATAATAGTTTATTTTGCAAAAACATAAATGAAAAGGTTCCACCTCGACATAGTGAATGCAAAGTTTAACTTTGATCTAATAAGTATAAATGTTGGTTGAATAATTAACAAGTTGTAAAATGATGAGTCGTATTGTTCTCCACAACTTGGATGATTGATATAATATAGTTTGAGCAATATAATAATTTCTTTGCTTTCATGCAATGTGTGTAAATAGGTTGATAATGGAACAAGGGATAAGGTGGAACTTCGGATTTGCTAAATGATTGGAAATCAATCTCTCGGTGGGACATTCGCTGGAACTATACACTCAAACGCACAGTACGCAAATTATTTGTTTGGATATCGTGGCATTATCTTGGCCATGTGTTACACAGTTAAAAGGCATGGCACTGAACCCTAGCTTTCCATTATCCTGTCGCCTTCAGGCCTCCTGTTGCTCTGCTATGAAGCTCTCATCGGCTCTGTCACTTGCGCTTACTGTTAGTGGTCTTCCTGCTTGTTTTATTCCTTATGAGCTTCTCCCAAATCCATAGTAGAGAGGTACTGTCTCAACATTATTCGATGCTTAGTTAAGGGTTAGTGATACGGCTCCAAGGTTTCTCCATCATGGCTAGCCCAGCTCGAATCCTTGGCTGGAAAAGTACTGACGACCCGAGTGCAATTGTTTGCTATGCTTTTTGCCCTAAGTCATGGTTGGTCATTACTATGTAGTAACCTTCACTTTCCTTACAGAAGATGAAGAGTTTCTTTCTCCTCGTGCTGGTAGTTACTTTGTTGTTCGTGGGTGGTCGTGCTTCCTTAAATTTCTAGGTAAGGAATGATGTCACCCTTCCTTCATTCGCAGTCTGGTTTTTAATAAATAAATGTTTATTTTGTAACAGGGTTTTAATAATAATAATCTTTTTGTTAATAGGTGTCAGCTCAACCTTTCATGCAGACAGAGCAAGGCTGGAATAGTTGCTAGCTTACGGTAAGCCCTGGACTTTTCATGCTCGTTCTACCTTGTCCAAACCCTTATGGGATATTATGGGTTGGTCGCCGCGACCTAAATAAACCTTGTGGGTTTTGGTTATTCTGGTTATTTGATTTGCTATTTTTAATGGGTGTTAAAACCCTTGCTTAGTGCAGGGTTCTCTGGCCTCGGCCTTGAGTGTAAATTTTGTCTTGTTTTGAATACTGTGGTTATATATATATATAAATGGAAAGGCTGTAAAAGCCTCATTTTTTGGATTTTAATTACGGACATGAGTAAAAATACTGAATTTGACTCTACAGTTGTTAACTCTATTGTATATTTTGGATTAGTAGGGTTTTACCCTAATTTGACACTATAAGAAAAATATTACAGCTTCTTTAAAATTATCATTAATTTATATTGCTCTTCTGTAAATTATGAGGGTTATTAGTTATGTTTTGTAATATTTGGTTAAGCTCGATAACTCAAGCAATCTGTCACTCTGTTGATTATATCCTGCGTGATAATGTACTTGATTTTTACTCATAATATTTTTAAAATTCATTGCTAGGGTTTCCTGTACATTGTTCATATGTTGACTTACTTTATTATTAAAGGAATTGTAAATGTTGTTATATAGTTTATACCCTTAGGAAATATAGGGTCTTTATGATTTTTAAGAAGTTCTTAAGTATTTTTCAGTTAAGCTTTGAGTACATAATTTATATTTATTCTAGGTTTACAAAATGAGATAAGAACATTGCTTTAACTATATAATAATAATGTTCCTCTAATTTGTATATTATATGTATACTTAGTCCTTATAAAATATACAATAGAAAGTATATTTTTATTTATTATAATAACGATGTTATCTTAGCTGTGAGTACTATTGCTTCCATAGATATTTATACTTAATTTATTTTGTAAGTGTATAGAGAGATAGTGTTCTGCTGTTTATTTCTTATGCCATCTGTGCTAAATACTTTATAGAAGTTCTCTTAGTATTTATTTTATCTTATTTAATTATGATGTTAGTAAATATAAAATAAAACAATTAACAAACTATGTAAGATCTATCCCGTGAATATATTGTAATATTTGTTTAAACTTTGTGAAAGTTAGAATTATAGCTTTAGATATTGTTCGAGCTCAGTTAGATAAAAAACATAATGAATGAATTAGTTACATTACTAATCATACATAAAATCTAGAACCATCTTAGTTTGACAGTAGAATTAAATCAATATTTCACTATTCCTACTTTCGGTTTTGTTGTTAGACATATAGTAGTTAAATTATCCTAAACAGAAAGAAATAAACTGTAAAATTAAACAGCATGTTTATCTAGTCTAGCCCTGCTCCAGCGTAACTGTTATGTTCTTCTCTTTGGTTTAAAAAAAATAAAAAGATTACTGAAAGTAAATACTGTTCAAGGAATAACTTTATCTACTAACACATAGTACTGTCAGTAAAATGATATTTCTTCTGATAATAGATAAAGAAAACATTCTATTCTTCATGAAATCATCTTAATCTACATTTTCATCATACTATCTTTATTTATAATTTCTCCACCTATGCTGGAGTACGGTCTGGATCACTCCAGATGAGGAAAAAACACAGGCATGGTTTTATTTCCCATCGAACTGATTTTAGTACTAAACAAACTAAGAACAACTTCATTACTAAACCATCTAAGTGTTTACATAATAAGCTACACTACAACATTCAATCATACACATATAACAACAATAAAATTTAAATAATAACAGAACCTGTTCTCTAAGCTTGGATGACAACAACAATGGGAGGCCGTTCCTCCCTACCAACTCCTGGAGAGCACTCAAACAGCGACTCCTCAGGACCCCCGAGCTTGCTCTGGTCTCCCTGGCTGGAACTAGGTGCAACAATAATCAAGTACCAGTATTCAAACTCATTACCAATCCTGAACTTATCAGTAAATTCTCTCAGATAGCAAGTTGAATCATACCAAGTTACTACAAATTATCTCTCAAAACACTTTCCTTACAGTTTCCCCTTTTTCCCAATGAATTCCTTGAATAACATTCCTCCTGAATGATTCTTCTCCTGGAAAATATCTGAGCACCCTCAACTCTATTCATTGGGTACTTTTAAAAGATTGCCTAGTTCTTTTTGGGTTAGTTGTCATTTATTGAGCCACCTGCTCTGATCCCACTTTCTTGGGGGAGCATGACCTCAAATGTAGGGAAGTTGCCACCTGCAACATAGGAAGTGTTTGAGGATGTTGCCACTTGTCTTTTTCTCTCCACCTAGTTCTTTCCACCAGTTTGACCAGTAACACTCTTATTAACAGCTCTCCCATGCCATTTTCTCCACTTTTTATTTATTAATAATAAAATATTCAGAATTACATTCCACTTCTTTTGACTCTGCTGAGTCATCAGTTCCTACTTAGCATTGAATTTATCGTAATGTCTTAGGAAATATAATTAAAACAATTAACATTATTTTACAAAATTGGGGTGTGTGACAATTTGGATGTCTACAATCGAATATTATTGGTCTTGGCGAGCCACCCTACTCCTCAAAGTTTGTTTGCTGCAAAATGCTTGAAAACGACTTGCAAACAACCTGTAACTCTAAAATTAAGCTTCCTTCTCTATCGGTTGTCCAAATTCCTATAGTAGTCTGAGACTTGTTGTATTAATGGTTCTCTAATGACACTTTTCCTACTTTTAAGATAAATTCCATGCATTTATTGCCATGATCAACTCATTTGTATGCCTTTCTTTCTCTGCTCTACAATATTAAAATGATGAAAATATAGTGAAATTTACCTTTTTTTTGTGTGACGGTCCTCTTTTTTGTTGTTTACTTGATTTGTTGCTAGGTAAACTTTTATAATGCTTCCATCTATTATCAAGTGATTATGTGAATATTAGTACCACTCCATTAAAACAAATTTAGTGTAGTTATTTGAGCACTGAATGGTAAGTTAAAACAATGAACCTTGTTGATTTTAAGAAGTACAACACTACATCGAATAAACATTCACTACATGGGATCAGATATTTGCATTGAATCCTCTAACTTTCAAGGTTAGTTGGATAGGAATCAATACAAATGCTATTACATTGCTTCTGATGTCAATTGTTAGGATGATAGCTTGTTAGTAATTAACAAGTTGGTCCTTAAGGTGGCATGTTTGACCCCTAGATAACAATTATTATTTATACTAAGTTGGGGAATTATTTGTTAAAGAACATGCCTTTTGTTTGAGTAGCAAAACTACATTTTACCTTGATATTTTTCATTTTTACTACTCAGATGGTTATCCAAGAATACGTTTTCCTAAAATTTCCAACTGATGATAATGTTTAATAGAATTTGTTTTGACTGTTTTGATATTGTGTCATCTAACAAATTGATGTCATTTTCTCAGAGCTGTCAAAAGTGCAGAAGCTTGTTCTTACAGGGAAGGCAGTGGAAGGAGAAATATTGACTGTTATGGAGGTCATCCCTAAGAGTGAGTCACAACAAAGAATTTTGGATAAGTACAAAAAAGATCTTAAATATCAATGGTATGCCATAGATATTTTATTGTTACTTCTATTTAGATTATTAGTGTTCTTGTCATGTCTACCCATTTTTGGGGTTCATGAGTTTCCTTCTAATGGGCATGTTACGATCATCTGTCTGGAGTTGCGCAGACTTTTGATCCCTTTCTTTTACAATGCTCATGCTCATACAAAGTGCATCTAGAGGATGTTGGATGTTTCTTATGGATGTTGGATAGTTTGTTGTCTTTCTTTTCCCACAGATCTAGAATTAGATTAAATGCATAGAGTAAAGAACACATGCATATTCGCATGTCTTAATACAAATAATTTTTGTATAAGAGACGCTTATAATATGGAAGACCATTACTTTCAAGGCTTTTTAGTTTTCTCCTAACTCATACACTTACGTACCTCCATACATGCACACACAACAGTTTTGTTGTTGAGTTAGAATCTCAAAACACATAGAACTTGTATTTTTAAAGTCCATGATTTATTGATTCTTTATTCAAATACTGTTGTGATTATTTTCTATATTCCACTATGTGGTCTTGTGGCCTTTGTATTGTTGTGGAACTTTGATTTTTTGAGCTGTGTTTCAAGTTTTCTAATTCTTGAAAATTTATGTTCACTTATGGAACATTGGTTTTGGAAACTTAGGGTGACAGGTCTCAAATTGTGTTGACCACTTTGTTGTGACTATGACCTTGCAATTTCGTAGGTTTTCTTCTTGTGTCCTTTCATCCCCACAACTTTTCTATTTCAGATTCTTGCAGTTCTGCAAGATGATGAACTTGCACAGTAAAATTCTCTCATTTTGACCTAGATTAGTCCTCCCCTATCAAAACCCCATGTGATCCCAAAATGTAAAGTCGAATGTTGTATTATTTAATATTAAGTGAAAAAAATTGAACTATCTCCAAAACCCCAACCTCCCTTCGTTCTCTAAGGTTCAATTTTATACAATGATCTTTGAATTTAAATTGGCACATCTAATTCCAATGGGAAAGAAATTTAACTGTCCATTATTAAAACTGTTGGTATTTAGAACCTCATAAATCAAATTAGTCTTCATCGTCACAAATATGGAACTCATGAATTGTTCATTAACGTGCCTGAGATAATTTTCAATCTGAGATTGTTTGTTGTCAAAGCCATTTTGAAATTTTGAATAGTTGAAGCAAACATTTGTTATTTTCTATGTAAAGTTTCCTTTATTCATTCCTTCTCCATGTCTCTGCACTAATTTTTACTCGAAATCCCATTATTCTCTTTTTCTTTTTGTGTTGTTTTTGTTAGTTCTTATTTCACATTCTCTTTGTTTGCTATTATTAAATGGATTCATGAAGCTATGTTGTGTGGAGGTGCCCCCCTCTCCGCCCTTGCTCCCGAAATTCACAGGATTCATTAAGCTAAAGGATTCATGAAGTTATGTTGATGAAGTGATGGAATGCCCCTTTAGAATCTCTTTAAGGAACAATCGTTAGTAAGATGAGAAACCCCTGCACTTCATCTAACTCCTTGTGTCCTTATCAATTGTGGAAACCGGCATGATCCTTTTTCTGTTGACATGTTACTAATTTTTAGATTATAAATAATGCACATAATATAAATCAACTTTGTTGGTGTTAATTGTTAAAATATTCATTATATCATATATGCTGCACATAGTAGGCATCTTCTTTTAGTAACCATTCATGAGTTCTTCTCTTACCATCCCATTCCTGAAGAAAATCACCTCATTAATGAATAACAACATGTATGTAGCAACACACACATCCTCAATTGGATTCTACAACTATTTCTTAAACACATCCCTGATTCTTTGTCCATATCAGATTTAGGTTATTAGGTATGCATGAATACATTATGTTGTTCTCTAAGACTCTTTTGCAGAACACTTTAATAGATTGCGTAACTGTTTAGGATATTTTTTTGCCTGAGCATGGTAGATTTTTGTGCTAATTAGTGTGGTTGAAAAAATAAATTGGATTTTAAGCATGAATGTCTTTAGATCTTATTGTCTTTTATTAGAATTACAAATGATGAAATCTATGTGTTAATGTTTGTCCTCTTCCTGATTCTTTAAGGGTGCTAGCACAATGGAAGAGCGCCTGCTTTACAAGCAGGAGGTTGGTGGTTCGATTCCTCCATGCCCTAATGATATTAGAATGTATTTATAAAGGTAAAAAATGTAGTAATGCGATATGGATGCAATATTATACATAACACTAAATGCAAAACAAGATGTAAAAGTGGATGTCACACTAAACACAAAATTGGATGCGAAAGTCGACCTTATGTCAGACGCAAATATGGAAACAAAAATGGATGTCATGCTAAACGAAAAATTGGATGCAAAAAGAGACTCAACACTAGACACAATTAATGACTCAAAACTAGATTTAATACTAGGTCCAAAACTAGACGCAATAGTAGATGCAAAAGTGGACTCCTAACTAGACGTAAAATTGGACATTAATTTGAGCACAAAACATGGTGTATCGATGGACATAAAACTAGGCATAACACTAGGTGCAAAAATGGAAGGAACACTTGGTGCAAACAAAAACTTCAAATGAGACACAATATTGGATGCAAGATGGGACAAAACATTGGATGTAAAAATAGATGTAATATTGAATGCAATATGGGATGCAACATTGGACACAAAACTAGATGCAATATTAGATACAAACATGGGTGCAAAACTAGGCACAACACTAGGCGCAACACTGGGTGCAACATTGGGCTGAAACATAGATGCAAAAAAAGACATTAACCAGGATGCAACACTAGGTGCAAACCTAGATGCAAAATACAACGTAAAACAAGATGAAACATTAGGCACAAACATGGATGCAAAAAAAGATGTAAAACAAGATACAAAATTAGATGCAAATGGGGATGCAACATTATAAGTAAAATTGGATGCAAAACTAGATGTAACATTGGGCTGAAAATTGGATGCAAACCTAGAAGCAATGTTGGATGCAGAATTGGAAACATAATCTTATGCAAAACATGGTGCAAAATTGGGTGCAAGACTCGATGAAAAACTAGGAGCAAAATAAGACGCAACATTGGATGAAAAACTAAGCGTGAGACTGGGTGCAAGCAAGGATGTAACAAAGGATGCAAAAAAAGATGTAATAGAAGTTGCAAAATTGGGTGGAAATAAAGGTGTAACAAAAGATGCAAAAAATTGGGAGCAAAAATAGACACAAAAATGGATGTTAAAAAGGACGGAAAAAAAGATGCAATAGACGGCATTTTCTGAAAATGTATAATAGCGTCAGGCTTAGCGCCAGATTGTTCACCACAATTGAGAAGAAATTACACTAAAATCCGTCGCTAAATTTGATGGTAAATCCAGTTTTTGTTGTAGTGTCAATTCCTATAACTATAACTTGAGTGCCACCAAATTTGGTGTGCTCATGTGGTATGGGGATTTTCAAGTCGGTACTGATCTTGGCATTAAATCTATGGAAAAATATAAGTCCATCTTGGGTGGCAATCCAGGAATTTACTTGGGAAATACATCTTTAAGGTATACAAGAATTGTAAAATATTCAATTTGTTGTTCTCTCTCGTCTTCTGCATCTTGGATGTTAACTAAAAAGCGTTTGCATCCCTTCCTTATACATTTCTTTGCTTATAAGGAGAATACCTGTCTAATATAAACCTTCTTGGGTATGCCTTGAATATTTCTTTAATTCCCCAGGCCGTATGTGCATTAGATTGACTTGTTTAAACAGGCAAGCATGACATAGTGTTGTTCCAACCAGTCCATTATTAAGTACATTGCATGATCCCAGGAGTAATATATTTAGGGCTACCTTAGTTGGAAACTCGTTTATGTCTATCTCACATTCTTTGACTAGTTCTGAAACCTTTCTTTTTGTAGTAGTGGCTATTTGTACCAACCACGGGTTCTTATGTTTCTCTTTATTTAGTTTTGTTAGGATTATTAATCCTCCCTTGTCCAAATTTGGTCATATGTCTAAACCAGGAGTCATGTCTAAATTAGGATTCCATCTAGTCTATTTTTAGTCATTGGCACCATTGGGTCCACTTGGCCTAATTGGGGCACATGTTTCAGTTACTAAAGTGTGGGGAACACTAATTGAGGCCTACTACAATTGATTGCACTTGCATGCATCAATTTAGGATCCCCCTAGACCAATCCCTACAATTTAGGAGACACTGGGAGTTCTAAAACCAACCAAGGTCAGTTCAGTTTAGTTGGTGACTAGTCAAGATAAGTTAGGAGTCAGTTACATTCATTTCTAGTCCTCTACATTCAATTAGTGCTAGGTTTGTATGGTTGCATGCAGGAGGGACACATTTATCAGTTACCAAAGTCAGTTAGCCTTATTCAACAATGAATCTAACACTTGAGTTGTGTTTTAGAACTTTGATGAACTCCAGTTACTCTGGTTATTGTTTATACAAGGTCAGTTAACTATTGAGTCCTCCGATAGTGATTTAGACAAGGTCTTAATTACCTACAGTCAACTAGAGTCTAATCAATTCGAATTTCCTCATGTGGATTCGAATTGCATGTGGCTATTTAATTCATTGTACTTCATTATAATTATTGTCCTAATTACTTTTTTTATTAATGAAAGCATTCACAACTGCAAGCCATTTTTGCACAGTTTCATTCTTCAATTGCTGAGTAAATTGTGTGATCTATCTTGTGAGTTGTCTGTTTGTCTATAGATCTATGTGCTCAATTTAATAAGTTTACATGTGTCGACAATGTTGGGGGAAACATAGATTCGACAAGAATCGGAATAAATTAAAATTGAAATAGATGCGTTCGAAATATTACCTTCTATTTCGACCATAGTAGCCTGGTGGCCTTCTTGTCGGTCGTCAAGTGCTGCATAAATCCTAGGTGTACTACCCATGTCTTTTACTGTTGGGTCTTCTTGTAAGTTGTGTAGGACTCCATTTGTCTTGTTTTGGAAATCACTAGCATAATAGGGACCTTGATATTTCCAGCAACTAACCTGGATCGGGGCAACCTTGGCTCCTCCATTTACTACTGGTTTGTTGGAATTTGGTGCGGGCACATTTGCCCATGCACCAGGTTTGTTGAAATTCCTGTCAGGTGGAAAACTATTGTTTTATTTCCTATGGGGCTATGGCTTACAACTAGGTTTTTTATTGTCTCAAAAGGACCTAAATCTGTTTGGATTTCTATTCCTATTTTCCTATCTCAGTTGTCCATGTTCATAACATAGTCTAGCCTTGTGAAAGGTGGTGTCTAGAGTTTTGGGCATGTCAAACTCAATTCTCTCTCAAAAATTTGGAGGGAGAAATCCAAAAAATTATTGTGCCTTGACCTTTTAGTTCTTTATGTAAGGTACATACTGAAATAGATCTAAAAATATGTTGATAAATGAATCCATAGTTAGGGAGCCCATGTTTTATTCGTGGAATTCTTTTAATTTTTTGTCAAAGAATCTTTCAACTTTGTACTTTTCCTAGAATATTATGCGGAAAGTAATCCATCTTATATCCTTTACTTCATCCTTCTTATTATGTTTTCTCTCTACCATCTAGATTCCTTTCCATTTAAGTTGTAAATGGCCAGTCGATCTTTCATCTCACTCAAGTAATTTTGTACTTGAAAGTATTTATTCATACCCAGGAGGCATTCTTCAGCCTTATTTTAGGTCTTCATTTCTCCTTCATAAGGTGGGGCTTTGATCTTTCAAAATTCTCATTGATGTTTATCATCGTTTTATGCCTTTTCTAGCAAGGAGAGGGTGAGCCATCACTAGAAGAGCTTTGATATTCTTATTCTATGAAGCCATGGATGTGTTCTTTTCGTCCCTCCTCTTTTGGACTATTGGTCCTTATTTTATGATGAAAGTTTTCTTTGGATTTGTTTGTTGAGTGGGTGGAGTGTCTATGGGGGTTTACCACTGTCAATTTCCAAAGTAGAATTTCATTTATGGATTTTTGTTCTCGTCTTTCATTCATGTTATCATCTTTAAAACTATCTAGATCTTCTTGTAGACTATGTATAATATTTATTAAGTCATAATTGATTTCCAGTGCGATTTCTTCTTCTTGGGCAGTTCCCATGTCGACTATTTCTCTCTTCTGTGTTCATGATTTGGACTACTCCTTAAATCCATAGTTCAAATAGTCAGTAACAATATCATTCTATTAGTTTAAAAATAACAATTTATAGTTTTGAAAATATGTTTCTGCAACGGATGTTCAGTACTGAGCCCATAAGGTCTCTAAGTGTTTGAAACCTCACTGTGATACCATTTTTAATGTCCCTTAGATCCATAGATAATAAAAAAAAAATTATAAGTCCAATAAAACTAATAGGATCTAAGGGAATCTATAATTAACTTCAGCATTGTGTAGACTAACTATGAAAGATACTTGTTTTCATGTTCTGGATTTTCTCTTATGTTAAAACATGGTGTTTTATCTGCTTGTGGTGATACTTACTGTCATTTATTTGTATACTGATTGTTCTTGTATAATTACGTCGTTTATTTTTTTAGTGATGTTTCTTCTTTTGTCTACTTTCTTGATACTGGTTTATAATTGATTTTTTAAAACATAACCTAGTCTTGTTTACTAAATTGTCGCATCTAACTCACCTCTACTTCTAAATTCAAAACAGTGGTTGGATATACCTAACAACTCAATGAAAAGGTATGAATGATTCCTATGGATTGGGATTACTTAGTTCGTTATGAACTAATGCATGCAGAACCCGCTATTTTGCAGGTGCTAGGTAACTGATGCCTATGCTAAGTGTATGGTTTCTAAAAAAATAATTTGGTCAACTATTAAAGTTGTTAAGCCCTAAGCCTAAGGTTATGTGTGTATACATACTTGTAAACAAGAAAAGGATTTCAACTATAGGAAGGGGGTGAAAAATCAAAACATTAGTGGGAGGTAGTTGTAACATTAATGTGTGCCATGTGAAGGCAATCGTGGCACCCTCCATGCTGGCGTAAGTTTAAAACGCTATGACGTGAGTATTGAAACCCTATTTTGCATGTTGTAATGGAGGAGGGGAGTGAGCTCCCTTGTTGGGGTTCTTCGTTAGTAGAGGCATGGGTAGCAGGTTTGTGGGTTAAAGATACACCTCCCCTATGAGGATTCCTTAAACCCTATTTCTTTATAGATTTGATATGAACCATGTTCTTATATCTGACTAGTTTTCATGGTAGGTTTCAGCGTGGGAGTAGGATTAAGATTGATGGAAAAGGTATACTGTCAAGCCACGACTTGGTAATCCCATGCGCAAGGGTCCTTAGCCTTTGATTGGTTGTTCTGTGTTTTGAGAGGATATGGGGATGCTCTTTTTGTATTTTTAATGGCTTCCCAATTAGATTTTACAAGGATTAAATGGGATTATGATCCTGTTCAAGTGTTGGAATAATTTGTAAACTGCATCTTTATTGTGTCGTTGTTATGGATGTCTATCTTTTTTTATAGTTGGGTAAATTATTTTGTGCCTATGCTTACTCTATGTGTTATATGAAATATTAATGGAAGTTTTGTTAAAATTGTATAAGTTTTGATGTTAGAAAGAATATTTTAATTCTTTGTTATTTCCTCTGTCTGGGCAAGCGTTTGATGATGAGAACATAATCTGTTGTGATGAGGTTTTCGGTGTTAGTTGTGCCATTTCCAACAATGGCACATTAGTAAAATTGTTTTAATGTTTGTTCTAGTTGGGTGAAAGATGATGTAAATTGTGGGTTTGACATCTCTGCATTTTCTATTTGAGTGTTGAATGTATCCTATATAATTCCAGCATAATGTTATCTTAATGAATTGATTTGCGTGTTAAATGTTTTTCTCTGTGTGCTTGAGAGAACGTATGGAAAATTGTAGTTTGATTTGGTTTTTATAGGGATTCTTTAACTCGAAAATAATGTTTCAATTTAGCTAGGAAGATTCTTTATCATTACTGTTGGATGGGAAGATTCTTCTATTTGTTTTGCTTCTAAATAGTAAGAAAAGGGAAAATACCTAATTCTCTTTTTTCCTATAAAATATAAATGCTATGCTGAAATGATTTTTATGTCAACGCTAGAAGAGTGGCCCTTCCTTTTACAGGATGGATAGAAAAAATTCTCTTGAAGGGATTGGTTGGTTGGTTGGTTTTTGGGATACCTTGATTCACTTATATGGATGGCTATATATTTTTATTTAATTCGTTTCGATGGTTTAAGCATGCTCCCATCCAACGCTTATGGGATTCAATGGTTGATGGGTTATTGATATTTTATTTACTTCTTTAAAAAAATTCTAATTAGGATTCCATCCAACGCTCCTCATAGTGTATGGAGTTAAATTTGTTGTTCTAGAAACGTTGATAAATGTAGGATTGGTCTCAAGGGATTCGATCCCTAGTTCATGAGTCTGTTTTATCGATGGCATATAGATGTTGAATTTTAATTGATAGTTTATTTATTTGGTTATATTGGTAAACCCTTCGTGGATGTTTCAATAAATAAATGATAAGTATTTTATTTTTAATCTAAATTGATAACCCTGTGGGATGATTGTACACATGCTGAGTTTATAAGATAGATTTAATATCAGAGCTCCATCACGATCTTTTCTTTGATGGAGTGAATACTTGCTTGGAAATAACTCTATCCTATCTGTTAAAATTCTTATATAGTTATTTTATTCTTAAAGGGTTTTATTTATAGTATCTATGGTTCATATGGTTAAGGATTCTTGTGTGGATGCAACGCTATTTACAATGTTTTGGAAATGGTTTATCCTAATATTTATAAGGGCTTAATGTTAGAATCTAGTCTAAAACCTAAGACATTTGTAGATGTTTTGAAAATAATTTATCACAATCCTTATAAGAAATTAACCTTAGATTCTATCTTAAATAATAATAAATTTAAAAACATTTATTCACATTGTGAAGGATGATTTACAACTTCCAATACAATTCATAATAGTTGGAATCTCAACCTCTAAACATAATTAAAAACATAAATAAAATATGGGATAGAGCAAAATGTCTTACCTGCAACTACGTAGCTTGTAAGGGCTCCATCACCATGCACACTTCAATACACAAAATTAATAAGACACGCTCTATTTTTGACTTGAGTAATGGTAACCAAATGACCTCAAAACGACCACATTCCTCCCAACCATGACCCGGAGCCATTCATGGTTCTAAATCGGATCCCCCCGAGATGGCTCCAACATGCAAGAGAAAACTAGGACTCCTAAAGATGAGGCTGCTAGTATTTGGAATTCAAACTCTATATTCTCTAAGTGATGGGTTTTGGAAATGCTCTGCAAATCCCATCCAAAAATAATGATTAGATCCCCAAGCCTTCTCTTGGCTCTTGTTTTTATAGATATCCTTTGAAAAAAGGGGAAGTTGGTTTAACTTCAATTAAATCAAGATTTTACTATTTTCTTGAAAATAATTCTTCGTTTGATTTTTATGTAATATTAATTAATTTTTGTTAACTACGAACTTTCTACTAGTTGCTACTTGTAATTAGAAATTAATTCTTATTTATATATTTAGTTTGTAAGATAATATATACATAGACTTTTACTTAGTACTTTTGTTATCTTTATTTTTTTTCACGTCTATATATATATTATTCTCATAAGTATATGTATATTTCACTTAGATCTTTTATCTATATTTATTAAAATAACTTGGTATATATATATATATATATATATATATATATATAGAGAGAGAGAGAGAGAGAGAGAGAGAGAGAGAGACTTATTCAATTTATTCATCTATTATTATCCATGCATTAAATAACATAATCTTTTATTCGATGCTTCCTTAGTTTATTGTTGATTCTTTAAACAATGCCTCATGTGGGGTTTCGTCGGTCAACTAGGATATGTATCTCTAGATTTCCTTGCATGTTGGATTAGCTCGTATTCATGGTAGTATCTTGCAATCCTTGATGAAAAATAGATTGAAATTTCAATTAATAAACTTAAATAAGTATGATGAAGGTTGGTGCTATTCATAGTATTTCCAACACAACACCCTTAACTACAGTAACTCCTAGTGCTATTTAGAGCTTATGCTCAACACTAACAAACAAACATTACATTAGTGCAATTCCAAAGCCTTTAGCTCAACACTGATACTATGATGCATTTGTACAATACACCTAGGGATAGAATAATGGCCAACGATTCGATGCTCCAAATATTATGCTCAACATAATGTTGGAGTGCTCTACGGATTATGCCCAACACTTCCATCATTCACTTGTTGGGGTTACCTATGCACTCTAGAGCTTACGCTCAACACATAGTCTCATAACCCATGTACTCAAGAGCTTACTTTCAACACAGAATCTCATAACCCATGTGCTCTAGAGCTTACGCTCAACACATAATCTCATAACCCATGTGCTCCAGGGCTTATGCCCAACACAACATAGAAATCAATCATGCGATCAGTCTTCTACACAATACATCACAAAATGATCATCTATGTATATTAAGGCATGTGCCCATCACATACTACATAAATCAAGTACATCAAGGCCTTTTCCCAGTAAAACAACAAGAGTCCTTGTTCAACAGGGCCTATGGCCAATATATAATCATAGAGAAAAATAATAAAATATGTGTTCGGGATTGCACACATTATATCTATATAACCAACATAACTCATGTGCAGTGGGGCATACGCCCAATATATAGACATAAATATAACATCAAAGTAAATCATGTGTAGTGGGGCTCATGCCCAATATAAATCAAGGTCAAAATTCAGGATATTAAAATATGTCGTAAAGTTCATTGTCATTGTGATGTGTTCATACGATATATAATCTTTAAATGCTATTGGATTAAGAGTGGCATTTGTACGGGCTTATTTTTAATTTTATGACGGTATGTACTGAATATTTTCAAGTGACATTTTGTCCATATATAAACATATGTTGTATTATGACACGAATTTACTAATATTAGGTTGTGCTATTAGATTATACTTTTTCTTCTTTACTACATTCGTAATAAAAGACTATATAATATGATTTATACTTCTTTTACTTCATTCATAATAAAATAATATAAAGTATGATGAATCATTTTCTGTGTATTCACATTATATTTAAGATGATGGAATTTTAGGTGGGAGAATATTATGAAATTGTATATGATATAGATCACTAGAATGTTATAATGTTGTTTATTATTTAAATCAATATATAGCATATTTAGTGTATCTGAAAGTGATATGGGCAAAATTTAGTTTATGGACTATTTTTGGACAATTTTTTTAAATGGTTCATCAATTTGTCTCATTTTCAAAGATGATTCACCCAAATTCCAAGGGATAATTATTTTACTACAAAATTGTCCAAAAACTATATAAAGTTCTTAGAAATTTGAATATTTAAAAAAAGACACTAAACATTTGGTGGTTGTAAATTTAAAAATTTTACAAAGTTTATAAATTTTGAAAAAATTATGAATCACTAATTTTTTCCAAAAAGACGTAGATTCAAATTCAAAGAGCTATAATATGTACACCTTTTGAAAACAACAAATAATGTGATTCTGTAAAATTTTGTTTGCTTCACTCACCTAACCCCTCTAGAATCTCCACAAAAGAAAGTACACCACGAGGGAGCCAATCATAGGCTGACATATGTTAGACACAATATACGTCCTAGAATATCCACTAAAAAATACACCATGGGGTAGCCAATCATAGGCTGACATATGTTAGACACAATATACGTCCATCTCCAGTTCAACAAATAATTGTATCTTCTATGCAAATTGGTAATGAAATTTGTCCAACTCATGGGCGACATCATTGACGCTCCCAAAGATGTTCGTGTCTTTTTCAGGTCTTTCAATTTACTTTTTATTTCAAAATTTATTTGTTAATCCGATAATGCATCCACTCATTACATTTCCCTTGAGCTCCAACACCATGAACCAAGCCTCAAATTTCACATTCTCTCTTTCTGTAAGTCGTGTCTTTCATTTAAGCTTTCGCAGGTTCTTCTCTCGTTAATGGAGACTGATATGGAAGCCTCCTTGTTGTTTCTGAATTCTCAACCTGTTTTGGACTTTTTAACTATGTCCATCATCGAGAGCCAAAACATCTTGAGAATTCAAAAACCAACACGCAGGCTTCCATATCAATCTCTATTAACAGGCTTTCATTTTAAGTTCTATGATAATTTTATGGGGGTCATTTTTTTCTTGATTGTTTATATATATATATAAAAGGATAAAACATGTTTTATTAAAACAATTCAATATAGTTTACTTGGTTTAATCCATAATTTAAAAAATGTATAATCTAATTTATTAATAACTAAATACTATCAACTTTAAGCTATGTAAGATTCCAACAAGAGCTCTTTCTTCGGACTGCTAACTTCATGATCTAAACTCAAGTTAATTTCATTAAAAATTCCTTCAACTAGAACTCAGGACTAAATGCTTATGAAGTATAGTTTAACTATGGAAAAGAAAAAGACTAAATAGATAGGTGTGCTAAATTATCATTAAGCTCCACAAAATTATAAATGTAAAGGTTGGCACTCATAAATCTACTTCTTTCTTTTAATTTATAAAGAATGCTGATATGCTTAAATCTATAAGTTGAACTATAGGTTCCATTTTTTTTTAAATAAAAGAAAAGCACACAATTATCATTAATGCACTAGAGTATCAAGAAATAAATAAATAAGAATTTCATTTTATAAATATAAATTTATAAAAAAAAATCGTTTATTTATAAGAGAAACTAAAATACCTTGGATGTGGGTGACACGTACAATAGTTATTTGCACCAATCGTTATACGAGACACCTTCTGAAGGCCCTAGGATTGGAGCAGAAGGGAAGATGTGCAGGTCTCAATCTGCGAGGGAGTTAAATGGCGAGGGTGTTAAACATTAATCCAACCCTTGAGGAAGTTAGAATGTCTAATCCTTATTATGGCCCGTAGAGACAAAGGTTAATGGTGCCCAAGTTGAATTGAATGCACAGCTCCCACCTGTGCGTGCTCGTTCAAGGTTTGATGAAGCCATTTAGGAACAATATGGAGCTCATTGACCTCAAGAAAATTGGCTTCATTATCTTCTTAGTGTTGTTGGTATTCTTCTCTATCCCCCAAATAGTTGAACAAGAACTGAAAATGCCAAGGAAAAGAGGCCTACCAAGGCCAAGTAACACTAGACGGGACAGAGCTAGGCAGAAGGTTAACTTGGGGGCAACGAATGGCTGCACTCCACAATTCTTAATGTCGGTAAAGTGCATGATTAACGACTGGGATTCACATTTCGTCTCTAAGCACCTAGCTTCAGGGAGAAATGGTGGAAAAATCAACCACTAATGGATGATCAAGAACATGCTAGGGATGCTAATGGAGGATTTGACTAATAAATGGAGTGGATCTAGAAATATGGTGTAGACCATAAGGAATTTTCTGAACTAGACCAATGATCAATTAAACAACTTAGAAGAAAATTTCAGTTGGAAACACTACACCATTGCTCGCAATAACGAAGAGATGGTTGGTGGAGGGAACATGGAGCAACAAGGTATGGTTGATGAGACATATATAGCAGTAGAAAGGTCTAGGGCCCCAGAGGGAGAGAACCAGGACAACACCCAGCTCACAACATCAGTGATAGCTAGCCCCCAGCATGCTAAAAGGGTTTGTGATGAGCCCAATAGTGATAGGTCCTCGCGGCCTCTTCTAGAGTTGCAACCAACTAGTCATACCCATCACAAACACGATGATGAATATTGACCTATTAGATTTTTATCATTTGAGAAAAATGATCTTAGGATCTTATCTGAGAGAATAACATGCACAACATTCAATCACAAGAGACAATAGACACACATATTTTCCTCAGGGAAACCATAAAGGAGAAAAAACTCGCTTCCTCCGAGACAGAATGAGCACCAATGGCAGCAGTAAAACCCAAAGAAAGAAAGATGATCTCCAATAGTTTTTCTTTCTCTCACTTGTGTGAGCTCTTCTTTCTCTCACCTATGCGCTATAGCTGGGTGAGTGTGTGTCTCAAATAGAGAGGCTCACTCTCTATTTATACTAATTTATGACTTGACAATTACTTACCAAGGTCGACTTCTCTAGGAGAGTCTAATAACCCTAGTTCCCCACAACTATGGGGACATTTCACCCTCGATCAATAAGGAGGGTTAACCTCAACTCAATTGTGGGGACTATTGCCCTAACTTACAAGGGAGGGTTAACCACAATGACTTTACATGAATTTATTATATTAATGACTCTTTCGATAGGAACATCGAGGTACCATGAAATACAAATGATTCTCCCGATAGGAACATCGAGGTACAATATAAGATATACAAGTGAATACATTCCGAAGTTACAAATTCATCAACACTCCCTCTTAACTAGGAAAGTATTCCCTTGACATAATTTATCAACACAAGTCTTCGTCACTGGATCATCATCAAAGCTGGATCATCACTTGATCATGATCATCGTCAGTGCTCCTGTTATCTTGAGCAAATGGTGCTATATCTCAATTCTACTTATCATGGGAAGTTCTATAGAGCCAAACCTTTTTCATGCTGTTTGTAGGCCTAGACTCCATGTAGGTACTCATCTTCTTCAGTGATTATATGCGACCATGGGAGGTCCAACCTTCCACCATGTCAGAAAGGCATTCCCAACACTTTTATCTGACCATGGGAGGAACACATCCAACATCCATGTTAGAATGGCATGCCACACACTCACATCTGACCATGGGAGGCCTATCCTACCACCATGTCAGAAAGGCACATCAATCACATCTAACCATGGGAGGCCTAGCCTACCACCATGTTATAAAGGCTTTGCACTTACATCTGACCATGGAAGGCCCAACCTTCCACCATGTCAGAAAGGTTATGCACTTACATCTGACCATGGGAATCCCAGCCTGCCACCATGTTAGAAAGGCTCTGCACTTACATCTCACCATTAAAGGCCCATCCTGCCACCATGTGAGAAAGGATCTACACTTACATCCAATGATGGGAGGCCCGGCCTGCCACCATGTCGGAAAGGATCAGCACTTACATCCGACCATGGGAGGCCCGACCTACCACCATGTTAGGAAGGCTTGGCACTTAAATCCGACCATGGGAGGCTCAACTTACCACCATGTCAGAAAGGCTCAGCACTTACATCTGACCATGGGAGGAACCAATCCTACCACCATGTTAGAAGGGCACACAGACTCATCACTTCCCCTTGGAGGCAGCCTCGATGTAGAGAACAACAAGCTTCTCCCTGAAGTACTCATACTTCACTCTAGCCATTTCTAGCATAGAATTAAATCAGGGTTGATTACGTCCAAGTATAACTTGCGAACTTCTCTAGGAATAATTACATCTGAGGACAACCTATAGGACTGTTTACATATGAGCAACCTACGAGCTTCACCAGGATTTTATGCTCAGACAGCCTTCCTCACTGGCTATGATAGAACTCATCACTCCCTCTTTCAAGAGATATTGATATGGATAAAAAACTGGAGCGTCACTTCTCCTCTCTCGGTTGTACTTAGCGCCATGCAGAACTCCATCCTGCCAAACGAATAGACCATACTGGATCACAAACTAAAGAAGCATCCTAATTTTTTCTTCTCCTCAGTGGCGCGACTAATCCGAATCAACATGACCATGTGGGTTAGTCTTCTAATTCATATCATGCTCAATTGTACCCTTCAGGTACCTTAATGCATCCTATGCAACCAAGTGAGAAGGTCTTGGATATGTCAATAACATCAATGAACAAAACATTTGATGATACATCATCGCATCAACTGACTCTGATGAAGCATCACTCAATAGATTTAGGTTCGATGCCATAGGTGTGGTCATGGTCTTGCATCCCTTCATCCCAAACCTCCTCAGGATCTCTAATGAATACTTACCTTGTCCCAGGGAGATTCCATCTACATTCTTCCACACCTCCATGCCTATAAAGTAGTGCATCATATCTAAGTCCTTCATCTCGAACTCAGAAACAAGTCTCCTTCTTTCCAATTTTTCTGTCAGGGACAAGTCATCGACATATAATAGGATTATCACTGGTATTCCACCTTCAACCTTGAAGCAAAGGTTGGAATCCACTTTACTGTCAGTAAATCCTAGATCCATCTATAATCTCTCCATCCTATCGTATCATGTCAAACTTCACGATATTCTGTAGTCACTCCCTCTTAATCGGATCATCGTACTCCCTCTTTCTTTTGTACTCTATGTATTGAAAAATTCTATACTGGAGTGACAAGTAGCTTCTTCTACTACTAATATTCTATGTATCCATTTAGGGTCACTAGATACCAAGATCCTCTATCTTGAACCTTTTCAAAAGTTATTCTTGCACCCATATGTGAGCTTGTCATCCTCTATAGGATTTCGTCTTCATCCTTGTAGAAAAGGTTAATATCTTCATCACTCTAGGTGATCTTCAAGCTCCTAATGTATGTGTTATCCCATGGGTGTCTTCTGAGCTTATACAAGGCCTTCTTTTGCACACATGAGTCTTCCTATCAAACTTCCAGTGGCTGCAAATGTCTCTTTGTAGTCTATGCCTTCTTTCCAAGAGAAGCCTCATGCTATGAACATTTCCTTGTATCCTACTACATGTTGGATCTTTCATATCCATATGGAATATACTACGGACTTCCCTTCAGGTATTCGACATCGCATTCTAGGCATCATTCTTCATTTTGGATTATCTCTTGAACTGTCACCACTTGTTCTTCGGAACAAGTCTCATCCTTTTTTTCTTGTAGGAGATTATATGTGATCTTTCCTACAAGCCTAAATGCATTAAGTTGTATGGTTATAAACATTTCATAAGGCATATAATGGAAAATTCTTATGCATAAATATGTAATCATGAAACTATTTTAGCCAATACAACATTCATCCATATCTCATGGAAACTTTCTATATGCCTTCCATTTCTACCATGACATCATTGAGATTGTGCACTAATCCAATATGTCAGCAAAAAGGTTTCATTCTAGATAAGTAGTAATGGAGAGTTTTATGGCACCGTGAGCTACTTACCCATCACATGCATATTAGTAGTATACTGTCATTAATGCAAACATTCTATCATGCATAACACATCAACTGAATATAAACAAATGCATAAAAAAACAATATCATGGAATGGCAATTGAATACTTATCTTTATTTCTTTCGTGGGTAGACTCCTTATTTCAGCTTCATCATCTTCTTCATTCATAACAACACCATTTCTTATCCAAATGCTAAGATGGATAAGAGGTTCTTCAAGAATTGAGTTCTTCATATTCCTCATCACTTGGGGGGTCTTCTTTGAATCATGAGAGCTTGATCTTTAGTTGCTCCCATCTTCTCTTCTCTTATTATGAGTCGAGCTTCTTCTTGTGTGCACTGTTTCCAGATTTTGCTAAAGGTAATCACTTCCTTCTAGCACATGTTCCTTGAATGAATCCCATGATCCTGGGAGGCCATTCAAGGTAGTTATAATAATTTTTGTATTCTCTACCTCTTCATCCATTGCTTCAACTTATTATTTGATTTGGTAGACCCTTGTAAAGTATGATTGTATGGTATCTACATTATGGATCTCATTCTTCAACTAGTTTCTCAAAGTCATCTTCCGATTTATGTTCTTCCCTTCAAATAGCTTGGTCTGAGGAATCAAACATATCTTTAGGTTCCTTTATGGAAGACACTTGTGGTATAAGGTGGTCCTTGATTGAATCAGCAATTATCTTCTTGGCATTGACCAAGTTCTTCTTATGAAATACTTTAGACTCATCTCGCTCTGGAATTGGAAACTCTCCACTTATGTAGGTGTCCAATTCATTTTCTTTAAGAACTAGTGAAAAATTATACTTCCATGCTCTAACTTTTCATATCCTTCAAGATTTTCATCAAGCTTGGTTTGATGAGACATTTTAACTAAGAACCTAAAATAGAAATACAAAAGATTTAGATCTTACCGATTTGAGGTGTCTGTCCTGGTTTCAGATCTAGTTGATCTAGGGTTTGTCAGAGAAACCCTAATTTTCAAAACTTGGGATCTCAAAATTTTGATTGGATAGAAGGATGGACCTATTCAAGGCGAGTTGTCCAATGTACTCCTTTTCTAAAAGTAGTGGAGGGAAGCTCCCACAACAGAAATCCCTAGTTTTCCAATTTATTCTGCATAAATTCCTGCTATTGTTTCTGCAATATATCCAAAAGTACTTCTTCTATGTTTCTAAAATTTCGTACTGGCATAGCCACGTCTTTCCACTTTCCAACTCCATAGGTTTGAACAGAATCGGAGTCACCAATTAGAACTCATGAGAGTTTTCCCAAGGTGAATAACTTCAGGGCTTTTCAACATAGTGAATTTGTACAGACTTCCATGCATAACTGCTTCACCTTCGGGGTCTTAAACTTTCACCATAGAAATTACAGTCAGTTCCATATCTAGAACATCTTGTGAAATTTCATTTAGACCTTTGTAGCCTGGGATATAGCAATTTTACCTAGGTGTCATGTTTAGAGATGAATCCCAGAAGAGGATTGAACCCTAATTTGGAGGAATAATATATCTTATAATATAGAGAATCTAAGGATTAAAGTTTCACACAGGGTACATCAGGAATTTATCTTCGTCTTGTGAAAATTTCGGCTCTTGATCCTTGTTCAATCTCAAAATATAGCGAATGTACCAAAACTACCAGTTTTAGTATTTTAGGGGTTTTCATGTTCAGGGTCAAATCAGGGTTTGATTTTTCCATAGCTTTACCCAACCAAAAATTTCGACCTTGGTCTCTAAATTTTGATTTTGAGGAGGAGAGAAATCCTATGCTGGGATCATGCAAAAATTCCACTTCTATGAAAATCCCTAATTGTTGCTGTAGTGGTAGGTCAAAAAATGAAAATGCCTGGAATGAAATTCTACTTCAACGAAAAGGTGCGCCGTTCAATGGAGAGTTAGCCTAGCCTCCTTTTGCTGAATATCTGTGGAGAGAGACCCAAAAAGTAAGAATCCCTAGCTTCTATAACTGCATAGTGTCTTCTTCTTAGGTTAGCTCTGATACCATGTTAGATTTTTATCATTTAAGAAATATGATCTTAGGATCTTATCTGAGAGAGTAAGATGCACATCGATCAATCACAATAGACAATAGACACAAATATTTTCCTCGGGGAAACAATAAAGGAGAAAAACCCCGCAACTTCCTCAAAGATAGAATGAGCACCAATGGCAGCAGTAAAACCCAAAGACAAAAACATGATCTCCAACAATTGTTCTCTCTCTCACTTGTGTGAGCTCTTCTCTTTATCACCTTAAGTGAGAGCTCTTCTCCCCCTCACCTATGCACTATATATGGGTGAGTGTGTGCATCAAATAGAGAGACTCACTCTCTATTTATACTAATTTTTGACTTGACAATTACTTACAAGGGCCGACTTCTCTAGGAGAGTCTAATAACCCTAGTTCCCCACAACCGTGGGGACTTTTCCCTCCAAACAGCAAGGAGGGTTAACCTTAACTCAATTGTGGGGACTATTTCCCTGAATTACAATGGAGGGTTAACCTCAATGAATTTACATGACTTTATTATAGTAATGACTCTCCCGATAGGAAGATTGGGGTACAATGAAATACAAATGATTCTCTCGATAGGAACATCAGGGTACAATATATGATATACAAGTAAATACATTCTGAAGTTACAAATACATCAACATGACCTATTGGCAGGGGTATTGGGTAAGTGAGTTGTGCAGCAGCACAAAGGCTGCACAAGCTCACGCACCACTGCAAAGGTCCACGACAGCACAATAGGTGGAAGAATAACCATTTTTGGAAATATTTATGCAATTTTGTACCGACTGACCACATTTTGTGGATATAGGTCACTACTTTGTTAAAAGTTATCTAGAAGTGGACCTTGGATGGAAAGGCGCAAGCCTATATATAGAGTTAGAATTGCAAGTGCAAAACATAGATTTTATGAGAGAGATCATGCGATCAATACTTTTTGTGATCTAAGGTGTGCTTTTGTCACTTCATTTTGTCTTTGAGCAGCTTTTTCTCTATCTATGTTGATTAGTTAGTGAATCTGGGTGGTGATCATTCTCCTGTTGTGGAGATGTATTGTATAACTTGGATATGTTGATTGTATAACTTGGATCTGTTGCTCAGAAGTAATTTGACATGATGGATGTTGCTCTAAAATGATCTTATTTCTTTTTGTATTTTTTGTCTTCCTGATCTGCAATGACTATGATGGATGTTTTATGAATAAATGTTACTACTATGATGAATGAAGTAATGTGATATGTCAGTGATTTAGTAGTTATAGATCTCTAATGCATGATGTGATTTTAATCGACTATCTCTGGAATATATGTTGATCATGAAGTTCAATCACGGTAACATACCCTCCCTTCCCACTGCTGGAAACTTGGTTTCGACAGCTCTCCCTCGAAATATCAGGTGAGACTTCATTCGCTTCGTCGGTGTTACTGGGTAGAGTCAAACCTATCTGGGTCAGTGCTCATGGAGATCATGCTGGTTGGGCATCGATAGAGTGGGAACCCCTGTTGATGAGGCTTTGTTGGTGGATCACGCCAACAAATGGTTCTATTGATTGGACCATGTTGCAACTGAAGGGAGGATATGTTGTGGCATCCGACAAAAAATTATATTGAAGAGTGGTTTGATATAAAGCTGCAAGAGTTTGATGAAACATAGAACTAGAATTCGAAATTGTTGATACCCAGGTGGTTGAGTAGATATATCTGCGACGGTCCCTACAAGTGGTTCTTTTGTAAATTTTTGGTCATACTATATGAATGGCTAGCACAGTTCACTTATAAGAAGAATAACTATCAAGGCGGAGAGCTAATATCCTGGACCCCTAGATTGATCCTGGAAATACAAGAAACCAATAACAAAGCATCGCGAGCTATTGAAGTATGGCTGGATAGTATTCTGGAAGGATACATCACTGAGTTTGTAGTTGATACGAATAAGGCATACATCAAAGCAGAAAGAGAGTTCTTCAACGAGCCATGAGGTACGTTCTTGTTGTGTCTACAATTACCTATTAAGATGCTCATCTACAAGAAGGGTATTCTAAAAATGCATCTCAATTAGTGGAACTCTTATGTGCGGAGGCTGTGGATTTTGCAATGAAAGGGGAAGGAAAATGGAAACATAAGGGGTAGATGGGTATGAGTTTTGATGAGATGGTGGGGGTCACTGAGGAAACAAGTGGTTGTACAATGGGAGGAGCAAGGTCTCGACAAGAGAAAAGACAAAGGACAGGGGAATTTTCTGCTACGATCAAGACGCAAAACTGCAAAGAACAACCACATGGAACAAAGCAACCTTATAACGACGACGAGGACGACCAGGCCTAGACTACGCCTAGGATAGCAGGAAGCTCGAACCCTGGCAGCAACGTGTCCACACCTCTGCCCACTACTCCACCACCAGGTAGAAAAGTGCATTCTACTTCACCTTGTCCGACGTGCAAGCAACAGTCTAGAAGTAGAACACCATTTGTGGGAAGAAGGCCCAAAATGCCAGGCGATGAGATGAAGTTACCTATATTCCATGGAAATGGGAATGATGACCCAGCATGGTAATGGTTCTTATGTGAAGCAGTTTGGACTGCTAGATAGAGTGTGGATGATGATATCAAGAGAAGCCAATTGGAAACCACCCTCATGGGTCGTGCGCTTGACTAGTACACGAGGTTCTGCAGGGAACCCCAAAAAAAACACTGAATGAGATTCAGGAAGGACTATTCAAGGAATTTAAGAAACCCAAATTTGAGGCCCAATACATTACAGAAATCAAGGAGATTAATTAGTTTCCAAATGAAACTATTTGGGATTTTGATCAATGGTTTAAGATATTGATGGCTTGAGTTGACTTTAAAATGAGCGATGTTTAGCATAAGAAGTGGTTTATTGTTGCACTGGTTCTGCACATTAGATAGCTGGTAATGCAACAAAAGATCACGACATAGAATGAGTCCCCGGAGATGGTGATGAAGTTAGAAGCTTCACCTATTGGGGAGACTGCAGTGAGCATGAACTAGGTTCAAGCGCATCTAGCAAATTTAACACTCCAACTACAGGATATTAAGAAGGCGAAAGAAGAGAATGATGATCTCTAGTACACGCAATGTCGCACAGATGGCCATACCAAAGAAACCTATCCAAATTTCTGAAATTATTTGCTATCAAGACCATCAAACCCTTTGAGTTGCATCAACGTGACATGGTGTCACATATGTCAAGTATATGGGCATCGACATGAAAACTATATCTACATGTAGAATATGGTTACGAAAGAAGAAATTTTATATTGGTCCTTTTGTCACTCAGTAGGGCACGAGGATAAAGACTGTCAAGCTTACGACCTACTTCAAGAGAGAAAATATGATTCATATTTCGTGAAGGGTGAGGATCCTCGCATGGTCCAGTCATCACAACCATAGATGGTATAACCAATAGTACAATATGCACCATCTCCATAAGTGCAGTTTATTCTATCGCAGCCGCAACAACAGTTCTCATCACAACCGTAGTTCGTAGCAAAACTACAATTTGCACCACAACCACATTAAAATCAGGTGCCAAATACTCGGCCTCAACATCAATATGTTCAAGCAGCGCACTAATGTTCAACAGCAACCAAATCCCCTGCAACAGCTATCCCAACCATAGTAACAGTAAACCGAAGGATTTTGAGGAGGATTTCGGGGAGGATTTAGGGAACAAGGAGGAGGACGATGTTGGGAATCCATCCAATGTTACACTTGTGGTGTATTTGGCCACTATCATAGGGATTTTCCCCATGCGCAGTGTACATACTGCATAGCAAGTGAGCATAATGTCAAAATTTTCCCTTTGTTGATTACAAAATGGTAGGCCGGGCAGATATCTTAGTTGTAGAACCAATTTCAAAACCAAAACCAAGTGCAGATTCAGTAGCTAATGTAGAATCAGCCTCAGATCCCACCACACACTTAGAATTAGCCGATGATCCCGCCACCGATTCATAATCCACCACTAAATCCAACTCCAAACCTAAATCAAGGATCCACAGTTGCAATGATTCTGAAAGATCCCAAAGCCCAAGCTGTCGATGTTGCTATTATCACTCGTGCAGGTTTGACAACTGGAGAAGATGAACCCCATCCACAAGTTTGGCTCACAAGGAATAAAAAGATAGCCTTTGATATTGCGACGGAGAAAGAGAGGTTCTTTCAGGCCAAGCATGCAATTGGGAGGAATCCGGGTAAGTTACCTATTGTTGAAATGTCATTTGCTTTTTATCCTTCTAAAGAGGCAGGACCATCGTGACAGCATGGTACCTTATAGAAATTATTTGATAGTTTTCTATCGTTAGCTAGAGATCCCAAGGCTCTTGGTGAGATTGAGAAGTTGGTGAGCCAAAGGGATAAGCCGTTGAAGGATTCCACAGTAAATTCCCTCCAAAAGAGAAAGATAGGTAAAGAGATGAGGATGAACATCCAGATAGGGGACTAAGAACTTGATTCTATTATTCTGTATCTAGGATCGGATTTGAATATTTTGACCAAGAAAACTTGGTAGTTGATGGGAAATCCAACCTTGGGGTGGTCCCCTATGCAACTACAACTAGCAAATTAGGCCTAGTTTCAGCCCATTGGTCCTGTCTCGAACCTATTTGTCAATGTCAAAGGTATGAAGACATATGTCGATTTCGACATTATTGAAGTAGTTGATGGTGGAGTCTCTTATCCTGCACTGCTAGGGATTGGATGGGCCAATGATAGCATGGCAGTTATCAATTTCAAGAAGTGAGTTATGAAATTCAAAAACCAGGATATCAGAATCATTACTCCCATGGACCCTCAGGAGGGACGACGGTATATTGAACCTATCAAGGATGATGTTGGTAGAGGTTGGGATTATGCCTACAACATCTCCAAGGAATATATCCACCCTACTATCGATTGTGAACTCGGATGGAACAACGCTAGCTCTACATCTTCTGATTCTAATGATGCTTTGGAAAACTGGCAAAATCGGCTTCATGACGTGTCTTTTAGAAAATGTGGTCTGATTACACAATATCTACGATGTCTTCCGACTGAGATCATTGAGCTGCCAGTTTATGAAGGGTTACTAGAGTTGACTGAAATCCTCCATGAATTTGAAGAGAAGGTATTTGAACGATAGAGGCTGTTGTTGCTTAAGGAAGCATTGAAGGCTACCCCAACACATTGATGGGAGGCTCATAAACTGGTAATCTATGGATGGGAACAATGTCGATGATTGATGATGTTGCGCTTTGGTAATTCATATACCAATCATATTGGGTGATATGATGGGCACAATGACCCCACCAGTCATTTAATCGAATGTTAGGATTTGTTGACATCGCGACCCAAGGATGAGTGGGTCCATGCTTTTGTTCATACTTTGGAAGAAATTCCTAGATCCTGGTATCTAGTTGCATAGCTACATAGAACCATCACTATTTGGTAGGATATGTCGACTTGCTTTGCACAGACTTTTAATTTCTGGGACGCTAACCCTGAGGTACAAAATGGACTCCAAGTCATCCACGATATAGTCCTTAAGGTTGTTCCACCTGCATACCTGGTAGATCCACATGTGCAGGGTCATATGCAATCTTTGACAGCATGCTATAATCTATCTTGTGAACCTAAAGATGATGATGACATGAGGAACGCCAACATATTGGAATCAGAAGGCAGTCTGAATGTTGCAGCACCAGAAATACCAACCGACACCATGAGTCAATCGCTGAATATCCGCAAAGTTAACATTGGGACAAAAGAGAACCCAAAGTTTGTTAATATTGGGGACTATTCAGATTATAAGACAATGAAACAGATTACGGATCTACTGTATGAGTTCCAAGATCTATTTTCGACATGGTTCTCAGAAATGAAAGGGATATTAGGGGATCTAAGGGATATGGAGATACCATTGAAAACAGATGCGAAACTTGTCCAACAGAGTCTGTATCGACTGAACCCACGATAAAAAGAATGGGTCAAAGCTAAGCTTGAATAGATGTTGGATGCAGGCATCACTGAGCCTATTGAGGAATTGGAATGGATAAGCCCTAGGGTGGTTCAAGACAAAAATACTGGAGAAGCTCGCATTTGTGTCGACCTATGGAAGTTGAACGATGCTTGCTTGCAGGACCCATTTCCCATGCCTTTTAGAGATGAGGTCCTTGAAGGGGTAATTGGTCAGGATATGTACTCATTCACAGATGGATTTTCGAGGTATCACCAGGTCCGAATTGCAAAGGAAGATTGACACAAGACCACATTCGTCACTAAATGGGATTGTTTTATATATAAATTCATGCCTTTTGGGTTGAATAATGCGCCAGCGATCTTTTCTTGGGTAGTTCTTGCTGCGTTCAAAGATTTCATTCAAAACTTCCTGTAGGAATACATGGATGACTGGACAGTTTATGGTTTGGTTAGAAATAATTTAGCAAATCTATGATTGATATTGGAAAGGTGTTGACAACATCAAATCGCACTAAACTCAAAGAAGTGCATTTTTTGCGCGCCATTCGGAATGCTCTTGGGACATATCGTGTGCAAGCAAGGGATATTAGTTGACCCTGTGAATATTGCACTTATCCTTAGTCTACCACTACCGACGATTATGAAAATGCTTTGGGCGACGCTGGGACACACAAGGTACTATCGCAAGTTCATCAAAGGATACGCTGCAATTACAGCCCCCATGGAGAAGCTGCTAAAGAAGGATGTTGCATTTGAGTGGAATCTCGAGTGTCAGGGGTGTTTCGACACACTAAAGGCCAAGATGGCCTCGGCGCTTATCCTGGTATTCTGTGATTGGAGCAAGGAATTCCACATCCATGTCAATGCCTCTTCTATTGTGCTAGGGGTAGTACTTGGGTAGCCAGGTGAAGGTGACCTAGATCATCCAATTGCATTTTCCAGTAGGAAGTTGTCTTTTGTAGAAAAAAAATTACACAGCCACCGAGAGAGAGGGCTTGGCCATGGTTTATGCGCTGCAAACATTTTGAAACTATCTACTGGGCGGTCACTTCAAGATGTTCACAGACCATTCTGTTCTAGAATACCTGGTCAATAAGCCTGTGTTGGGGGGGGAGATCTGTCAATGGCTACTACTTTTCCAGGAATTTGAATTTGAGATAATTGTGAAGCCAGGCTAGTTGAATGCTGGCCCCAATGCGCAGTTGTTCCAGGTAGAGATCGTGGATGACCACTTTGCTCCAATAATTCAGTTCTTGGCAACTAGAGTTGCTTCAGAGGACATGTTGACTAATCAGAAGAAACTGTTCGTAGTGAAATCTTCAAATTTCCAATTGATTGCGGGACAATTATACAAACTTGGACGAGATGAAATCTTGAGTCGGTGCATCTTATCACATGAGCAAGGACCTATTCTAGTAGAAGCACATGTAGGAATTGCGGGAGTCCACTATGGTGGCCAAAGTAATGCGCATAAAGTGTTGTGTGCTGGGTTATGGTGGCCTACATTACATACTGATGCGGTGGATTATGCACGAAGATGCGATGTCTCCCAGTGCATTGGAAAGCCATCACATTGGGATGAGATGCCACTGGTGCCCCCAGTAACTCTACAACCTTTTGATAAATGGGTAGTGGACTTTGTGGGTCCAATTAATCCACTAGGATAGAGGACTGGTGCGCGGTACATCATTACATCAACTGATTATCTAACCAGGTGGGTGGAGGCGGCACCGGTCATGGATTGCACTACTGCGACAACCACCCAATTTATATTCGAGAATATTTTCATAAGGTTTGGATGCCCTAGGATATTTATGAGTGATCAAGAAAGTCACTTTATCAATCAAACTATGAGAGTGCTAACTGAGGAATTGTAGGTACAACATCAGGAAAGTACAGCCTACCACCTGCAGGAAAATGGCACTGTCAAGGCCTTCAACAAAATATTGGAAACCACGCTTACAAAGGTATGAAATACTAATTGTGATGATTTGGATTTGAAAATTCTAGGGGTACTATGGGAATATCACACCACTTGTAAAATATTGACAGGATAAACACCGTTCAAATTAGTATATGGGAAAGAAGTAATCATTCCGATGGAATACCTTGTTCCTAATCTCCGGATTGTTTCTATGCCAGGCATGGATGATACAAAGACACTAGAGGAGGGTGTCACATAGTTGATCCAGCTAGAAGAGGACCGCTTTGTCAAAGGCTTCCACCAACATGTTGAGAAGTATCGCCAGAAGGCGTGGCATGATCGCCATATTAAGAACAAGTAGTTTACACAAGGAGATTTAGTACTAGTATATGACAGTAAGTTCTTCAAGCATCCAGGGAAGTTACAAATGCACTGGTTAGGTCCATACATCATTTATTCAATTACTTCTAGGGGTGTAGTTCAATTACAACAATTATATGGTCTGGTGTTGCAAAAAATTGTGAATGGTAGTCGCTTGAAGCCCTATAGGATAGGGCCTAAGACGCACAATGCTTGAGGCACTGTGCACGAAAAAAATAGGTAGATTGCATAGAAGCGAGAACAGAGGATGATGCTGCGTGATAATTACGCTCAGTAGTGTTATGAGGGAGACCATTGGCGACACCCGCAGGACTGTGGGGTGGTCAAATCAATAATAAATACATACAGTTAATACCTGTAGCTGATGGCACTTGATGAAGTGATGCACATTTATGACTGATTCAACTGTTAGTAAGATGGTATCACCAATGAATTTAGGGCTATTAATGCTAGATTTGGGCATGATGGATACGGTAGATTTGGTAATAATGAGGTGGATCAGGTGATGGGTTATAAAAAAAAATAGGATATGGACACAAGGCCATATTCGATTGATTCAAGTGAAGTGTTGAGTTCAGTGCAGGAGTAGAAGGGAGTGTTATAGGCAAGGAGTGAACTTGTAGTTGCATTGTGAGCATTGTAGAGTGTGGCATGTTGTGCACTCCCAACACAGTTGAGATTTTGAGTGAGCAGGAATTCCCCGTCTGACCTACATGGGTTGAAGAAGAAGTCATGAGCATGCCAATTGGATCCTCTTCGATCCCTCGAGCAAAGCGGAAGACCCAAAATCCCAGTACCACACCACCACCCTAGAGATATACGCGCACGATTGCTAGGGCACAAGGGGAAGAGACCAGACCATCAAGCTCTAGTGTTGTCGAGTCTGCAGCACCTAGGGGTGTCTCTATCAATGATATCCCTAGGTATGTGGCCCCAATGCGGCCAAGGGTGAAGCCGATAAAGTTAACAAAAAATCATAGGTATCTAATGAAGCTGCCACTACTACCAGAAGGGATGAATTACCTAGGGAACATCATATCTGCATTGACCAAGATGAAATACAAAGACCATGATTTGCTGTTGTTAAAGGATTTCACGAATGAACCATATCAATCAGTGCCTACGATACCTGGCCCACATATTCTCCAGATTCCTCACCCATGGGAGGAAGGATTAGACAAGTCACGGTTGTTTGGGATCATCAACATGCCTCATTTTGTGAGATTGAACGAAGAAAATGCAAGCGTCAAGCAGCTGTTAGCAGGCTTTCATGGTGGGACACTCGGGTTGAACGAACCCATCCAAGTCACAATTGACCTGATTGCTGACATTACGGGGTTTCCAAAGGCTAGCGAAGATCTTGTGTAGTATTTCAGAGGGTAGGATAATGATAAAAAGCTTGCCAAAGAGTTAAAGGAGAGGTTCGTGTTGCAGCGCAATGGCCATGCATATTGCATTGACAGTATTTCCAAGCAAACAGTGCAGATCGGGGCACGTATTTTGGCTAGAAAGATTGTCAAGAAGAATTAGCCTGTCCAATGTAATTCGGGGGTAGTTGCATGTGTGCAAAAATGCACTGAAGGGGTGAAAATGAACTAGTCCCTATTTCTGCTAAACCAATTGTTAGAAGATGTTGTCACCACTTAGGTTGGGGAATGCATTTTTTCCTAGAGTTGGTTATTAATTTTCATTGCCTTGGTCGCATGGATGGAGCCGAAGGACTACCAACTGATGTCAGTCACCATGGAAAGAGTATGAAAAGGCACCTTGTATCAGAACTTATGGTGGATTGCAGAACCTAGTCGATAGTAGGACTGCGCAATCCATTTTTGGGTCAATTGGGAAGCGCTACAGGCCACGGCCACCATGGTTCTCCATTTATCCAACAACGCTACATCCAAGTATCAGAGTATTATTCAGCTTACTATTAGGCCTCATTCAATTTACATCCAAGCGCGATGAGATCTTGATAAATAATGGCTACCTATGCCCTACAAAATTTCAGATGCAGAATTGGAGGTCGTTGTTCAAGATTAGCCAGCTCACTAGCGCAAACAAGTGAGCACAGAGGAACTCTCTACAGGGCCCCCCAGTGGATGTCCCTAATGAATCAGTCCTAGAAAGGGAAGTATATCCATGACTCCGATGGCGAGTCATTGATGGTCTCTGATCCAAAAGCTCGATGCATGTTGGAGGAGATGCGCACTAAAAGACGCTTGGAATTTGACGTAGGTAGCAGCTCCCACTCAATGATGGAGAACCAACTACAATGACTCATTAAGGCTGTCATCGACACATTTGATGTTGCAATGCAAGCTATGCGTGTGTCCAGTCAAGAAGGGTTTTCCGTGGTAAGCCTTAAACTTGATTCTATTTTTGCTGTTATTTCAAAAGTGACACTAGAGAAGGATGTGATGCAGGATTTCCCATCGATTTACACTGAGCCACGGGATAGGAACGTGCAAGTTACCCTGACTAAAATCCATGCGAGAAGTACCAAAGTCAACTCGTTACTATAGTCATTGCCGAGCATTGTTGTGAATCTTAAAATTTTACCCACCCAAGTTTTAGCGCAACTGCAGCAGGGTGCCGGTCAGAAATTGGAGGACCGAAAGAAGGAGCTTAGTGAGAGGTATGTGCATTCGCAGGTTGCAGCAAAGAAGCTACAGGAGGACGCTGATGAGTTGCAAAATATCAGAGAGCATCTTGTAGAAGAAAAGGCATAAGAGATCGCTAACTTGAAGAAAACACAAGAGGAGCTATAGCGAAAATCCATCGACGAAATCACCGAGTTAAAGAAGGTAGAATACCGCCTCATAGTTGAGAAAGCACAGCTCTATGCTAGTTGCAGTGAGGTCAAGCAAGCTGTTGATGAGGCCTGTCAACACATCTATGACAGCACAGTGGAACTCACCATTGTCGCCAAAGCTAAGCGCCTTGGGGAGGTGATTTCCCAACTCCAGTTAACAAACAATCTATTGAATTCTCTGGTTTACCTCGACATGCCACCTACGATACAACTTGAAGCTATGGAGTAGGAGGTGAAGACGATTGCTAATGAAATGACACGGTTCTGGCAAAGTGTCGTCCATAATGACCAACTAGAGTAGTTGGCCAAGCAGGCGCAGGAAGAATACACTTAGTGAGCGACATTGAATATGTTGTTGCACACAATGCCTCTTATGATTCATATTACGCACTCGAAAGAACTGAAGGACCTGCTGCAGCGAGCCTCCCGAGCCCAAGCATGTCAGTGCAAGCGCAGCACCCACCTTGATGAATTCGAGGACATTGGCAGGCAGTTGGCCATGAATACAGCTGCCATGTTGCAGGTGGTCCAAAAAGGCAGGGAGATGGTAGATGGAAAGGCTGGAGAGGAGCACCCACTGAAGCAGTACCTAGTCACTTGTTAGAACATAGTCGAATGAGTTCGGCTCTAGTTCTATGAAATCTCGTAGCAATTCGAAGACTTCAAGACTAAGATGACATAGTACACCCTGTCTCCTTGATGTGGCTCGAGGACGAGCCACAATATTTTGTTGGGGTCCCGTTGGTAGGGGGATTGGGTAAGTGAGTTGCGCAACACCGCAGAGGCTGCACAAGCTTGTGCGCCANTTGATGTGGCTCGAGGACGAGCCACAATATTTTGTTGGGGTCCCGTTGGTAGGGGTATTGGGTAAGTGAGTTGCGCAACACCGCAGAGGCTGCACAAGCTTGTGCGCCACCACAAAGGTCCACAACAACGTGATATGTGAAAGAATAACCATTTTTGGAAATATTTATGCAATTTTTTATCGACCGACCACATTTTGTGGATATAGGTCACTAGTTTGTTAGAAGTTAGTTAGAAGTGGACCTTGGATGTAAAGTTGTAATCCTATATATAGAGTTAGAATTTCAAGTGTAAAACATATATTTGATGAGAGAGATCATGTGATCAATCCTTCTTGTGATCTAAGGTGTTCTTTTGTCGCTTCATTCTATCTTTGAACAATTTTTTCTCTGCATATGTTGATCAGTTACTGAATCTCGGTGGTGATCATTCTCTTGTTGTGGAGAATTATTGTATAACTTGGATTTGTTGCACAGAAGTAATATGACATGACATATGTTTATTTGAAATGATCTTATTTCTTATGCATTTCATGTCTTCTTGATCTGAAATGACTATGATGGATGTTTTATGAATAAATGTTACTACAGTGATGAATGAAGTAATGCAATATGTCAGTGATTTACTAGTTATAGATTTGTAATGTATGATGTGATTCTAATGGACTATCTCTAGAATATCTATTGATCATGAAATTCAATCGCTGAGAACATACCCTCCCTTCCCACTGCTGAAAACTTGGTTTCAACAGCTCTCCCTCAACAACTTGGGTGAGACTTCATCCATTCCACGGGTGTTTCCAAGCAGGGTCAAACCTATCTGGGCTAGTGCTCAGGGAGAGCATGTTGGTTGGGCGTCGACAGAATGGGAACCCATGTTGACGAGGCTTTGTTGGTGTATCACGCCAACAAGACCATGTCCCATACTGGAGGAAGCATTGGAAATAATATATGGAGAATCTACCACCTAAACTCTCCACGGCCATCCCTGGATCACTCTATGTCTTTCAGTTTATTGGGTTCTCCTTGATCTACAAATACTATGTTTTATGTCAATTCAGACTCTTAATTACCTAAAATGTAATATGTCAGTAGGCTGGTAAATCTCTAAAAATGGTTCTCTATTATTTTAAAAAAAACTAAACAAGAATTCATTTTTTTTAAATGAGTGGTCAGGTGTCCATTTATTCGTGCAACTTACAAAAAAAATCTAGAGAAACTAAAATTACATTTTTAATGGACTTTTGTTAACACCAAAAATTGTTCATCTAGCTCTCTATGGTCCAAACAAAAATTATACTTCATTATCCCACCTTTATTTCCTCTATTTTTACCTTCACATATAAAATTCCACCAAATATGCCAAAACATTATTATTCCTTCCCTCATAAATAGAGGGAAGTTGAGAATTTATTGTTATTAATCCCCACTCTCTCCCAAAAGGACCAAAACACCCTAAAATTAGAATGGGTCAAAAACCATGGACAAATACCATGCACAATAAAATACCATAGGTAAAAAACCTTGGATCATCTTATAAATACATTGTAAATGTCTCCTTAGAAACACTTTTTGTCACTCATTCATTACATTCCTGCACGCTTCTCCATTATTCCCTTATCTTTCCATATCATTGCCACGGTGTATGTTGAGCTTGCTCCATATCCACTTGGATCAATTCTCCCCATTTTGACAACCACTAATGGAGACGACTGTAGAACTAGAGCATGGAGACGGTGGACCATTTCCTCAGACGGTTGCAGTGACCCACATTACTGAAATGTGTGCATGTTATTGTTTTTTATTAGTTAGATAGTATATATATATATATATATATATATATTGTTATTCTTGTTATTCATTATTGCAGACGAATTTGAGAGATCCTCCGCACCATGAACTCTACCCTATGATTTGGTTGATCTAGTATAGGTGATTTTGCACGTAATAGGAGAAAATTACCCACTACATCTTTAGAGATTCCTCAACTACTTTAAATGTGGTCTATATGTCATAGGATACAATGATTTCTCCCCTTAAACTTCAATTTTCTAAAACAAGTTTTAAAAAAATTAACGCTACTATCTAATTCACTTCAAAGTATCATTTACTTAGTCATATATAAATTATGTTAAAAGATGTCTCTATATCATTCACGAAGAATATATAATCTCATATTACACAACAACAAAAAAACAATAATATATTCATTCAAATACCACACTAAATTAAAAACAATCCATCTCATCATTAACATGATTATCATATAAAAGGCCTTCATTCAATTTCTATCAAGTAACCTCCTTTATTTTCTCATCTATGATAGGATCTAGGCTTTACAAGTAAGCTACATTTGTACATGTCGTCAATAGCACCCTTCCTTTCTCCGAGAAAATGCATAAAAGAGGCATAAAGAAAATGACATTTTTTATATTTAAAATCTCTTCTACTATGGGTTTTAATGTAATATTTTCATAACGATTTTTCCTTCACAAGTATAACACATCTTTCGAGATGCAATCAATAATTCCATTCCTCTCTACAAAATGCATAAAATGCATAAAGGAGACATAAAATGACATTTTTTATATTTAAAATATCCTTTACTATGGGTCTTAATGTGATATTTTCATCTGTTATTTTCCCTAACATCCTCGAATCTGATGACAACCGAGGAGTTCCCCATAATATATA